>VYZX01004568.1:148140-315167 GCA_013401335.1 Brachypteracias leptosomus | reverse complement strand
CGCCTGGCTGCCTGCAACCTGCTCCCCCCCACCCCGGCCTGCCCATGTCTGGGGGATGCCTGGCCCCTGCACCCCCCAAACCCTGCCAGCCCCTCCCTGGCAGACCCTCAAACCCTAAACCCACCCTCAGAGGCCACCCCACTCCAGAGAGAGGTGACCCAGGTGATGGGGTAGCTGAGGGGGGCGCACACACGGACCCAGTGGGGTGCTGGGGACACACACGGGGGTTTCCTTCACTGCAGACAGGTCAAACCAACACCTCCCACCCCCCCAGCCACACAAGGGGTCCATGGCCACCACGCAGCAGGGATGGGTGCTGGTGGGCCCCCCGGCACCAGCGGTCACTCTCGGCTCAGGGTGCACCAGGCGGCTGCAGGGGAACAGCACTGGTTAGTCACCCTGTCCTGCCCACCCCTGCTCCCCAACAGTGCGAGAGGTGCTGGCCACCCAGGGGACCCTGTCCCCCACCCCACGGGGCTGCTGCCTTACCTGGCACTGCCACGCTGGAGATGGCCTCAGGCTGGCTCAGCGTGTCCACCTTGACGTGCTGGAAGCCCTTGCAGGTGGCACTCTGCAGATGCCTGTGCCCAGGAGAGAGCAGGTGACAGCCTCTCCCCCCCCAAATCACTATCCCAGCCCTCCCACAACTCCGTGGGCTCTGGCAGGAGCTGGGTGCCAGTGAACCTGCTCCCCTGGGCAAAAAGCACGCTTCAGGGCAGAGATCTCCCACCTCTCATGGCCAAAGGCCACCCAAGCCCTCTGTCCCCTTTACAGTGACAGCCCCAGGACAGACAGACAGATCCTCACCTCTGCCATCAGACAGGAGACAGAGCTGGGGGCTCAGCAGCTCCAACACCCCTCCATGCCCAAGCACCCCACCCAAAAATGAGCCTTGTTACACCCACTCACTCCTACCTCTTCCAGTCCTCCTCAGTCTCCCAGAACTCGTAGATGATGAAGGTGACCCCATCAGGGAGCTTCACTGCAGTGACGCTGGTGGAAGTAGGAAGAGGGGTTAGTCCTGAGCCATAGGTCATCCCCCCTTCCTTGGCCTCTGTGGCCAGGGAGTGGTCCCAGCCCCAGCAGCCCAGGTTTGGGAGGTGAGCCCCCCCCAGAACTCCTCAGCCCATGCAAAATGATTTTGGTGGCTGAACACCACTACACCCCAAATTCTGGCTGGTTTTCCTCCGCCCTTCATTGGCGGGGTGACCCTTGCTGTGAGGGCAGCTGGACANNNNCCGTGTCTGCTGGTGGTACCCACTGGAAGCAGTCCCGCTCCCCGGCCACGCTCTTCAGGTACTGCTTGAGGGAGCTGCAGAACTCGCCCAGGTGCTTGTGCGACACCGTCATCTCGTCCCGCACCAGGAGGAGGTACTGCCAGGGACCCCCAAACACAGCGGCACATCAGACCCCATAGACACAGTGACCACCCCCCCAGGTGTGGTGCCACCCTGCAGGGACACCCCAGCTCACCGTGCACGCCGTGCCCTCGCTGTCCGACAGCCGCTGGTGCAGGTCAAACCAGAGAGTCTGGAAAAGGGGGCAAAGCAGTGGGGACGGGGGGGTGTCCCTCCCAGGCCTGTGGGGTTCTGTCCCCAGTGCTTGGCACGATGGGCTGTGCCCCCTTCTCTGCTGAGGATGGCTCCAAGAGCTGTTTGAACCTTTGCATCCTCCAGTCAGGATGTTCTGCAAAAGCCCCCTGGCTTCCCACCGCAGCTGCATCCCCAACACCGTGTCCTCGCATCAAAACAGCTGTCACCTTGTCATGGTCCCTGAACTGCCCCTGGGCCAGCAGGAGCAGGGGTTCCCACCCCTCCTCAGTGCCCATTTGCACATGCCCAGCCCTGGGCACATTCTCATTTCCTCTGGCCACCATGAGCACTGTTTTGCTGCCCTCGACCTTTCCAGCACCTCTCTGCCCCCACCCACAGCACCACCTTTCCCCTTCTGTCCTGAAAGCGTAAGCCAGGAGGATTTCAGAAACATCTTCTGCACCGAAACATTCTTCCCTTCAGTCCCTAGATGGAGTTAGACTGCCTCTGCAAGAGACTCTTGTCTTCTTCCTCTTGTTTAAATAAACTCACAGTTAATCATGTCACAGTCAGTAGCTGCTGTCAGCTCATCACACATGATACCCTCCAACTCCACCACCACCAGCAGCTCAGCTCCCACCCCCAGTCTGTCCACGCCACGGCACAGGGATGGGCATGGCCACCTCCTTCCCAGCCGGGGCAGGGCAGTGGTGGGGCTGTGGGGACCCCCAGCCCTTACCTTGTCCTCCAGCCTGCCGATCAGCTCGGCCAGCCTGTTGATCTGCCCCTCCAGCCCCTCCGCCTTGGTCTCGGGGGAACCTGTGTGGAGCCAGGAATGGAGCAAGAGGCACCCACGGGCACCTCCAAGAGCCCCACTGCCCTCCAGGGAGGTCAAGCATCACCTCCATGATGCCACCAGGACCACAGATCCCTTCCCCAAGGAGGTGCAGTCGGGAAGTGCCCATCGCTTACCAGTCTGGAAGTTCTTCCCGTGCTCCCTGGGGACCATCCAGCTGGTGGGAGAGTAGCTGGGCATGGAGCTGTCGTACCAGGTGTCCCCCGGACCGTGTCCAGGCTTGCTGGGGTAGTGCCTGCAACCAGAGAGCACAGAGGCCGTCAGGGAGGGCAGAGCCAGGCACATAGAGCACAGCATGAGCTGGCCCCGGGCAGCCAACATCGAAGCATCCTCTATGGCAGCTCTGCTGCCAACACCAGACCCCTTGGAGAAGGCATCACTCAGTGTGGGGTCAGGATCAGGGCAACACCAGTGGGCTCCTCCCAGCGGCTGTCACTTTTCTTTCTTGGTTATGAAACACCACAGCAGCATCTCCTGTGGCCCTTGGGGAGTTTTCTTCTCCCCTAGACCCCAGCAACACTGGGCATTTGGGCACCAGTGGCTGGCCCAGCTGGCTGGCTGCACCTCAGCAGGGCTGGTTGTGCAGTCAGGTGGCTTTGGTGACTAACACACGGGGCAGCACGCAGGCTGCCCCTGCCCAAAGTGCTGCCCATGATCAGGGAAGGCCTGGCCATGGATCCCACCAACAGGCCATGAGCAATGTCCAGGCTGCTGCTATCCCCTGAAACCAGCCAGCGTGGACCTGACCGTGCACACAGGAACGTAAGGAGCGGATCTGGTCCCAGAGAACATCCCCAAGATAAGGAGGCAGGAACAGTGATAAAGGTGGCAGGACAATCCCCATGGCTACAGGCTCTGCAATAATCCCGCTGCTGGTGCTAGCTAATCCCCCATCAATAGGCAGAAAATCAGACGAGGACAGACAGAGATTTCTTCTTAATCACGATTTAATGAGGTGTCTCAGGCTTGGACACTCTGCTCTCCCACTTCATTCTACAGTCCCTTAGTTTGGTGCTTTTCAGGCCACCTCTTTGTCTTTATGCGGATGCACAAAATACTTTTTTGGTTGGGTTGTTGGGGGGTTTTTTGTTATTGTCACCACGAGAAAACAACTGCAACACTCCTCGTTATGAGCTGGGCCCACATGTCTGGAAATAAAAGCCAGCCAAGTCTTTCATGGGCTCTAATTGCTCCGTCTGCTGTTGGGCTGGTTTCCTCCTCATCGTTTCCCAGGAGCTCTTACTTGTTCCACGTGTTTTGCACAAGGTTTGCCACAGGCCAGCGGTTTCCTTCCAGCACGGAGAGAAGAAAGCAACATGGATGGGGTGATGAAACCCAGAGCATTCCTCCTGGGAAAGC
The DNA here is from genome assembly GCA_013401335.1 of Brachypteracias leptosomus. Classification (NCBI taxonomy): domain Eukaryota; kingdom Metazoa; phylum Chordata; class Aves; order Coraciiformes; family Brachypteraciidae; genus Brachypteracias; species Brachypteracias leptosomus. The sequence continues at coordinate 311,420 of VYZX01004568.1, read as the reverse complement.
TGCTGGTGTTCAAACCCCAAGACCTGCAGTGAAGCACTGGGGCCATGTCAGCTCCTGCAGCGCCCCAGTGGGGAGCTGGGATTTTTGGTCTCTGTGGTCCCCTCTGCCCACCCATGGCTTGGGGAAGCCAAGGCATCCCCCTGAGCATCCCGCGGCCTCCTGGTTTGCAGGGACAGCAGGAGAGGGATTCGCTCCATGAGCATCTGATGAACGGTTTCCATGACAACCTGTGCTGGTGACGGCTGGTGACGCTGGTACCCCAGGGAGGCGAGTGACACTGTGACACCAGGAGGGGCTTCGGTGGGGTTTTAGCCCTGGCAGCAATCAACAAATCCTGAAATTGTCTCCTCTGTCTTCTCCAAGCTCAGCAGCACGTTCTGGGCTGCTGGGATGGGGACACATCAGGTCCTTCACATGGGACCTGAGGAATGTGGTACCTGTCCCCATGCACAAGCATTTTTCCCCTCTGTGGGTGATTTCACCCACTGGGTGCCCTGGCAGGAGGGACAGGCATCCCCAGCACGGGGAGCCACCCACCACGGGCTGTCCCCAGCACACCCAGACACAGCCACCCTGCTGCTGCTGCCCGTGTTTTGCCCTGGGTGGGACTGGTGGCTTTGCAAGGAGCAGCAGCCCCATGCACCCAGCACTGCCCCGCCTGGCCCCAGGGTGCTGCCACCTTGTTTGTATTGCTTGTGGGTGAAGGGGTCAAGAGGGACCCTTAGGGCTGCGGGAGAGTAAAGGGCAGGACAGAGCAGCAGTGGAAAGCCCTGAGAGCTCTCAGGAAGACTGGAAGAGGGACAAAGTGAAAGGCAGGTGCTCCCCCAGGTCCCCTTTGCTCCTGCACACTGGCTGTTGTTTTTTCTCTCGCCCCACAAGAGCATCCTTCACCCCCCCTCCACCCAGATCAGCCGTGGAGCAGACAGGAGGGCAGGGGGGTGCCACGGACCTGGCAGGGTTGGTTTGCTCGTCGATGGCATCCACGGCGCTCTCCACGGAGCTCAGCAGCGACTGGGTCTGGTTGGCTGTCTCCTTCAGCAGGAACCGGGTCACAAACTGGTCCACGTTGCTGCCGCTCTCGTACACCTGCCAGGGCAGGGAGCAAGTGTGGTGAGACCCAGCACTGACCACCCGGTGCCAGCGGGCACCCCAGCATCTGCCCAACATCCCACCTGCAAGCTGGTGCTCTCCGTGTCCCCAGCTGTAAGGGCCACAGGAGGAACAAGAGCGTGCTGTCCCACCCCGTGGGAGGCACCCAGCACCCGTGGGTACCCCAACGCACAGCCCTCCAGCACCCCTCAGCCCTGGGACAGACTCACAGAGGCTGTGATGGGAGGGGGTGAACAAAGCACCATGAAGAGGTGTTACCCAAAGCCCACAGCTGCTCTTTTTACTGTGATCCTAAATGGCTTTGCTCTTGCCTTGCAAAGCGAGGGCCAGCGGGTGCAGGGCTGAGAAGTGGCCCCTCCTGAGCTCTGCAGGTCCCTGCTCCCAGAGCTCAGGGTGTTATTTAGTGCTTTAATCCACAGCCACACGGCCAGCCCGGGGCTAAAGTACAAGGGGGTTGGGACAATTAACTCGGCTCTCACCGGGGAGCCACCAGCTGAAGATGCCCTCAAGCCAGCAGCAGAAGCTCTGGCAGTGCCCCCCCAGGCCCCCTCCTGAGACAGGAGCCTCAGCATATCTCAGAGTTAGGGTTTTTTTCTGAAGAGGGAGGAAAGGAAAGCTCTGGATGGCTGGGGCCAGAGGCAGGGTGGACACAGCTCATGGAGCAGGGATGTCTTCTACAGGAGGCAGCTGCTCCCAGGGAGCTTTGGTGGAGTAGGACAAGCTCTTCAAGCAGCAGCAGCTCCCAGGGTGATCCAAACCCTCCCAAGACAGCAAACACTGCTTTAACAATATTTTAACAGCACAACTGATCTGCTTCAAGCACAGAGGGCTCCTTCCCCAGCACAGCCTCGTCATGTCCTACCCATGGCATGGTGCTGCTCTTCCACCTCCTGCCAGCCACCAGCAGAGGTGGGACACTGGCATCAACACTGGCATGACTGGAGCAACACCAGCATAACCAGTCCAACACCGGCCCAAGCAGTCCAATATCAGCCCAACACCACACCAACTGGTGTGACCCCAGACCAAGACCAGCCCAGCCAGGCCACACCAGGTCTGGCTGATGTTAGCCACTCATCAGCAGAGCTAAAAAACCTTGCAGGGACAAAAAAGGTTCTTCTAAGCCCAAACTCACTAGCAGCACTCTTTCCCAGACACTTTCCAACCTGGGAAATGCTGGGACAGCACATGGCCCAAGCAAACCCCTGCCAGGCAGCCCATCCCCACGTGCTGGCACCTCCTGGCACGGGGCTCCTCCAGGACTCACAACTTGTTGATGCCATGGGATGGGGATGGTTGCTCCCAGCTCCCCACATGCCACCAGCAACCACCAAACTCCGGGGTGAGAAAAGAGCAGTCCCAGCACCACCAGTTCGCTGGGCACACAGAGGCACAGCACAAATGCCTCAGGCTCCCCAAAGCAAATTATTCTCGTTTTATGGCGGAGAGATTAACGAGGGTTATTTCCATGGCAACTGGAGCAGCGCCACAGGAACCCAGAGGGCCTTTATCTCTTATTTTAAATCATAAAAGAAGAATGAGCTGAAGAAAAACACTTCTGGGGAAGCTGGTGACAGAACTGATTTCTCACCCCTGGTTTGGGAGGGGAGAACGAGTTTCTTGGCAGCTTCTTGCTGGGATCCTGAGACTGGTCCTCAGTCCCCCCCGGTGAGGCAGAGGTGGTCTCGAGGCAGCCTGGATGGGGACGCTGCTCCACCATGCTCATCATCCCACGCTCATTCATGTCTGTCCCTCTCTTGGACATCAGGAAAAATTTCTTCCCTGAAGGGAGGGGAAAGCCCAGGGCAGTGGTGGAGTCCCCATGGTGCCACCATGCTGAGCTCAAACATCTCCTGGCAAGCCCTGCCCAGCTTTCCTCCACCCTGTGCAGGCAGGGATGGGGGTGAACAGGCAGCTTGGGACCACAGCTGGTGGAGCACCACATTGGGCCCCCTCCGTGGGAGGCAAAGGCACCACTGAGAGACAAACAAACAGCAACAGAGCCAAGGGAGCGATGGGGAAATGTTTGTTGAGCATTTGGATTGGGAAAGAAAACCAAAATTGAATGCAGTCACAAACATTCCTGGAGAGCTGGGCAAGCTCTGTCCTCCCTAGAAAAACACCCAGAACATGCAATACACACTGTATGTGTGTGTATATATATATGTGTGTGTGTTCTTTCTAAGCACTATACACACACCAACACACACATAACATCTGAAAGTCTCTACAGACAGTGTATTAAACTCACTGCCAAGGTAGCTCACCCTTCATCTTCCTCAGGGACAAGCCCCACACCAGCCCCAATCTACCCCATCACCCAGGCAATCATCTTATCACTCCATACATCTTCAACTCCCCACTCTCCAGCTACGGAGGGTGGATTAAATCGATAAATCTCCTCGGCAAAGAAATATCATTGCACTTGAGACCCAAAGCAATTTCTTTTGCAGTTCCCCCCCTCCACACCCCTGCCTGCAGCCAGCAGCCCCCCCGGAACAAAGGCATAGAATATATGAATCAGCTGCTCCAACAGGCTCTGCTGTAATTACAGATCGGTTTTGATGAGGTCTTGCCCCCAGCCCTGCTCTGATTGCTCGTGTGGGGGTCTGAGAGCTGCCTCAGAGGAGGGGGCTGGTCTCTGGGCTGGGGGCTGCGTCCCTCCTTGGGGGGTTCATAGGGACCTGCCGCCACTGAACACGGGGCTGTGCATGCTCCTTCGAGGGGCTGATTGGATTATTCTTTTAATTAAGAGTGTAGGTTTTCTGGGCCGTGATTTGCCCAGAAAACATCTGGGCTGGCCAGAGCTGGGGGCTGCACCCAGTCGCCGTGCCTCGAGACCCCCACCGCTGCTCCAGGCACCGCAAAGACACAGTAATTCCCCATTAATGTCCCTTTCCAGGGTGATCTGCAACATCACTCGTCCTCTCCTCCTCTGCCAGTGGCCCAAACCATGCACCACATCCCCCACGGATGCTCCGAGTCCATCAGCTGATTTTACACCCTCTTTATGCTTATCCCACACTCATTTTCCCCTCCAGAGGTGCAAAGAGTGCCCCAGTGCTTTCCCACTTCTATCCACACATCAGATAAATGTGGGGTTGTGCTGCTATTCGTCCGCTGTTCTCCAAGACTAAAGCTTGCCTCCTGCCACCGGAGCTGAAAGTTGGGATTTTATTACCAAACTACAGCCCATAATCTTGGTTCAGCTTTAGGAAAAACCATACAGGTGAGTCCCACGCTCGTTAGATCAGCTCAAGTCCCTACATTGAGTTCTGCTGGATGGATGGATGTTGGGCAAGAAGCTACTCCAGCTGGTGCAGAGGAATATTGGGGTGTCTATGAAGAGCTGATGCTTTTTTGGCAGGCCAACAAGTTCAGTAGCTTTGAAATTAAAGTAACAGTTGGGGGTTTTTTTTCCCCACTTGACTAACATTTGCCCACCCAGCTGTGACATTTGCTCTCGGGAGCCGGGTCTGAAATGTGTGTGCTCAGAGGCTTTCTTGGCCTCGGCAATCCCTCGGGCTCTCCTCTAGCAAATGAGTTATTCAGTGTGGCAAAACCAAGTCATTAAGAAGACCAGCTCCAAAGGAATCCTTCCCATTGCCTTATTAAAACATTTGTCAGTCTGTCCTGGGGAGATTTAATAAGGTTTCCTCTTATTAATTCCACCCTGAAGAGTTATTTCCTCCTTGCTTTGCTTGAGAAGTTAAAATATTTATGGAGATAATGTAATAATTGCTGTTCAATGAGGCTGCTTTGTGCCAGCAGCTCTTGCAGGGGCACATTCCAAGCCCGGCCTTTTCCACCCAGTCAGTCCATGAGGTCAAGGCAGGACAGACTTTGGCATCACAGACACTACCCTGCTGCAGCGCTCTGCTGGCAAGCCTTGGTTGAGGAGGAGCGTGGTGGCTACCAAAGAGGCAGGGAAGGGTAAAAAAGGCATCTCTCCCTTTGCTACATCCCCAACCTGGCTTTGACGTCTGCTACTGCAAGGGGGTGGCTGCAGAGAGGAGAAATCACAAAAGTCTCATTGAAAGGATGGCCTTGGGATTGCTACAGGGGCTGGTTCTCAGGAGAGCCTTGGGAAGTGGCACCATCTGACAAACCAGGGCGGGAAGCCAGAGACACTGAAAAATGAGAGGAGGAAGGAGTGGGAAAAGGACAACTTGCTTCAGGCACAGGCAGCTGGGGAAATACCGCTCGGTGCTGGGTCCCATGAGCCCCAGTCCCACCCCTCTCTCCACATCACAGGCTCTCCATGTGCCTGCAGTGCCCGTTCCACGCACGGCGGGTGCACACACCAGGGCACGGGCTGCTCAAAGCCCCACCACGGCTCTGCCAGCTTCCCAGTGCCATGTGCACCTGCCCTAGACCTGCCCAGATTCTGGCACGGATTAATGAAAACACCCCTGGGATGTGTTGTTGCTTGTGCAAATCCCAGCTGGGGTTTTGTGCCGCCGAGTGCTCAACTTGCCAGCACTGGGGGCTGAGCATCCCTCACTGGGCATCACAACCCGGTCCCTCAAACTGGCTCTTGTGGCCATGTTTCTGAGGGCATCAAACGGCTGAAGAAAGAGATTTTTGATGTCGTTGAGCATCTCAAAGCTCCTTTGCTGGCATTTTGAAAGGTCACTATTCAGCTCGTTAAGATACGGGATGTAAAATACAAATGACTCTGTGCCACCCACTGACTCAGAGACACCCCCCCAGAACAACCTTGCACCTTCCCTTTGCCTGGCAGCCTCACAGCCTGACCAGCAAGGCTTCCTTGCACTGGTGTTCAGCGAGACTGGCCAAACTGGCTGGCAATCACCAACAGCTCCTCCAGTATTGATTAACTCCATCCCTGGCCGGAGCACACCCACAGAGCGATGGCACCAAACCCAGAGGCTTTCCAAGAGGAAACCAAAGCCAATTCTGTTCCACCCACGTTTTTCCTCCAGTTAAAAAAAGCCCAACCCAACAACAAGCCCATTGCCACGCCATGAAACACCCCTGTCAAACCCCATCCTGGGATGAGGGAGAGGTTATCTTCCACCCACCCACCCCTTGAGGAACCAGGCATGTGTTGCGCCGTAACCTCTGCGGGGCTGATTTAAATTCGTTGCTCATAATTGCCTGTTTTCTTCCAGGAGATATTTTCTTATAATTAGAATAACACTCAGACCTGCCTATCGCTCCTTTCCCTCCCCTCAGCTCTTAAATCACTTCAAAAGCAGAGGCCCAAAACTGATTGCCTGGCACATAATCAGTAGAAGAAACCTGAAGAGAACAGACACTTACACAGTTGATAAATGAAAACATTAACATATGAAAGACCCTCAGCCTTCCTGGAACAGCTCTAAAAACCCAAATGAGACACCTGTTCAGATAAAAAAATGATGACAGCATTACATGGGCTCTAAATGCCTTCAGCTACAAAGTCCTCCTTTTACAAACCTCAGTGTCGGACCTTTCTCAGCTCATGGTTGCCTTGTCTGGTCCTAAAGGTCTCTTGCCATGGACCCTTCCCAAGTAATTCATCACAGGACTTTCCTCTCCTCGTTAGAAAATCCCCTTGCTGCACTATGACCCCACCACTTGCTGCAGCCCCGTGGATGTGAGGTCAGGTACCTGCTGGCCCATGCCCATGAGGTCACCTGTGGAGCAAGAGCCACATGGCCCTTTTGAACCCTGTTCACTTGCTTGACAGGCAAAGAACGGACTTGGGATGGAAGCATGGCCTCCTACTTCAGAGCACACTGGCTATAATTAGCCTTTCCCTTCACACAAGTTCCTAATTAGCTGTATTAAGTACCCACAAGACAGTAAATTAATACATGTTTCATTTCAGTTTTCCAAGGAAACCACAGATTTTGTTTGCTAAACAGGACCTGCTCAGAAGACCCTGCAGATGCCACGACGTGGGCTGGTCAGGCTGCTGAAGGCTCAGCCTGGTTGTGCCAGCTGGTTACATGTCAACTTGGTCCCTGTCTTTCCTTTTGGTGGCTTCTTAAAAGTGCTCTTGTGCTATTTGGCAAGGCCGCAGCACTGACGCCTGCCGGATTTATTCCTTTTCACCATACAATTTATCTAACCCCAGAAGCGACAGCCTTAAGATGGGAGGGAGGAGGAGGAGAACCATGTCCTGTAGAAGGTCCACGAGAGTTAGAGCCAGGGCAGCACGAGCAGGACCTCCAGAGAAGATGCTCTTCCTTCTCAGAGTGGGAGGAGGGACATGAATTTTACAGCAACAGACAAGCAGAAGAGCAGTGAATAAACATCTCCATGTAAAAATAAGCTCCAAGAGAGACTTTCTTAAGCTGGCAGCCCCGCTGTGCTCCCCTGCAGTCTGGCAGCCCAGCTGGAGCTCAGGCACAGCCCCACGGGGCTGGCAAGGAAACTGCTCCAGATGGAGTCACACCAAGATCCACCTCTCTGGTCTGGAGTCTGAACAGAAAAGTTGGGGAAATACGGGTCTTGCAGAACTGGAGCGTGCTTTAATTGGTGGCACAATGTCTGCTTAAGTTGATCTCAGAGCAGAGCTGCAGAAATACTTTCTGAGAAGCTAAACAAATGTGCCTTGTTTCCTTTCAGGTTATTCTTGAACTACAAAGTTCCATAACTTTTCCAGAATCCACATGGGGTTTTTGCTATAGAAATCAATACTGAAATTGTTCAGAAACGTATCACTACAAATATATGGGAAGATGACTCAGCCTTGACCAGTTCGCTGCCCTATTGGCACTCCTTTCCTTTTCCACACAAAGCCACTCACCACGAATACAGCTTTAACTGCGTTACAGGAGTGCTTCAGAGCGCTTTATGAAGTTTCATCATAAAACAACCCATCCAAGAAAGGGGCAGAAAGGAGCTAATGATGCCTGAAACAACCCTCACCCTGTCATAGCAGCTCTCCATGCTGCAAAGATGAGGATGGCCCATGTTCTGAGCCCCCCAGAAAAGGCAAAATGCCTATTTGAGCACAACCCCGACCCCTAAAGAAGCGTTTCCAAGGAGTAGGACAATGACAAGGTGTGCAGGATCTCCCGGGGCAAGGGAGCCAGAGAAGAGCTTCTCCAAAGGAGAGCCTGACGTGCAGGAGGCTACAAACTCGCCCAGGAGGGAAGATGAAGCAGCAGATGTGCTGCACTGCCCCATGGCTGCAAACCCAGAGCAGGACACCTCATATAACCACCACAACTTGGTGCCGATCTACGTGAGCCCTGAGCAGCTCCTGCTGTTTGGGCTGAGCACTACCTGGAGAGGCCACCACCGAGCTGCTGTTGCCCCGTCCATGGACACTGCCCCAGGAGCCTCAGAAGACCTCGGTATGAACACCAAGCTTGTCCAGCAGAGCAGGAGAAAATCTGCTCCCAGAAAATGAAAGGACAAGATAAAGGATTAGCTGGAGGGCAGGAGGAAAAGATTATGTTTAAGGATTATTTCCACTGACTATTTTATCTCGAGGTGTCATCGTTCGAGAAAGAGCAATGTCATATCTGGCAAGCTTAATTTTGGCAGGTAAGAATGCAAATGAGAGCTCTCTATTGCTGTTCTGGACCGTGCTGTGAAACAAAAAACCCCATCCATCATTTTTAGCATCCAGGACTGGTGGCAGATGGTGGCTGTAACTGAGCTGCTCAAACAAGGGCTCCTTTGCAGCCTGCTGCTGGTGGCTGAGGGCTGGGTGAGACCCGTGGCCATGCCAGCACTAGAAGGTCTGCTGCAGCAGCTCCCCCCGAGCCCCAGGAGCCCAGCACCTCCTGCTCACTGCAGTGACATATCGTAAGGCAGAGATTAGAAGGGTGAATTGCAGCAGGAGCAATTGAACTCACAAATAATGCACACAAACCTCTTCACCTCTGAGCTCCCCAGAGCTGTGGGAGCACCAGCAGCTGGTAGTGAAGGTCAGTACACTCAGATTTCCCTTTATGAGTTACATATTTTCTCACCTAAGTAATGATTCGCAGGTGAAAATGTGTTTGCAGCTGGTTTGGGTGCGGTGCCTGTCCATAAAACACACGTGTGGTATTTGGCACCAGCACAAGAAGGCTCTCAGGGGGTGACTGCTTGGTCATGTTTCCTCCTCAGATCTATCAAATGAGGTGAAAAGGATTTTGGCAAGTGACAGACTGGCAGTGGAGCTGACAGCAAGCAAGGAGTAAAACACCGGCTGTCACGTCTCTTTTTGCTCTCCTCCAGGGCCAAAGGTGATGCTGAAGATCAAGCAGAGGGTGGTCCAGGGCCGCCCTCAGGTCCTCAAGCCTCCTCCACAAATGCTCCTCCTGCTACCCCTCACTCTTTCCTGAAGCCAGGCTCCAAATCTCCCCTAATTTGCCAGCACCTCCTTCCCCTGCTCTGCTCACCCCATTCCTGGTCCTCACCAAAGCAAAGCAGAACAGCCTTTCCCTGCAAGATGTCCATGAGCACCAGAGAGACCAGCTCCATTTCGTCCCAGTGTGTGCACGGGGGGTTGTTGCAATTTCAGCTCCAATTCTGGGCAGCTTTGCTTCCCAAGCACTCCCCTTCCAGCTGGGACAGGACGCGCACCAAGGACAGGCACCAGCACTTCTTGGACCCATCTGGTGCCCAACAGGAGCATCTCCAGGATGGAACAATCTGACCTTAATTCTGAGCCTTGTCCTTGAGGGTGTTCCTCACTCAGCACTTTTGGGACTTGTTTGCAGCTGGTTTTAAAGTTCACCTCACCACTAAAGGTCAGCCCTGCTCCTCTTTCTGTGCTCACTGCTGCAAAATGCTTGCTTGGCAAAATCAGGGGGCAGGACCAAGCCCAGGGCGGCAGGAGGTGGGAGCCATATCTGGCAGGAATGAGGCTAATTGAGCCTCTTGGCTTCCAGAAACCACAAAATGTGCTTTTTTTACCAAGCTAAAGCACATTTCCTGGGGTGGTTGGGTGAGGGGGTTGCTCATTGGTAACCACCACCCCAGCATCATCCCTCTAGCTCCCCAGGGACTATCCCCCCAAGGCTGGCAGGGATGCTGGAGGCATCGCCTGGGCACTGTCCCCCAGCAGGCAGCCCAAGCAGGGGGGGTCAGCAACCAAACAGAAGGGACAACACCCACCTCTCTCCAGCCCTCCAGCTCCCACCATACCCCACACACCCTCAAACACCAGACACACAAATTGTGTCCTTCCTGGTCGTGCTGGTTTTGATATTTGCTAACTGTGCTATAAAGCAGTAAATGAGAATTATACAAGAACATCTCCCGCCGACAGCTTTTTTTAGACCCTGAAGGTTCATTTCCTTTCTCTCCAATTTAACTTTGCATTTCCCAGCATCTCTGGCAGCCATCTCAACACCACACGGACAGCACCACATCGGAAAATAATTACAATAACAGATTTTGTTTTGCTCTATGAGACTTTCCACTATCGAATCTAATTACCGCTGATACTTTATGAGCTCCTCCAGCACGAGATAATTGCTGCTTTCTCTCTTTATGAGCAAGAAATAATCAGTTGTCTCTTAAGGTGAGAAATATAAACAGCAATTAAACACCGTGGCTCTCCAGCCCCCCAGCAGCAGGCACCTCTCAGCAGAAAGCCACCACAGAAGGGTGGGCTTCATTTATTGCTTGCACTGATAACAGAGGGGAGAGGGGGGGAATAAGGAACATTTTGAAACCATCAATAGTTTTCTCCAGCTGATGAGATGCTCATTTTAACCCAGAGAAGCAGGAGCATCTCACAAGTCAGAGTGCTCAGCATCAGCACCAAGCCCTTTGCAGGATCCACAGGGAAAAGCTGCAGAGACAGCAACAGGCTCGAGCACCAGGGACTCAAACCCACCCTTGGCTCCTACCAAAACCTGCTGCTTCCACAGTCTGCCCCCTGAGCCAGCACTTCTAAAAATACATCTGTATGTCCACATCTCCTAAACGCCCTGACCTCAGCATGAGGCCCTTGGTTACAGCCTCACACGTGGAGGACGTGGGGCAGGAGGAGACATTTATGGGGGCACCCATTAGACCAGCGGGAGCTGACACCAGCTTGCCCAGTCCTGGGATGGATCTTCGGTATCCTGGTTCTGATACTTCGTTTTGGCAATCCTGGCACTAAAATCAGGAAGTCTAATAAAAAAATATCTTTTTTTTTTTAGGTAAAACATACAGTGAAAAAATCTCACATCTCAAAAAAAAAGGAGTGATGCTTTGCACTGGGGAAAAGCTTCTGCTGCTGAATCTGTCCTATCTGAACCCTGCAGATGAGTTTTTCTACCACCTACAACAGCTTATTTTCAGGTTGGTTGTGGGTTTTTTTTTTTTTTCCCTTCAGTTCTTTACTTGAACAAAGCGCCTGCGCTTGAATAATTCATTGATGAGGTTTGTACCATTTTGTTCACAAAGTCACAGCAGGGAGTGATGCTTTTCCTGCAATCCCTCTTTGCCAGCTTCTCCCTGGGAAGGAGCCTTGCTCCATTTGCTCCCACCAGTTCCCTCCACAAGATCCTGATGGAGGTGACCAGCTCAAGTTTAGCAATACCCACATCCTCAGATGCCTCATTTATAAATAAGGAATAAGCCACTGTCTTCTTGCAAAATACTGGAATTAATTATGTATATTAACCTCAAGTTTGAAAAGTGATGGTGGAAGGCATCATGAATAGCAAGCTGGAGTGAATTACTGAGATATCTATTAGCATGTTAACTTGGATTTAAAACACATAGTTGGCAAATCTGACTGCCAGAAAATGTCCTAATAATGAATAAAAATGAGGCCTGGACAGACTCAGCAGCTTAATTAGAAACAATCAACTGCTACACTTGTCCTGACTTTTTTTACACTCTCATAATGTTGATAAAAAATTCACCACCACTTCAGGCAGATCAGTGCTTGGCCAAGGACTTTTGCCCTCAGTGTATTATGGCAAGACATCAACATGTGAAATATGTGGCTCCACGTTCCTCGCTGCCCTCCTCACAAAGATTAAAAAGGAGAGATTTCGACCAAGCAAGGAAACCAGGCTCTTCACCTAGCAACCAGCGGGGAGAGAGATTTGCTGGTTCCCATCCTAACTTCAAAAACTCCTTATCATTACCACAACTTTATTGTGGAGTAATTGGAGTTTCTCCTTTAGCTTCAGAGATAAAGGGAAGGGAGATTTCAATTTGGATTACTCAGAGGAGGGCTGGAAGGGAAGTCCCTACAGGTGCCTGGAAAAAGCAAAACCCTCCCTCCTTGGCTTAGTTCCCAGTGCTCACCAGTGGAGAGAAAGACATTTGTCAATGAACTGCAACACACCTCTTGGCCAGCGTCCCTGTCTGGCAGTCCATCATTAACAGCAGCATTAAGCTACGTGGTGGATTTTTTAAGAACCCGGGGGTACTCTGCACATATGAAATAGGACATGAAGTCTCAGGTTTGGTGCTTGCACGATTCCCCTGCAGCCCTTCAAACACACAGCCCTCCAGTCCCTGTCACAGCAGTGACCCTGTTTCTGGAGCTCGGGATGCCTCCAGCATGGCAGCTGTATGTAATGGCAGCTCCATCAAACGAGGTTTCCAAAAACACTTCCAATGACGCTAACAAGAACTCCTGTCTTCCAAATCCCACCCAAGAGACCCACAGGCCATGGTGTCCAAAGACAACCAGAGCTCCTTCATGGCTCAGGCAATGCAGAGCACAAGCCATGGCACAGCTGTGACTGCCTGTCAGGCTTAGGAAGGGTGCTGAGAAGGTCCGGCGCTCTACCACAAAGCCTCCATGCCACCATCCACTGTACATGCCATTGACACTTGGCCAAGATTGTCAGAATTCATCTGCTGTTAGCACAAAAAAAATCCACTGTCATCACGTTGCTGCAATGATCCACTTACCACACAACTGCAGCAGCACGAGGAGACACCACCACTGATTGGGATGAAGACCTTCAGATGGAGATGCTTTGTTAAGGTAACATTGGGCCAGTTGCTGCCAAGCCTGTGGAGCACCAGATGCAGTAAAGGGGACTCACCCGTTTGGTGTAGTCCATGGCCTTCAGGATGGAGAGGTTCAGCGTCTCCAGCGAGGCCAACACGTCTTCATAGTCTCCCATGTGGTCAGCAAAATAGTCTGGAAAACACAAGAGGGACATGATGGGAGCTGTTGGTGTAACGAGGCTTCAAGGCTACATGGCAGGTTCTATTTACTGGTGGAAAAGAAACCCTCGGAGCGTGGTTTCAGGTATATTTTCATATCCCATATCCTGACCCAAAGTCACAGCTTGTCCTGGTGCAATTCCTGTGAGTTTGGGACCATTGTAAAAAAGAGATGTAAGGCACAGTAGCTCCCACTGAAAATAGCCTGGCACGTGCTTTGTTTCCATGCCCACTCTGCGTTTGGCCATAGCTTGGTGCTCTCCCTCATGGAGGGAGAAGCCTCCAAAGGCTTCTTTGGAGAAGCCCATTCCCTTGGCAGGCATGCCAATACCTGCCTGGGAGCTGTGGAGCCCTGACATTTGCTGTTCACAGCAGCAGTGAAGCACCACAATGAGGTTTGCAGGGTGGGTGTGAAGCCACCTGGTTCCTGGGTGACTGACACAGGCTGCAGGTAAAAGCTGTTCCTTAAAAGCCACCAGTGTCATCCCTTAGCACTGAGACACCAAGTTCCTCACTGAGGTGACATCTCTGTGGAATGCAACAAGGCAGAAACTCCAGGAAACAACCCCGCTAATTAGGTTCTCTTGGCTTAATTAGAAGTGCCTGTGGCTATTTACAGCCCAAGAACACATCCAAGGGGAAGATGATTTGGCAGAAAGCAGAATGTCAGGGCGTGATTGACAGCAGCTGTTTGCTGCTCCACGAGAAGCCAAACAGCTCATTCTCACTGCAGCCTGTTTACTTGTGTTATTCTTGTTACTTGGGGAAAAAAAGCCCGAGCAGGTCTTAAATATTTTTGGAGAGTTCTGAAGTAAGAAGCTGGAGCCATACACCTCAGGAGAAACGAGCTGCTGTGGGCAGGGTACAGCCCTCGAGACTGACCAAGGAGCACCTGGGAGAACAGCACTGACCTAACTAAAATATTCATTTCTTCTCTTCTAGCCTTATTTACTCACCTGAACATCTGAGATCAGCTCTTCCTATCCTATATGGCTCCTACACGTCTGTGGAGGGCAGTGGGATCAATGCTCAGGTGATGAGCATCACTGCAGCCCGGGGTGGGATGCTCCCCACTCCCCTCTCTCCAGCAAGGCCACCACCCACCACCCTGGGAGCCTACAAGAGGTCTCCTGACAAGTGCACCCCGGCTGGCTGGACAGCTGGTACCATGGCACACAGTGTCTGTGTTTCATTTAAACTGAAGGGTGGCAGGTACACTTTGGGAGCTGTACTCACATTTTCTGGCCATATATAGTTCTCCCAGCTATGACTGGGAGCTCCTCTTGGGGGTGAGGAGCTACACAGCCATGTTTAAGGCAGTCCAGATGCTGGTGACTGTTGCATTTGTTGGCAGAAAAAAATCCAGAGCTTTATAAGATGCTGCCTGATGCAGTTTAAGCCATATCAAATTTCTCATATAAGCTGCGGGGATCAAGAAATCCCTTTTAAGATGCTCTCAACGTCTTATAACATGTAACCCATTGCAAGAGAGAGACCACAGCTTCCATTTACCCCAATGAGGTTTATGTTTAAACTAATACTTAGAAGAGTAGCAAGTAAGAAATCACAGGCAAGGACACGTAGTCAGCAGACGATGGATCTAGGCAGGATCCCAACACCAAGCACCCACGAAGAAACACACCCGAGTGAGCAGCAGGAGCCTCGTGCACGAGTTGCCCCCTGTTGAGGCAAAGCCCTTGAGAAATCCCAGCAGGAAATATTCCTTTTCTGGCCAGGGTGTGGGACAAACCATTATCAGAGCTTTCCTTCTCAGCCTGTAATTTCTGGGAGCCGTGGGAGGTGCAGCAGAGGTGGTGTGTGCCTCAGGCAGCCTGCTGGGGAACACGGGGCTTTGCCTGAGGAGAAATACGTCCCGGGTACTGCAGAGGGACACTGGGTTATTGAACTTCAGAGTGGAGCTGGAGGCCACGACACTGCCAGAAATTAAACTCTGGCTTTTATTGAACGGGAGCCAGGGGCTCTGCTCAGCTCTGACCCTCTTGTGTTGCAAGAAAATGAAGAAAAGTTTACCAATTTTCCTGTGCAATAAGAGGTGAAGGAGCAGAAGTGCTGAGACCCCCCCAGCCCCACCTGCTTTGTAGCGGGTCTCATGCACCCTCCAAAAGCACACGTGCACACAGCAATTGCTTTCGTCCCGAGCCAGGGACTGCACTCACCACACAGCTCCTTGGTGTCCACGTTGCTGGAAGAGAGGGAGGATGAGGCAGATGAGGAAGCAGGAAAAAAAAAGAGAGAGAAAGATTTTAACGTGAAGGACAGATGAGGGATAGAGTTGGGATTTCTTTAGGTTTAACCCAACCGCATCATCACCCGCCCCTCCAGCATCCCCAGCCACCAGTGGCACAGCTTAAGGAGAAGGGGATGGTTGGTGCTCCTCGGGGCTTCCACACACCTCTGCATCTTCAGCGGGGGAAATGGGGACTTGTGCATCCCCCCGAGGCTGGACCTGTGTCTAGTGGGGACCCAGCCCACCCAGCACAGCAGCTCTTCTGCCTTCCTCCCAGATACCCACCCAGTGCAGCACAGGAACGGGTTTGTTCCCGTTTGCTCAGAACACAAATGTGCAGGATTTACTTCTCTAGATGGATCAATGACTCTGATCCTGCTCTCCAGGGGGCTGTGCACGGTTCCCACCTGGGACTCCTTCTGGGCAGAACTGCACAATTACTTCTGAATACATGACCATTGAGTTGAGGTAATGACATCTCAACAGAGCCTGCTCGGGAGGCACAGATTGCCGATAATCTCTCTGTGCCTCACATCCACACACAATTATTAGTGCTGCTCAAGCACCGGAATGATCTCTTAATAGAATTATATTTTATCAATCCATTTATGCCCCGGAAAAGCTATTTCTTTAACTAAACTCATCGCTGCTCTGTCTGACCTGTCAAGATAAACGGATCAGGGAAAGAAATGTTTTCAATATTGCTTTTCATTAGCGGCATCCTCCCGCAGCCCTGCCCAGGATCCTGGAATCCTCCTGAGCTGCTGGTCAGGGCATGGCCCAGGGGCCTGCTGCCATCCCCCAGGAGCTGGGCTCTTCCCTCCCTCCATCACCCACTGCTGGCCCTCCCTCGGGGTGAGACAACCCTCTGAGGGGATGCTGCACAGTGGGGAAACATTGATCTGGGATTGCACTTCACCACCAGGACCAGGTTTGAACCCTGTCATCAAGGACTGATGACAAAAAGCAAGCTGAAGTATCCCAGAAAGTCTCATTTCTGCTGAAATCTGTTGTCATTTTCTGCCCCAGGCTCAGATCCCCGGGTACTGGGAACCCTTCCACCAGCACTCCTGAGCTGCGGGACCCGCCAGGCACCGGAGATGGACACAAACATCTTGGTCCTGTGGGGCTGCCAGGAAGGTGCCACCCGACCTGTCTGATGCTGTAAAAGCACACTACCCACCCTGCTGGGGAGCTGGGGTCTGTCACGGTGTAAAACAGCCATCTCCCATCTCAGACACCCTCCTGGTACATGGTGTGACAGCTGCTGGCAGCACACACTGGCCAAAGCCCCAGCTGAGGTGCGGGTGGCACACGCATCTCTCTGCAAAAGGAGCTTTCCCACTATTTGATCTGAATTCCCCTGGGGACTCACGATCTCTCTCAAACCCTGGAATTACTTCACTGAATCCTACAAACCCCCCTGGGGATGCTGTGAGCTCATTTTCCCCGACTTGAAGTTCTCGTGCCCAAATCCACTAACTACCCAGATCAGCAAAAGACCAAAAGAGCCGCCCCCAGCCCAAACACAGCCCTGGCACCCTGCGAGTGCCAACACGGGGCCTCGGCAATTCATGGGCAGAGAAAATTCAGGTGGGGTAAGAAATCCAGAAGATGCATTTCCAAGCCCAGCACGGCCCCATGCCCACCTGAGGACCACGGTCAGTCTTTCACCAAAGCTCTCACCCGCTTGGGAAGTCAACCGATGCTCTCAGGCACAAGCACAGGTGTAGTTTTTACATCAGCATCACCCACAAAGTGCTTAAATAACGTTTTCCAGAAGCCAGTTAGTGTTTACAAACACCTACTGAAGTGGTTGTGGGCTTGCAGCTAGGGCATGTCACTGGGAAAGAAAATCTATCCTTGTATTCCGTGTGGTTTCACATGGTAATAACTGATCTACTGCTGCCAAAAATGGTCTTTTACTTCCTCACTTTCTGCCATCGTATTATTTAACTTAATTGTGCTTGAATGTTAACATGGCTGAGAAGCTGCTTTTAATTTTAAGCCATCTTGCATTAAGAATAAGCCAAATTAAAGAAACTACTGAAGTCATGAGCTGACTAAATAAAAATACGTTCAGCTGAAAATTGATAAGGAGAAATCAACGAGTACTTGAGCACGACTCACGGCATGTCCTGGGGTGTTTCCATCCCACAGAAGCGTGTCCATTGGGAAGACTGCTGACACGGGGCCATGTCCCCATCCTTAATCCTCCATCCCAATACTGCCCTTCAGGGGACATTGCTGGAGTGGTCACATATCATAGAATGGGTTGGGTTGGAAAAGACCTTAAAGATCATCTCGTTCCCCCCCTTGCCATGGGCAGGGACACCTCCCACTAGAGCAGGTTGCTCAAAGCCCTGAACTCATCCAGTGATGGAGTGTCCACAATTTCCCTGGGCAACCTGTGCCAGTGTCTCAGCGCCCTCATAAGCGAAGAACTTCTTTCTAATTTCTAATTTAAATCTCCCCTCTCCCACTTTGAAGCCATTACTCTTCATCTTATCACTACAACTCCTCGTCAAAAGTCCCTCCCCAGCCTTCTTGCAGGCCCCCTTCAGATGCTGGAAGGCCACAATGAGGTCTCTCCTTCTCAGAGCCTTTTGGCAGGAGAACATTTAGGGTGAGCATTAGTTACCTTTTTTTTTTTTCAGCTGCCAAGTAATCAACGTTCCCATAAGCCACAATAACCTAAGAGAAAATTTGCAACAAGTGGTGCTAATTTTTTCAGAAAGAAAAATCTTCCAGCTACCAGAACACTTGGCTGTGAATTAGCTTTTAATTTCAAGCATTCCTACATTAATAGTATGACTAATTCAAGAACGTATTGAAGTCACAACCCAACTAACTAAGCAGAACATAGTAATGTTCACGTGCAACTTTAAATGAAGAGATCATTAAAGACGACTGGGTTACACGGGTTTTTTCTGCATAGTAGAGGCCGCGTGTACCTGACCTCTTCCCAAAACAAAAGGCTTTCTTGCAAACTAGGAAAAAAAGAAAAAACCAAGAAAAAAAAACAACAAAAAGGTTTCAGGCCCTTTTCTCTGCTTTGCAACCACTGAAGCTGTAACGTGGAGCAGCACAACCCTGTATCCCAGCCTCGCTGGCGATGTGCACCCTCTGGGATTACTTTCCAAGGTAAAGATATATTTTGGAGATCCACCTTTCACCACCTGGGACCTAATTTCTCAGTCAGAAACACGAGCCAAGCACAAGAGCTCAGCTCTCAACCTAGAGCATCTTTTGAAAAGCCAGAGTCCAAGCCATAAACTAATTTTACCACAAAAAGGACAGTTTATTGCTCACCACCCACCACCATTTAAACACCCTGGGATAATTTCACCAGATAAACACACTGGCAACAGGGAAAGAGTTTTCCCTGCTGGTTCACATCCAAGTATTTCAGAGAAAGAGAGAAGTGCTCCAAGCCTGATTCTCCTCCCTCGTACATGGGAGCTTAAAGAGCAACAGCCATGCTGCGAGAGCAGCTCAGTCAGCTTAATTAACTGAATCTGCCCAGAGAGTAATTACTGCTGCACGGCCAGAGCAATGCTGTGCCTCCTGTGTACTCCAGAGAAATGCAGCTTTTCCCCCCAAACCCCACCCAGCGTTAAAATGTGGCCTGAGCTAATGAGGATCCCTGGGAGGTCACATCCTTGCCTTGCCGTGCCCCTGATTGCAGAGTATCCAGTGGATGGGAGACTTTCTGCTGCTCTTCCAGCACTCCAAAATACTTACCAGCTTTTTTTTACTTGAACCATTGCCACCTTTGAGCCTTTCTTTCAGGGGACACCAGGGAGAGAGCACGCTGCAGCTTGGTGGCCGACAGCCCAGGGACCACGAGCTCGAGCCGAGCATCCTGGCAGCCAGATCTCTTGGGGGTTTGCAGGGGTTACAGTCCCCTACCATAACGTCCAGCTACATTGATCCAGACCAACCCAACACTTTAAGCAAACCAGCATTTTCCAGCAGGAAAACAGTTATTTCTGAGAATTTCCCACCATGGTTATTTGTTTATCTCTTACTAAGCAAGCCCAGAGCAGTACAGCACTGGCAGGGGTTACCCAGAAAGCATCCCAGGTCATCTTCAGGACGGAGCACGGCAAGAACGGGGCTGTCCTAACCCAGTACTGGTGATGGTCCCACTGCCAGGGACCAGAGCCCCGCAGAGTCCCTTCCAACCAGAACGGCCCTGAGTCTCCCATCAAGCATCCCTCCCTCTCCCAGCATCTCCCCGAGGCAAGGCTGATGGCCCCTGACTTGCTGTTGCTCACACTTCTCTCCAGGCTTCTCTTCAATTACAGAGAGGAGAGGAAAAGTTATCTTGGAACGGAAGAGATAACACAGAGGAGCGGAGCGTGAAATTCCCTCGGTGGGCTCCAGCTCAGCCAAGGTGTCCCAGGCCCTCCCAACAGGCAGCACGATCAAAACCATAATGGGATTTCAGAAGTTGCAAATACATCAAAGTCTCATCTTCACAGTGTATTTCTCATGCAAATAGCTGCCTGGATGTGCTGCTCAAATGCCACTCAACACCTGATCAGCTTCTGCTGGAGATAACAACCCTTTTTCTTGGGCAGATGAAAGGTTTGCATCAGCAGCCATATGGCTTAGTTGCTTCACCAGCACAGAAAATGGAGATTTTTTTTCTGAAATCACGTTCTACTTTTATTCCCATCCTCTATTCCATGCTTTGGGTTTGCTACAAGGCTTCAAATGAGCATGGAAACAAATTATCCTCTAGCGTTAGGCACCTGCAAAACTCATTTTCCTGTAGGAAGGACTAAAAAGCAACGTGTGCAGCTGGAAAGTATTATTGTATCTGATGATACGCCTCCTAGTCCCAGCAGCAACAGCGCCCTGTTATCTCAGCACCTCAGAAGTGGAAAATGTACATCCAGATGCCTACTAAGGGGCCGCAGATGGTCACTCTTGATCATTAGTTTCTGAACTCAAAGGAACGTTTTTACACAAGCCCCAGAGTGAAAGGAATTTTTCCAGGCACAGCAAGAGAAATACCAGATACTGGCTGCTGGCCAGGAGCTGAATAACTTTAATTCTAAAAAATTAAGCAATGCTCTGAGCCCTTCATCACAGCCTTCTGGAGACCCCTGCTAAATCCTTCCCCAGACCTACCCAAGCACCTCCTTCACCTGCCCAGTTAAAAAAACCCAAAACAGCAGCACCCTGATGGTATGAAGTGACTTCCAAAATCTGAGGTGCCACACGCAAAGAAACAGCAGAGACCATATGCCAGGGCTGTCTACAAGCAGGAGAGCACCCAGGCAGCTGCACTTTCAGACGACACACGCAGACAAGTATTCACAACATATGTCAGCTTTGGCTTGGATTTCTCTAGCCATGGCAAGTCAGGGCTCTGGTGCCCAGCTGGCTCTTACTGTAACGGGTGGGCTTCATCTCCTGCCAGGCGACCCTGCTTCCCACATGAAATGAATTTATTCTGTGGAGGATGGAGGAGAGCCTGTTGCAGGAGCTGATGCAGGGTCCACCATTCACTCCAGACCCAGGTTTCCCCCCAGACCCACGTTCCACGAACCAGTTTTGCAGAGTCCATATGGATGGCCACGGAACTGGGACACTTCCAGCACTGGAGCACAATGATTTATATTAAAACACCTATGGGGAACAGCTCCCACGGGGGCTCCTGGAAGGGAGAGAAATGCTGCCTTCTCCAGAGCACAGCTAATGACTTTATCCTTCCCTTGGCACAGGCTCCAGCGCTGAGCACTTGGGGAGCGCAGCAAGGGGGCCTGAGAGCCCAGCAGTGAATCATGTTCTTCTCTGAAGTGCTGGTGCCACAGTGAATTAAAAATAGGGACAGAGAATTGCTCAGAAACAGAGAAGGAAAAGGGGGATTTTGTATGAAGTTTTGTATTACGAATTGCCACATCACCTACAGAGGGTGATTTTGCATTTTAACCCTGGGAGACTATCCCTTCCCTCCTACTTGCCCCTGCTACCAGCAGGATTTTCCTTCACCGGTGTGAAGGCTGAAGTCCAGCTCCTCCAGGACAGGTTGCCCACCTGAACCCGGGGGAGCAGCTCCCTCCTGCCCCTGGCACAGCCTTCCCCTGCCTTTAGGCAGATGGTGACCAAGACTGGGATGGTCTCACCTCTCTCCCACACGGTGGCTAAGGTCGCTCAGCGAGTCAGGTGAGCAGAGAGGGGCTGCACAGCAAACCCGTGTTCAGAGCCACTGAATATCCATCTGTCCATACAGCTTTCTCTGTGGCTCCTCAGCTCGATAAGCCACCTGCACTCCTGCTAACACAGACCCAGTTTGGACCCCTCAGCCCATGTTCACTGGGAATGCTGGCACCCAAAGCCGTGTGCTCTGCACGGTGAGCCTGGCTCCTGAGCACCGGGGCAGCAGACTCCTCACTGCAAGCCCGTAATCTGAAAAACACTGATTTCTCAAGGCAAACTGAACTGACCTTCAGTACGAACAAGCACAGTGGCTCTGGCAGGCTCAGGATAAAACACACTCCTTTACTCATCCTGCTTCAAGGCTGTCCCCTCCCTACACAACAAGTCCCCGTGAAGTTGCTGCAGTGCCACACAGGGAACCCAGGATGAACCTGCTCTGCCTGCAGAAAGAGAGAAACCATGAGGATTCTGGCCAGGCACCATCGGGCAGGGCTCTCACAGCTCAAACCACACAACAAGCATCTCAGATCTCCACATCTGGGGTTTTCAGCACCACCAAAGATGCTCCTTCTGGCATGATGGGGAAGACCAGCACAAAACCTTCTCTCCCTTCTCCTCCTCATCAATGTGGAAGCCCCTGGGCAGACACATGAGTGTGGCTGGTGGCTCTCATGGGGACAACCACAACTCAGCAGAGTGCCCCATGGCCCTACAGCCACCACACAGCCCTTGGTGTCGGTTTCACAAGCAGACCTGCTCACTGGCACCCTTCCCACCATGCCAGAAGATGCTCAGCTCAGCTTGGAGGAGCTTTCACCCCTCTGCAGTAAGGGGTTTGTCATGAAGGCTATTGCAGCTCTGACTGCAAAGGGAAATCAAAAAGGATGGTTAGCACTGAATACCAGCTCCTAGTTGATTCGTCACGGATCCCACAGGGGGGTGGCACACTTTGGGGAGCAGCAGGTCCAGGAAGGGCTGGATCTGCTCCAGGCAGCCCGGGTGCAGTGTCCTGCCAGCAGCCCGGCACAGGGAGGCGGTTGCCATAGCACTGGGGCTGAGCATCGTTAGGGATCTGGCGGGGAGATGTTTCTTCTCTACCCAATGACCCGTGGTACGATTGCATTTCCCTTGTGGCTGTGATCAAAGCTGTAAAACGATGCACAGAGGCTATTAAACTTGCTAAAGAACCTCTGCAGCCCAAACCCATCACAGCTGAGGGAGCAGCAGCTGAAGGGGTCTCTACCCACTGATACCATCTCGGCTGCTTGTCTTCTACAGGTGCCATCCCCACCTCTCCTGGCAGAGCCCCTTATCTCCACCACAGCTTCACACTCATCACAGCCCTTGTAGAACAGCTTCTGGGGTAGTTTTCCCCGGCTTTGGAAGAGGGAAAACTCTCCTGCAATGACAGCTCATGCTTTCTTGGAGGGTCCTGCAAGTGATCCCACCGGCCCTGACTCCCTCCCCACGGCCCCAAGGGCTGGGCACAGGGGGTAAGGTACGACGAGCACAGGGGCCATAGACGCACACTAGGGATTAGTTTGGCAGCAACACCTCACAGCAATACTCCTGGTTTTGCTCGTGCAGCTGGTAAAACCAACACGGGCCCTTTGTGAGGGTGGGGAGGATTGAACACCCCTTGTTTGTAATGCACTCCTCCTGCAGCACAACTCCCAGGCATTCTGTTTCCTCTCAGGGAACTGATACCCACCATAAAGACATTACAACAGAACGCATTATTTGCTTAGTTTCTCGTTTTTAAAGACTCCCACCTGCTGCTGTATTTCAAGGCCAGTTCAGCTCCTCACTCCCTTGGCACATTTATTTATTTATTCTGCAGCCACAGACACTCAGGAAGCACCAGGTCCTACCTGACACCAGCCTGCCCCATGCAAGCCTCTGTGCAACCTCATTTCCTACCTCCAGCCTCAAATATGGGTCAGAAAGAGCACGGAGAAGACCTCAGGTGCCTCTCCCACCTCCCCAGAGAGCCCCAAGCTGCAAACCATCCCCGATGCAGAGCAGATGCTTTATTTCATTGCTGGTTTCAAGACAACCAAAATAACATTTTCTATGCTGTGAAGTATTTGACAGAACAAAACACCCAGCTCTAATCATCAAGGGCACCGAGATAAGTGATGGAATATGGATAAAAACTGAACAAATGGCCTGGTTGCTGTTGGAAAACACGTTCTAAGCTCTCGCTAGTTAAAAGAGAAATAAATGTCACTCTCAGAAAAGGCAGGGACAATAAACTGGCACCTGTGGAGTCCCAGCCATTTGTTTCTTCATTCATCAGCAACTGCAATATGGCATTTCGGGCTGTCAGCTGGTGCCAGACTGTCCTGCTCTGCCACAGCTCAGGAGCTGGGCTCTGGGTACCACTGAGGAGCCGGGCTGAGCATCGCTGAGGCTCTGCTCGCCTGCCCTAATGCTTCTATAAATCAACATCAAGGTGCAATTCTCCACCAAGCACTGGTCAAATCCCCAAACTCTGAGGTGCAGAAGCCCAAGGCAGAGACATCCCACCACTGCTCTCCCTGCCTGCCCCTCCGCCAAGGGAGCTGGGGACACCACAACCTTCTGCAACTCAGTTCTGGGCAAGGGGATTTTTTACCCCCTTCACTTCCATATCCAATTGGTCCGCCCAGAACTGCACATTAAGGGCAAAAATTGGTGGAGTTTCTGCCCACGAACAAAACTTTGAGGTGATCAGGGTGTGCTCCTCTTGCAGCTCTCCTTGTACCTTGTAAGGCCATTTTGCAGTCTATTCAAAATAATCGACATCTCTCTCTGCTTTGTCAAGGGTGGGTAGAACCTCTGAGCACGCACTTGCAAAAGAAATTCTCTTGAAAAGCTCAGAAAAATCTCCAAACAAGATGACAACGCAATAAAGGGCCTGTTCACAGTGCAATTGATATGCTGAAAAATACCCCAGAGCAGCACACTGATTTACTAAGCTTAATCTAACAGTTGGTTTCTAAGCACAGTCATCACTTTAAATAAAACAGACATTTAGTACAGTGCTAAACATTTTCAGGTCTCTGTGTGTGCCAAATCCTTAATAAATTGCCTTTAAACCATCAACTTTTTCTTTTTTGGGTGGGGGGGATGAATGACTTGAGCTTGAAAATATCACTGTGCCCACAGGTCCGCCAAGGAAAGGAGGAGGCAGGTTTAATTACAGCCTACAAGTAACTTAGCTGTTGGGAGGGGTGGCACTTCCAGATTTACTGAGTTGCTGATTATTATATGCACACCGGGCCCGGGGTGGTTCTATCAGCTCTCATCTCATTTATTCCCAGACAGTGCCAGGCAGAACTGGGGCTATAACCCTCGCAGGATGGGCTGTGCACACCACGGCCAGGGCAGGGGGGGCACAGGTGACCCCTTTGCTCTCAGGGCATTTCCACTGGCTGCACTTTGGAAACAAAACGTGATTTTGGGGGATATTTTCCATCACATTGTATTGAGATAATGGGTTATTGAGTTTTGGCACCCTGGTCCCACGCAGAGCCAGTATTCTCCAGCCTGCATCACAGCCCACTTTGAGCCAAGCTCTTCATCTCCCAAACAGTAAATACAGGAATTGGGGCTGTAAAAAACACATCAATTTTGCTGTCAGGCTGGCTCAAATTGATCAGCCTCAGGATAGACTTTTAAATACCAGCTGTTGGTGATGCACTTGGACCTCTCAGTAATGTCAACTCTATTACTGGGACACTTTCTGTAACTATTTTGGTTTTGCCCAATAGGGGGTCTCTTGTTTGCAGAAAACTGTTAAGAGAAAAGCAGGAAGGAAAGGGATGGTTCCAACCCGTGATGTTCATTATGGGGTCACGATGCAGCCCTCCTGCTGTGGAGTGCTCAGTGAAGTGACTGAAAACCAAAGACACGGAGAGCTGTCCAGCAGGATCCCCTCCACTGCCCAGCCTTGAACCCACGGGTGTTCTCCCAGCCTGGCCAGTTCAAGAGCCCTTTCCCAGCCCTCTGTGAAAAGCCAGCTGCCTCCACGAGCACGTGAGAGCCCGGGCAGCATCCCCACGGGTCTGCCTCACACGTGCCCTGCACGCTGGGAGCACCCTGGGGTGCCACAGCCCGAGAGCAAGAGTGGTGACAATCTGAGCAGCCACTGGGTACCAACCACTCACGTCCATGCAGCATCTCTCCTTCTCTGGACCACGATGCTGAGCAGTGGCTGGAGGGGCTCAGGCCACCTTGCCCCACCAACACCACTGCAGGGCCCTTGCAAAGTCAACGCTGCTCTTCAAGAACCCACCACAACAGGGATGTTGTTTCCATTAAAAAAAGACATTTATATGTTTTTAACTTGTCATTATCTCCTGTAGCTCCATTTTCAGACCAAACTATTAAAATAAATAAATACTCCTCCTTTTTCAGGAGGGAGGAGAGGGTCTCAGGGTGTTTCTGCACAAATTACCAACAGTATGAATCAGTCAGAACTGGCCTTTGTGGATGAATGCACATTTAACTTTTTTGCCTATTTCTGCCTGGACTAATCTGATTTCTATCTGTAACCTCTGCAATATTGAGCTGTGAAAGAGACAGGGAAGAACTAATTGTTTGGAGCTCAGCTGAGTGATTTGCTAATTGGCAGAAGCAAACAGCTAGACGCTGGGAGCACGAGTTAAAATTAAATCAGCTTCCTCCTCCTTTTAGATCTTGCAGGTATCCTGGTTATCATCACAGTTGTGTACAGGAGAGGAAGAAATCAGAGCAGCAAACGTGCAGGTTTGGATACTTGACACACGAGTAGTAGGGACCTAGTAAAAGAAGAGTAAAGCAAGAAATCCCTACACTCTGTTCCCTTTATTTCCCCAGTATCTCTGTTTCTCATGTGATCTCTTCTCCTGCTGCTGAAAATGATCTATAAAAGCCTTTCTCCAGATGCAGTCCCAAGGCAGGGAGCTCGCTCTGCCTACCAAGCAGCAGTTGGACACACCAGCTGCTTGATCACGGTGCCCTGTGCACAGTTATTCAGGAAAAATGGACACATAGGTTTGCAAGGCTGAAGCTCAAACCAAACCCCTACAGTCTCTCTCAATGCCTGCGTGACTCGAGCACAAGCAGCTGGTTAGAATTAATATCTTAGCAACTTCCATGGTTTTAATGCAAGATCTTGGTATCTTTCCATTCCCTAGGACAGAAATTCTCTGATGCAGAATGGCCACGCATAATCTACAAAATCAGAATCCAAGCCCCAGCCCCAGCTAGAAGAGCCTGTGCTGTGATACTTCCCTGCTCTGTTTGCACAGATAAACCCCCCCAAGTCCTTGTCCCCCCCAGTAAACACCATCGTGCTGCTCCCAGCTCCTGCTGCCAGCACTCAACAAGCTCCCTCCAGGGACCTGCTGAGAGCCTGCCTGGGAAAACACCTGGGAAAGACGATTAGAAACAGAAAAATGTCCTCAGATGCTTTTTTCAGACAAGTTTCTGTGCGGATTTCACAGCTTTGTGTTTCTCCCAATGACCTTCCCAGTGAGGGATATTTTTTTAAAAGCCCCTTTTTAATTTGGTGAGCCCGAGATGTTTTGCAGCTCTATCAGCACACAGCTGAGCACCAGCTTTGCCACCAAGTATTTCTTCACTTAAATGAAAAGCAGAGCAGAGAATGGCACAAGTGACATGTCGGCACAGAGAAGAATAAGCCAGGACGCGAAAAACATCTTCCACACAAACAGAAAGAACAAAATCCACCAAATGCCCACGCTCTCAAGAGCCAGGAATTAGAGCCAGACATATAATTTCTGTGCAATCATTTTGTCCCTTTCAGAAGGGACAAGAACTGTCTCTTGAATCAGCTAATCAAAATCTCAGCTGATTATACCATCCGTCGTTTGTTTCCCAGAGAGCTAATTGAGGACATTCAACATTCAGAATTAAGTTGGTTTCAATGGGCACATCCATCCCCGCGGCTCCCGGAGGATCCGGCACTCCACCGGAGCAGGTTTGCAATGCCAACAGCCAGGATTAAGGAGGGGGAGGAAGAAATTACTCAATCCTCATGCTCTGCATGCCCACCTCCAGCTGGAAACACGCACTGGAACCAGCAAGTGACAACTGCAGGGGACACCTCACTCCTGCCCATATCCCTCGTGAGCACTAACACAACCTTAACAGCTCCTTCTGCACAATTAACAGCCGGTGAAATACAGACTCACCCCCCCTCATTTGCTCCCCTTCCATCAACGTTAAGCAAGCAGCACTTGCAGCTGTCCCCTGAGGAGCAGCTGTCCCACCGTGCCAGCCCTGGGATGGACCCATCTCAGCCAGCTCTGCTTTGCCAAGGCAGCAGGTTGTCCCCACCAGCAGCTCATTTGGGATGGCAGCTGTTTAACCAGTCCGTGCAGGGCCAGCTATGTCCCAGATCCCTGCGAAAGCAGGGGCAGCCCAAAGCCCCCACCCTGTCCATGTGGGCACTGGAGGTCTCTGGGAAGGCTGGGGCTGAATCCAGCACAGTGCTCTCTGGGCTGACATGCTCTGCTTTGCAGTGGGACTAACTAGTGCAGGCAGAGAAGCTCATCAGCATCATTACCCCTGCTCTGGTGGTGGCCCTGCACAGCCGTGCCACCCCCAGCTCCGGGGCTGGACACAGGAGGCCGCCCTGACCCCACCCCACTACATCCCTGCACCCCAAAGAGACCCCACATTACTCTGGTTTATTCTACAGCTCCCTGTGGTATCTGAGGGACCAGGGAAGGAAGGTGGCTCCGTGTACCCAAGGAGGATGCTGCTCAGCACGTGAAGATGCACGACCAATTCTCCCATCCATCCCCACATCACCCCTCTGGAGCACTGCCCCAGGGAACTGCCACGGAGGGCAGGAGACACCACGCTGGAGAACCCCAACATCTGCAGTTCTCCGTCTGTCACAGTCCTCCAGCAAAGTGACGGTCTGGGGAAGAGGTGAAGGGCTGCTGAGAAGAGATACTGCTCTGTTAATTACCCTGCACGCACGCTCCAAGCTTTTCTAGTGTTTGCCACTGGAGAAAAGAGCTCATTTAGAGAGGGGGGGTGGGAAATGAAGCAATTAAAGAATAGCTATAAGCCTAGCAAGGAGATAACAAACGACAGAGCAGCAGAATGCTAATGCCATGTTCTTGGCTCCTTGTGAATGGACCTGCACAGCTCATCGGAGAGGTCCTGCTCCAGTAAGCAGATCTCTCCCCAAAGGATTGTCCTCTGCAGCTATGGAAAAATGTGTGAGGTAGAAAAGGAACTTTTAAAATCCCCTGCTAGGACTGTACTTGCTTGGCCAACAGCCAGGTCTGACCTCCTCTTGCTTTCACAAGGACTGAGAGATGCTCCTTCACTCCAAGGGGATGCAGGTTGGGGTAAGTGCTGGCCCAGGGAGCTGGAAGAAGATGGGAACTGTGGGTCAGACAGAGCACGTCTCACCCAGCATCTCATTCAGATTTTTAAAGGGTTTCACTTGGTCATTTGTGACTTTAAAACTTGTTTGACTTTCCACTTGCAATAACTTTTTCCTTTTAAAATTGAAGCATACTCTCAGAAAAAGTAAGAAAAGGTATAGATGACTCTGCAAATAAACCAGGATTTCCCGGGTGAACTTCAATCTGATGTTTTCTAAAGCCCTATTCTACCACTAAACCAAATGTATATATTTAAATGTGTGTCTACATATCATACACATAATTTGTGTAATTCCAGTAGCACTGGTATTAATAGTAACATATCATTACCCCTCTGCTAATCTTCAGGCAGCTCCTCATAAAGCATCACTGAAACCTTCTGAAACAGCAGCTCAAGCAAGGTGCAAACCCACCCAACACCACCTTGCTTCGGTGGGGAGGAGGGCGGCCAGGGGGAGAACAACATCACTTGATCATCATTTTTAAGCAACAGCAGGTTTATGACTAGAATCTGGGCAAAAATCAAGTGAAAGAGGTGACACATTTTGCACATTCCTGCTGCCAGATGGAACAACGGGTGATGATGGGACTCACAGCACAGTCCTCACACCCTGCCATACATGGCAGGTTCTCTGATGGAGATACCCAGCAGTAAAACCCTGGGGCAGGTGTTTGGAGCCCATGCCCACCACGCCACGAACTCCTAGAGACACTTCCCAGGCAGTCGGGAAGAACTGGGCTAGTTTGGGGTGTCCATTTCAGTTCAGCATCGTCCTAACTGCACCTTGCTGGCAATGAGGTGCTCCCTTGGCAGGACCAAGGCACAACCTCCTCCAACCTCAGCACATCACGACTGACTCCCCACGGCAGCACAGCTGCTCCTGCATCCATAACCAGCCTCATCCTCCCACTTCTCTGCCCAACTTTGCTCCTTTCCACCATCTTCCCCACTAGAGCAAGTCAAGAAACTGGTACAGGCATTCATTTCATCTACTCGAGTAAGACAGTTCCCTGCTCCTAAAAATACTCCAGGAAATTGAATCAACATTTTGTAATTTGGCTGGTAATAGCAATTACTAATAATCAGCAAGAACATCATTTTCTTCATTTTCTACTCTAGCTGTAATGTAATTTCAATAGCAAACTTTGTTTTGCACACTAAACAAACATGACAGGCAATATGAGAAAAATAGAGATAAAAGGGAGTACCAAAAACCAGCCTGAAAAATAAACCTCTATCAAATAGCAAATAATTGCCATTCAAAGCAGCCTTTTGGAAAGATAAAGTTAATATTGCTCCCATGTTTCCCTTGTAAAATGGAAGCTTCACCCCTCTTGGTCACTGGCAGCAGGGCTTGAAATCACAGCCCCGGTGCTCGGGCACTGCGGGGGCTGGAGCAGCATCACTCCTGCCTGGCCTCCCACAGACCCAGCGTGCAGAGAACCAGAAGACAGGGCGAGGTCCTGAGCACACACACAGCTTGAAGGGTTACTAGATGCAAGGCTGCCACCAAGCAAACCACCCCTTGCACAGTGAAAAGCACTTCTGCAGGAGAGAGCCTGGCCCTGAAACAGATTTTCTGGAGACACAGAGAGATCTTGCAGATTAAAAAAATAAAACCGAGGAATATTTTCGTCCCTCAACTTGCTACATTTGCTGTAGGTGTCTGTGCTCTCCAGATCAACAAACAAGTGCCATTTCCATGCCAGGATTTAACTCGAAAGGGTGATCATCTCCCTGCTGCTCCCCCCAGCCAGGAACAGCAGATGCCAGGCTGCTCTGTGCAGCATCAGCCTCTAACGGGTATTGATGACTGGACAGAGCCAGCCTGGCGAAAGAGAAATATTGCTGGGTTGTGGGAGCTCTTGCCGTGCTCGGGAGCTGCTCAGCAGTGCCCGCTCGCTGGCAGCACTCCTGTGGGACATTTAGAAATGACACATTTTCTCTGTCCAGTTCAGAAGACATCCCTTTATGAAGGCTCGGAGCAAGCTGCAGATTCTCTCCAATCCCCCGGCAAAAATCGACTGCAATCCAATTTCCCATTTCAAGGAGGCCAGAAGAAACATCCACACGCCAAGTCCCAGACACCCCAGGGTACACATCAGCTGCCTGCATCCTTTCCGAGGCCAGATGAAAGTCGATCAGCTCAGGCAGTGCTATAAACGATTTCAGATCAGAGGAAGGTGAGTCCCCAAGCCCCAGAGCCCAGAGAGAGCCTCCGGGGGATCATTGCCTGGAGCTCCACAGGCAGACCACACCACCTAAGGCAGCACCTGGAGTCTATTGAAGAGGAGCCATTAGAACGGGTGGATCATTCCCAGCTAATGGTATATACCAAGCTGGTCTTTGGCATTTCTGACCGTGGAATAAACTTTGGGAAGCACACACATTGAAAGACAGGGTTTTGAGACATGTCACACCCGCTTGGCTTTCAGAAATGTCTTCAGCAGCAGCCCAGGTACAGGGCTGATGAGTTTTACAGCCACTGCTTGGGTGCCAGGGCACCCTAGAGGTGATCCCTGCTTTCCAGGGGAACTCTGGGGTGGGTGGCCAAGCATGCACCACTCACAGGATCCACCTGCTGCCAGAAAGCTCTGTAATTAACCAGAATGCTATTTTCCTAAGCACTTACTGCAAGACTTCTCATTTGAAATAGGACGCTTTTTTCATCTGCTTTTTCAGACAGATTTTTTCTCTCTGGAGGAACAAGAGCCACACAGAAATATGACTCAAAACTGGCTTTTGTTTGTATTTCCAAATAGCCTGAGCTACTCAGGCTTTTGAAGACGAGTTCCTCCTGGAAAAGGAAACCCCCCCAGCGGGCTGTGTCCTTTGTGCTGGTGCCCAGCACTGTCCCCAGCTGCTGGCACTGGGGCTTCCAGGGGGCCCAGCAGACACCACGGCTGCTGATCCTGAGCACTGGCAGTGCCAGACACTTGTCAGGGGGCTCACAAACAGCGGAGACCTCACCCAAGGCAGGCAGAGGGGAAGGGAACACCAACTGCTAACGAGTTTGTCACCTTAATTTGACAGCTCGGGCAGCCTGCAAAAGCCTAATGCTCAGTGGGAGCGGCCAGGTGCCAAGTTGAGTTTCAACCTTGATGTAACACCAAACTAAAGCACAACCAGAGCCCTTTTCTGCCATTGTTTCTCCCCGTTGCTGTTGCAGGCACAGCTCCGTGCTGCTCATGGACCCGTCCCCTTCTGCCTTGCCCAGGCTTTGTGTGGGCTGAGGTACAGCCACGTGGGGCTGCTGGGACCAGAGCAGTGGCAAAGCACCTACAGCAGTGGCTGCAGGGCTTGGGCTGAACCCCACCTTGGAGAGAAAGGGCTTCGTTTCTATCAAGTGCTAGAAGGGGACTATTAAGTGCACCAGGGGATATTTTGGACGGGAGGTGAAGCAGGTGTGGTCCCTGTGCCAGGGATACAGAGAAATCACGAAGAGACAAGAGCACAAATCATTCCAGTTTGCTGTGTGTCAGATAGCTGGGCAGAACTACACCTCCAGAGCTCCACACCGTTACCTTTTATAGCCCAGCAAAGCTTTTAGGTAAAGTACAAAAGCTGAAGAGCCATTTAAATGCCCTCACGGGTAAAACTAAGCATCATTTCAGCTGCCATAAAGATCAGGTTGCACTAAAGAATCATAGAATCATTTAGGTTGAAGGAGACCATCACAATCAACCATTAACCCAGCACTGACAGGTCACCACTAAACCACGTCCCTCGGCACCACATCTACACATCTTTTAAATACCTGCAGGGGCTCTGACTCCACCACTTCCCTGGGCAAGCTGGTCCAGGACTCGACAACCCTCTTGGGGATGAAATTTTTCCCAATATCCAACCTAAACCTCCCCTGGCACATCCTGAGGCCATTTCCTCTTGTTCTGAAAATGGCCTGAAAAAAACCCACGAAGACCAAAGCAGCCATAGTGGTCATCAAATGAGACACAAACAGAGCAGAAATGGAAACTTTGCAAAGTGAGTTGCACTCCCAGAGCTCCTGTTGTGCTTGGCTCTCCAGAGCAGCGCTGCCCCTGCACACCATGCCATGGTTCAGAGGCTCTGGGGTGTCAGCATGAGGAACTTACTTGGTGTTGTCCGAGTCAATGGTGTGAAAGAGCTTCTCAAGTTCTTCTTCATTGAGTGTCCCATCAGAAAAAAAGGCCTGGAACTCCTCCAGGGACAGCTTCCCATCATCTGCAAACAGCAACACAGCCACCGTTAGGGAACAGGCAATGCAAGGGGCCCAACAGCTGAAAATCAACAGCTATGTTCAGATTTACAGATTCGGACCAAAATTACCTCAAAGTGCTTCTGCAGAAGCAGAAAAAACTGGCAGCACCAAAGGCAGGTGAAGCTTCATCACTCCTGGCTATGGATGCACTGGCCATTAGTAACTAATGGAGCTATTAACCCAAAGCAGGACTCAGACCTGCAGAGGAAAAGCCTGCAAGCTTCATCCCAAAACTCAACCGCGTCTAAGAAATGATGGAGCGTTTTGTCTGCCACCTGTTCAAATGGTGCAGGATGCTCACTAATGGATATATAAAAAACAGGCCAAGACCTAGGGCTGGAATTAATGACAGATCCAGCAGTACCTTTTCCCATCTCCACCCAGCCGAATCTTCTCCAGCACATCCCAGCTCTGGGCAGAACTGTAAAACAGCAGCTACCAAGCCTAACGAGACACATCTTGCTTCAGTTGTCAGCTGTTTAAACACACAAGGGCTGTGTCACCTTGATGCTGCACCTCCACTTCTGCAGGGACCTGGTGACACGTAGAACCCACCTGTCCAGCCATAGGCCTCCAGCTTGTCAGGTGCCTTCTGGCAAACCCGCCAGCATCAAAGGTTTCATAATGTCCTCCTGGGCACCTACAGGTGAACTTGCAGCAATTCCAGCACAAGCTCCCAGCTCATCCTTGAACGTTTGTTTTGACAGCAGCTCTGGCTAGAAGTGCCCAAGCACTTTTAGCAGCCTCGCCTCCAGCTGTGCAAAGTGACCCTGCAGATAATGCTACTTAAATGGCCAAGAAAGAAGGAAAGAAAAATCAAATCCGTACACCAGGGGATATAAGGAGGATCCTTTTCAGCTTTGCTGATAAGGCGACAAAGGCTTATGCCTGTTAAATCCGGAGCCTTCCTCTGTGTGCTGTGGACAGGTACAGCATGTCTTTACAACCACAGCTGGAGGCTAGGAAGTCTGGAAAAAGCTCTTATGAAGAAATTCAGCAATAAAGCAGTAGGAAAGAGACTAAAGAAACTTTAAAGAGACTTTAATTTACCTCAAGTTTCTTGCTCAAGCCGCTGAGACTGTGCTCTGGCGAGCAGCAGGTGCTGAGGGAGAAATAACTGCCCTGGATCACAGACTATTTAGAGTCTCTCCATTCATACCCACAGAAGATTCACAGACTGGAAACGCTGCCTGCTTCGCAGCAGGAGAACGTATCATTTATTATTTA
This sequence comes from Brachypteracias leptosomus, assembly GCA_013401335.1. NCBI lineage: Eukaryota > Metazoa > Chordata > Aves > Coraciiformes > Brachypteraciidae > Brachypteracias > Brachypteracias leptosomus. The sequence goes on along the minus strand of VYZX01004568.1, from coordinate 276,942 downwards.
ATCAAATCATTTATAGGCCTTGTTGATCCTCTTTCAGGAAATGATGCTAAAGGACAAAATTAGCCAGCTTACCACACACACATCAATATTTCTCCCCCAAGCTAAATGAGTCTGCTGCTCCTAAAATGTACCTGCATCTCCAAATGCTAACCCAGTTCCCCGTGCCCGACAGACAGAGTTAGACTGGTGATAAATTGAGTCTGAGATGCCTCTTTAATTGGCAATTACGAAAGGAACACAGCAGGAGAACAAATCCCCCAGCAGCCCTGGGTGAAGAGGGTACCATTGTCAGAGCCCCACAATGGCTCTGGAGAGCGCCCAGCTGCCCGCATTGTTTTCCTGTGTTCCTCCCCAAAATGTGAGCTCCCTGCAGCAGGCAGGGTGCAGAATGCCAAGGCACAGCCCGGAGGATGGGTACAATGCCAGCAAACCTTACATCAGTCCTTGTTCATCTTGAAATTGCCCTTCCACAGAGAGGACAGGCAGAATTCCCACGAAAGTGGGAATAAACCAACTTACTGGGAAAAAAACCCCTGTAGGATCAAGCGGGTTTTTTTCAGGAGAGTATTTAAATCCAAGCTTACAGTTTGCTCACCTCTGAGAGGCATAAAAAAGGAAAAAAAAAATAATTTTCCTTTACCTAATTTATATCTTATAACTTGTCTTTCATTTTATTCTTCCTTAAGTAACGTGTGCCAAGCTGCATTTTTGCTGCAGCCTCTGAAACATGGGTATTTAAAATCTGTGCCAAAATACTGCCCCGATTCCTGTCCTGCAGCCTCCAGGCTCACAGGTACCAACCACCATGATGGGTCAGATCACTGCAAACCAACACCACACACACCAAACGCTTTTGGCACTTAACAGCCCAAAGTAGGGGTGAAGGATCCAGAGAAGGAGGAGGTGATGGACATTGTCTTGGGAACCCCACAGAGTTGCTTGGTCCCTCGCAGGAATTTGAATGAAAGTACAAATTCTACTCAAAAATAATGCTCAAGAATTTCCTCCCCAAACAAACAAACTACCAGGCAGCTTAAAGCTGATCGTTATTTAACACAACCTGGAGTACTTGTCTGCAAACACACCAAGCCCTCCAGAGCAAGGAGCTAATCCCCGAGCTGCCTGTGACCAGCCTGGGAGCCGTGGCTGCTGGAGCCCGGCAGGCAGGGAGCCCTTCGGGGAGCTCGGCCATAAGGGGGAGCAGCCTGGGCTGGGATTTGGCAGCTAAATTAAGCCCACAGAAAATCCCGGGCAAGGACAATCGACCCCAGCCTTACCAACACCAGATCCACCTGCAGATGTGTGCTGTGATAAGAGCTGATGGAGGTGCTGAGCTCCAGGAGCAGCCTTATCAGAGCAAAGAAAGCTTTTTCTGAGAGCAGAAGTGTCTGTGCTCGCCAAAGAACGGATGAGACTTCCAGAAACCTGCTCTGAGCTGAGAGCTGCTGGGCTCAGGAGACACAAACCCTCCAGAGGAGCTGTCAGGAGTCACACCAGAGTGACAGCGTCAATCCCACGGTTTGGGCTCCCCCACGCCCTGCCCTGCAGGACCCCAGCTGGGGAGCTGCACCCCTAGGGACCTACTTTTAATAAGAAGGATTAACAGGAAAATCGAGATTTCACACCAAATCTCGCTAAACAAAACAAAGCATCCATCAGCTTTAAGACCTAGAGAGGTCTTTGTGCCTTTCCCCTGGATGAGCACACTCCAGGCAGATGACCTGCTGTCACCTACCCACCCCTGTCCCCATAACCCAGCACTCGAGGTCACCCTAAGCTGGCAGCGAGGACAAGTGCCACCAACCAGGGACTGCCTGTGCTGGTGCTGCTCGGCTGAGAACAGGGACAATGAGGCCACAGCTCTTCTGCCACCGTTTTTCCTGAGACCATAGCCTCCATTTTACTCCAGCTTTTCAAAATAATTCAATCACAAAGACCAAAGCAAATTGCTGGCCAAATAGAGTTATCACATTTTAAATTGCCTGAGGAGAGGAGGATATAACAGAGAACACCAGAGAGCTGCTGGGCAGGGGGGTTATTATTGCTCCGTTTGCCATCATGAGACTCTGAAGGAGTCTAGAGGTGGATTTTACACCTTCTGAGCTGCACAACCAAGCCAGGCTGTTCCCACTGCTAGTGCAGCCGGGGGAGAAAATGAAACTGAGATCATAACTTGTCCAAAATACAGGAAATCTGATGGCTGAGTTCTTGGAAATTCACTCAGTGATACAAACAGCTTAAAGCGTCTACAAAATAAAGTTTACTGTTCTGAGCCTGAGTTTGCTAAATCTATTTTCAATTACATCAGGTTGAGGCTGCTCATATATTTTCTAGCTATATTGTGAATATATTTCATTACTTATTTTTATTACTCTCTGAGTTCTAAAATGCTTTAAGCCCCTCTTCATGTGCAAGCACCAACAGACCTACGGGTAAGCAAATTGGATTTTACTGTGGCCTGTGAATAAAAATGACAACTGCATTTTTTTCCTCCTTTCTTTTATGTGTGTGTGCAGATACATGAGCCAGTGAGAATATGGATTGGCTTCAACCCTGGACCTTTCATCCAGCTGCCCTGGAAAGCAGCAAGAGCTGCTTATTCATTTAAATAACTATGAATATGGAATGGATGGGTATGGGCTTAAATTTTCAGCCCTGAGCTGTCGGGAAAAATTACCTTTAGGTCCACAGATCTGATGTGTGACGAACTTCTCCACTGGCCAAAGAAGTGGTGCGTTCACCACAGCACCCAAAGTCTTCTGCAGCTCCTCTGCAGCTCGCAGCCAGCTGAGGACTGTCCACCCCCTTTGACTCCAGCACCACAGTGTCATTTCATGGGCAGCTGAATTGAGCTGGCTGGAGCTGTGGAGCCACAGGAGCTCTGGTGAGAAGCACAGGCCACCTTTTGGTGGCTCCTTACAAGGACGGTGTCATTGCCACTGGAATGGAGCCCCTGCAAACATCTTTGCTAATGAGATGCAGCACACCCTTAAAAGGAAATTACTACAATGATAGTCATTTTCTAGTGAAAGGAATTCGCAGAATGACTCCAAAATCACCTTTTCCTTGGAAGTTCTTAATGCCCAGCCCAGATGTTTTCACAAGGGTTGGCACCACACCAAGTGATCCACATAGATAACCTGAGAGACAGGCTGAGGTTTCCACCACAGTTGATAATCCCTGTTTGAAACTCTCCTGTGGGCTTCCTAATGCCAGCCGGGATTGCCGGCGGGATCAGCTGGGTGATGCTGGCACGGGAATGCAAAGGCTGTGCACGCTTTTCTGTGCACTGGGCATGACCCCCTCCATCTCCTTGCCATGGAGGTCACGTCTCCTATCTTCTGCCAATGTCCCCACCACAGCCCCCACAAGCATAATCCCCAGTGGTCCTCACTCCAGGGCATGCTGGGCACCAGGGTCCCGTGGCATGCTCTTTGGTAAATTGATGGTACTTTGCCCTATATCAAAGCACGGAGTTCATCTTGCAAAGTGTATTTACTCAGTTTTGGCTTTTTCCTCTGCAGATGATGCAGTTTTGTGGTACAGCTGGAACTGCTGTTCCAGTTATAGGTTACATTATATGGTTTTGCATATTCAAAATTCTTCACGGGCACTGATCTAGCAGGACCAAGGCTCCTTTTTGTGCCAGGGTTAACTTCTCAATTTCCATTAAACATGGGGAAAAAAGTGACTTTCATTTCAAACTGACCACGTCAGTTGGCGTAACATGCTGAGGAGTGACTTAAAGGCTGGTTCTTGTCTAGGATGATAAGTACACGTGCACCAAGCAGATGATGGCTGGAAACCTTCCCTGCAGGACCTGGCCTGGGGAGAAGGGGGGATTTCCACGGTGCTCAGAAACCTGCACCTCATGCTCACCAGAAGTAACCTGGGCATCCGGCAATGTCCATTAACATGCCAGAATTTTCCCCAAGCTGCTCAGCTTTTACCATCAAATCGAGCCTTTTGCCATCCTAGAATTAGAGGTAACTTTGAAATTCTCTTTAATAGCAGCTGTAGGTAGATATCAGCTGTAGGCCGGTAGGCAGGGAGACATGCAGGAGTGATACAGCACATTTCCTCCCCCTGTCTTTTGTGCAGACTCTGGGATTTTTCAGTTTCCCAGATAATCCTCACCCTGCTGTAACGAGCTGATTTAAATGTTTGGGTTTTTTCTGCACTCACCCAATATATTGGCTTTGTTGGATGAATGCCTTGCAAAGAAATTCCCAGTTCTTTACAAATCAAATGCTGGGATCAGATTTTTCCAGGGTGCAAATAACCTGGCCAGGTTCAATGTAATTGCTGCTTAATAGGGGCTGTAACAAAAATGACCCAAACGTTCACAAAAGGATTCAAAGGGAGATGCCAGTAGCCCACAAAGCTTTCCTGAGCCACTACTTTCCTACAGAAAAGAGGAGACAACCCACTGCAGGTCTTCTCTTGCTAGTTAGGTTCCTTTTTGTGTGATTTAAAAGGAAGATGAACATCACCAGCTGATTCCTATACGTTTGCTTCACATCTGTAGTGGCACAAGGAAAATCCTGAGTCAGCCCATCCATGCGCTGCTGCTCTGTAATGATTTATGGAAACTGCAGGTGATCTGGCCCCCGGGACGCTTGGTACATGGAGATGTTGGTCTAGCTCAGGGCAGACGAGGGGGAAAACATTCAAGGAAAAGAAGAAAGTAAGGGGTCAGAGAGGAGGTGCCCTGGGTGGACACCCACCAAGGGGATTTACCGGTCAGTGTGGTAGCACACAGGGGACCTCATGGCTCTCTGGGATAAATACCATAAGTATATTAGACATAATAAATAAAACAAATATCAGGGACATATCTCCTCCCCTTTCTTCACTCTCCCCACCAGCCATGGGGCAGATCTCTGTTCCCAAGCTGTTGAGCCACCAGCAGCCCCAGCTTAGCTCCAGACACACAACTGCCACTGCCTCTCTGTGATTTTTCATCTTAATTGGCCTCAGCCTGTCTCTTTATAGTGGGTGCTATTAAACGGCTGACTGGCTCTGAACAACCACAGCTTTTTAGCACCTTTGATTTATTTGCCCATTCAAAGCGTTTCCCCTGCGAGTTCCGCAAGCAGAAGCCACCCCAGCAAACAGCACGTTCCTGTGCAGAGCTTGCAGCCTCCTGACCCAAAGAGCCCAGTTCTCACTCCCAAAGGCTTTGATCCTCCACATCTCCACACACCTGCCTTGCTCCTTCCATCCTTAACCAGCCCAATCTTGCTCCCTTGTCCCAAACTTTGTCTTCCCTCTCCATTAAGGTGCCTTCAGCACCTTCCTTCCTCACCCCCCCACCCTCTTTTCCTTTCTGAACTCGAGTTGAGCTACTGCCAGCTTCTCTAAACATTTAATCTGAAGGGGAAACAAACCACAAAGACATCACAGCTTGCCATTAATATGAGAGCACTTGATGCTCCAGTGATCCCAAAGCTGTAAATCTTGACTTCAAAACTTCCTCCTTCCATTTAAGGGAAAATTCTCCCAAGGAGAGCTTGTTAAAGGAGAACAGAACCTGTCTTCTAAGTGACTATTCTGGACGGGAAGCACCACAAACCATGAGAAATACACTAAAATACAGTGGGAGAGAACCTGGTATTTGGATACGAATATTAAAGTACTAAATAGCACAGCAGCTATTTTTGTATGCAACAAATATTTCCTTTCTATGCCTCAGCAAACCAGTGTTACATGTAATCCCCTGCAAGGTTAAGCATTTCTTTGCACAATATCGGCGGCAGGGGAATCACAGAGATATTTAAAACCTGCTACCGAGCTCTGCATCGTCAAAGCAGAGGAGTGGGTTTATTTAGGAGGCTTTTTCTGCAATTCCCCCCAAGTACAGCCAAGGCTACGTAGGGTTCCTGCTGTGGCCAGGCTCTTACTCCTGCCATGCCATGTCCTTCTCCAGGTGTGTCACACTGGATATGCTGGAGGGCACAAAGCTTGGGGTGATGGGAAGGGACAGAAAATGGGGACTGCACTTGGCATGCTCTCCTTCAAGTGTCCTACATCAATGAGATGGGGCCCAAGGGAGCTCGTGTCTTCCTGAACCCCGGGTTACCTTCACCCTAGCTGAACAAAAAGCCTCTGAGAAGCTACCATGGGTAAGATACTGCAGAGTCCTTTCTGCCCAGGGTGGCTGAGGACAGACCACATACGCACCCTAAAGCCAGCAGCAGCAAAGAGGGAAAACAAGTCAAAACACCCCTTCTGGGGCTCACCAGAAGGTCACTTCACTCCCACCTCCAGGAGGGCAGCCAAAAACCTCATTTTGGCAAAACCCAGAGCTCCTCCCTGCACCCAGTCAGACCAGGAGACTCTGGCACTGGGGAAATTGCTGGAGCAGCCCCAGCGTGGGCACAGCAGCTCCGGGTGTGCCGTGTATCCCACTGGATTTATGGAACAGCTCAAAGCTGAGCAGACCTACAGCTCTGTGCATTGAGACCAGCAGCAGATCCAGACCGCAGAGCTCACCCAGCATCCAGCCTCCCTGGGAAGCAGCAGCAGATACGTGCCCAGAGCAAACAGGAGAGAGAGAAGGAGGACAATTTTAGAGAGCAGGTTCTTCATTTTCAGTCAGATCACGCAGGGAAACACCACTGCTCACTGGCAGGAACTCCTCACACATTCCTGAAACACACCAGAGCCTGCACCGGGCCCTCTCGCTCCCAGAAGAGCATCCCTCTGACAAGGGTGGGGAGAGGACTGTATATAGCATATCTGCAGCAGAGCAGACACAGGAGAGCCCAGCCTGGGGGGCTGCAGACCTCTGTGTACATGGCCATGTCTCTAAGACTACATTATCCTCCACATTTGGGCTTTACTTCACTGGCAGAGCAAGAAGGGAAGGTACTGGCACCACACTGACCTCCTCTGCCAAATTAATCTCCCTGCTCCTGGCTGGGGACAGCTCAGAAAGCAGCCTGAGAAAGGCAGGGTAGGTAATTTTGGGCTGTGCCCCAGCTGGGAACACTTTAGCTGAAACACTCGGGAACTCTCAGCTCCCCGCAGGCTGCCAGCACAGAACTTTCCAAACTTGGTCATTAAACTTCAGCAGAAACATCAGAAAAAGTGAATCTAGGATGACATGTAAGAAAATTCAGCCCACTTGCAGCAGAGCCCGGCAGTACCCACTCCAGTACCCCCAGCTCTGTAACAGCCTGTTAAATCCAGACCTCAGAAAGCTCAGGAGCAGGCACCAAACAGCCCTGAGCCCCCCCTGCTCCTCATTAACCAGCCATTCTCCCTCGCTTTCTCTTCTCTAGGGTGCCAGTGAGCACCACAGAGAGCCAGGGCAGGGTTTGCTCTGGTTTCAGCTCATTACACCCAGCTTCAAAGAAAGGAATAAGCGTGTTTGAGCAAAAGAAAAAATCATTAAAAAGCACAGTGCTGCCTCTCAAAAGTGTGGTCCTGGTGTGGCCAGGGTGAGGATCTCCTGGGGTTTGGGCTGTTCTTGCAGCACCCCACTCGGCCTGGATGCAGCAGGGTTTTAACAGCAGAGCTGGTGCTGTTTACCCTTGTAAAATAAGCACCATTCTGTGCTCGGTAACACACCCCCAGCAGACGAGAAGCACCGCTCCAAATGACCTTTCCCTGCCTCTGGGAAGGGAAGGCAGAGGCACCGTGGCTGCTCTGATGCGGTAGCCACTGGAGTTGTTGACTGTCGACAAATTAGCAGCAAATTACCACGGATTAGAGAGCTACAAACTCATCGCTTTCTGCAGCCCCATGAAACAATATCCAGATTGCCTTGGCAGCACCAACAGCTTTCCATTCAGCTAACAAGCTGTGCAGAGATGAAGACAGCAAATTAAACCAGCTCGAAAAGCAGATCCCTCATTTGCATTCTCGGAGGCAGGAAAAGTTACCCTCCCGCTTATCATCTGCAGCATACAGGACACCAGGCTCCCTGTGCCAGCACTGACAAGAAGGCACTTGAATGGCAAATCAGAACCTGCATAATTAATAACTTGCTTCCCTCTTTAACCCCTGGATGGTGAAGTCCAGGCACAAGCCCACAATGCTAATCTCCTCCAACAAAATGTTTCATTTCTTGAGAATCAATAGTCTCAAAATTCCTGTTAGAAGAAGTTTCAGGCTCTAAACCAAATTACTGCTCTTGTTCAACGGTCCCTCTCAGAAATTCCTTCGTCCCTTTTTGGGGGGGATAATCTTTGCTCCAGGACCTGGCGTAAGCACCAGCCAGAGCAGCCTCTCCCCACAGGATGCTCCTGAGGGATGCTCATCCCACCTCCCCACAGGTTGCACAGGGAGAGCAGCCGAGCAAAACCTGGCTCAATCCAGCACAGTTGCTCTTAATTTTATGCTCCTGCTTAATAAGCTTCTGCATTTCTCACGTATTTTCTTAGAAAAAAACCCGTAAGCCCTATGCTTAGTTTCTCCAGCTATTTGTCCAAGGCAGGATGGGTGTCTCAGCCCTGCCAGAGGTACTTAACATCTCTGAAGCAAACAATGCAGATCTTTTCCACACTCTTTCATCCATTTGCTTCAGCTGAGCAGCCCAGAAGCAGAGCAGAGCTGCAGGGAAGGTGCATCTGGTCTGAAAAGATTGCAAAGAAAAAAACCTAAATGTTTTTCTGCTCCAGTGAATTAAACAAGGACATCTCCAGTCACATATTTCTGCAGCTAGCTTTTAACAAAGCTGCAGCGTTAATATCTTCTTATTTTTTCTAGTTGTTTATTTCAAAAGTAGGTTAAAAAAAAAGAACAACAGGACTCTTATCAGGCATTTCAGTTTTAAGGGAGGGGAAGGACATTTTGTTCTGTTTTCTACGATGTCCCATGTGGTGGAGAATAAAGTACAAATGACAAAACAGAAATTTAGACAAATGACTAAAATAAGAGTGAGGGCCACTGCAGCACAGGGCTGCAGAGCAGACCCCCCCTCCCCAGCCAGGCTGCTCAGGCACTGCTTTAACAAGTAGGTCACGGCTCAGCTCTGGAGAGGCTGAGGCAGAGCATCCCCAAAGCACCCGCTCCATGGGCTCCTCTCAAGATTTAACTGCAAAAACGGCAAAAGCCCGTTAGTATCGGCACGAAAGGCAGAGGGAAAGGTGTGTATCAGCTCAAGGTTCCTGCTCTGAAGCACCCCCTGCACCCTCATCTCAGCATCCCCCAGCCCCAGCATCCTGGGCTCTGCGGATCAGCCCAGCCCACTTATATTTGGCTAAATCTAAAATGAGGGAAAAAAGTACCTGAAGGACAAAGCCATCGGAAAAATATCTGTGAGGTTTTGGGGTTTTTCCAGGGGAAAATGGGGTCATCTGCTTTTCTTAAAGCTTTCAAAGGACCATCTGAAAAATCCCAGACCCAAAGTAGTTCAAGTTTTGTTTCCGTTTGATCCCAGCATTTCCCCCGAACACTCACAGCAGCCTCTCAATTTTTATTTCACTCTTCCATAGCAAACCTGAGTCTTCACTGAGTTCTTAAGGGTGTAGACAAGAGAAGAACCCTCTGGTGCAGCTTTGTACAGAAGCTTGAGACCCACAAATGCACGAACCGAGGGGCTGTTCCCTAAGGCAGCGCTGGGAAGGGTCCCCAGCTCCCACCCAGCCCTGCTGCAGCTCATTAAAAGCACTCTCTGGGAGGCTGCGTTTCGGAGCAGCCTTTGTGAATTTTTAATGCCGTGTGCTAGTTAGCTTTTGCTGAATCCACACTTTCTCCACAGCAGCCTCTGCAGCAGCACGCAGCCCTGCCCGGCACCACCGATAACCCGGGATCAGCCGGATCCCACGGGGACAGCCATGGGCAGCGCAGGGAGAGGCTGCTGCAGACCTCTGTGGTGCCAGGCTCCCTCAGCCACCAGCCAGGTCTAACCCAGCACCCACGGGCACACACAGCAGCACTGCTTCCATGGGCATGGCCAAGCCCTCCAGCACAGCGCCGCTCTGCACAGGGAGCTGCTGCTCCCTTCCCTTCTCTTCTCACTAAGGTCTTATGCCAAGGGAAGCATGAAGGTGGTGGCTGGAGAAGGGAGGGGGAAGTGATGGAGGCCAGCTTGAGCAACCAGCTGGGAAACCAATGCACTGTGCTGAACGAGGAGGAAAAGGGGAACGTGGGCCATGAAAGTCAAGTTGCACAACTTGTTTGACACAAGGATGAAGCGCGAACCACCTCCTGCTTTCAGCAGAACCGAGTTCACCCAGGAGTGTGTGTGGTGGCAGCACTGAGGGCCTCCAGCACTCACAGCCACGCTCAAGAGTTTGCAAGATAAAACACACTCGTTTGAGCTTCCCTCTCCTGCCCCAAGCTCTGGTAACAAAATCATTTGAACCACTTTGTAGTTTATTAAAGAAAAAAAACCCAAACCAAAAACCCAACAGCACCTAGATGTCACCAAAGTGCCACCCCAGGAAACATGATACAGCAATCCAGATTGCTGGCGTTTTTCTCTACAAATTGGGGAGCCCTGAGATGGAGAGCACAGCCCTTCTCTGTTCTGCTTGGGGCTTGCAACAGATGTAAAAATAACCAAGCAACCAAGAAAGGAAAAGCAGGGGTCGCTCTGCACGCGGAGTTTCCACGGCAGGTCGTGTGGCCTGGTGATAGAAACACTTGAAGGAACACTGCACTTCTTTGAAATACTCAACATTACAAGCTTTAGCTAATGGAACTGAAAATGTTAGGTTTAGCCCTCCTGTGATGTTCAATCAAACCCTCCTGGCACAGAGGAGGTGATTTGTCAGCAGAGCTTGGACTCATCTGAAGCAATAAGCATCCTGGTACAGGAGAAGGCTCATCTAAGAGCTTCATCAAAGCAGCAGTTGACAGAGATGTTTTGTGTCTCCCAGCACTACCAGCTCACATGCCTCTGCCAAACCTGTCAGAAAGCAGAGGAGCATCATCACAGCCCCGGTGGAGCACAAGTCTCTGCCTGCAGGAATCCCACATCTCCCAGCTGTCAGCACAAGCTGGATTTCTAGAGTGGTTCAATGCACCAAGCTATGGGTGAAGTTAGGATTTCAGAGCCAGCCCCTGCCCTTAGGGACCTGTTTGCCTCATTGTGAGCTTGAAATGTTTGTGTCTTATTTACAAACAAACAAAAGGACGTAAGAATTACACAGGGTATAGGAAACAAAGCAGTCTTCAGAAAACTTTCAAGCAGAAGGAGGTAGTGCTGGCCAGGCACTGCCCGCTTCGTCCCAGCAAACCCTGCTGAGCATCTGAGGGGGATCTGGGATGCAGATTCCCTTCTGGGAGACCTCAGCAAACCTCCCAGCAAAGGATGAAGCCCAGCCACTGAAGACCAGGGTGCTGCAGAGCATGGTGCCCCTGGTTCCATAGGAAACTTCTGACTGGGGGCTCAGACAACATTTGCCATGGTAGACAACACAACATTTGCTGTTTCCTGCTATTTCCACTCTAATTAAAGAGGAGCTAATTCCAAACCTCATCTGTTGCTCTCAGAGCACACTGATGTGCTCTTGCAGAGAGAAAGGCACTTGCAGCTGATCGACCTGCTGGTTTACCACCTGACAAGGTCCAGCAGGATGTTGGTGCTATGTAGCTTGGCTTTTTGTCCTGGTTTCAGGTAGAATAAAGTTAAATTTCTTCCTGAGAGCTGGTGCAGTGCTGAGGTTTGGATTTAGGATGTGAATAGCATTGACACCACACCGATGGTTAAGCTGTGGCTGAGCAGCACTTACACCAAGTCAAGGACTTCCCAGCTTCTCCCGCTGCCCCAGGGTGGGGACACAGCCAGGCCAGCTGACCCCACTGGCCAAAGGGATGTTCCAGACCATGGGACGTCATGCCCCGTAGATCAACTGGGGGGAGCTGGCCAAGGGGACACTGTGGCTCCAGGATGGGCTGGACACTGGTCAGCAGGTGGTGAGCCATTGCAGTGTGCATCACTTGGTTGATATATTCTATTACTATTATTTTCCCTTCTCTATCTCAGCCCACGAGTGGGGGGGGGGGGGGGGAGGGAGCAGCTGCGTGGGCTCAGCTGCAGGCTGGGGTTAAACCATGACTCTCCCACCACGAGATGAGCCCTCATGAGTCTGCACTGAATGCTGCAAGAGCAGTGCTGTGAGAGACATTTAATCCTTGTTCTTGTTTTACAGGAGGATCAAAATGCTCAGCGTGTTGTTAATTCAAAGGTTTAGCAGTCCCAACATCCAAATATCAAAGAAATATATATTGTAGGCTTAAAACTTGAATATCAAAATTGTAGGAGAAGGTAAAAGGGAAAAAAACCCAACTTGTGCTACACTGCAGTGGCTCAGTCTTGTTCTGTACTGATTTATGAATATAAGACAACTGCTTTCTTTTATGTTGCCTTGGTTATTTGGTCTCCCACTGCATGAATACATTTGCTCAGCTCAGGTGGGGCTCACAGAAAAAGCACATGAGAAGGAAGCGAGTGGCTCCAGTGACCCACAGTTTAGGGCTCTTGCTATTTAAAACAAAAAGATGCAGATTTGTTTGCCCAGCTAATCCTTCCTCCAGCTGTGGCCAGCCCCCAGCTGGGCTTTGTGCTGAAGAGCTGAGGCCTTCATCCATGGGAGGCTGCAGATGGGGAGGGCTCACCCTGCCGGGATGGGGCGGGAACATGCCGAGATGCCACCACGGGACACATCACCCAGAGCCCCCAGCTCCAGCAGGGCAGGGTGTAGCTCTGCTGTTAACCACTGCCTTGCTCTGCAGAGAGGTCCGCCCTGCCAACACACACCTTCTGCTCTATCTCCTCTACCCACAGCCACCCTCACATTCCCAAGAGGTCTTGCCTTACCCACATCCCCCTCATTAGCCCTCCTACAGCGAGGAGAAATAGGAAAAATATCATATATCCTCCCCTCATCTGGGTATTGCAAATCTGTCTCTTTAGGAAACACCTACAGGAACTGTCTCCCCAGGCAATTAGGCAACATCACACCCTGCCAGGACACAGCCAGTCATTAAGGACAGGCTCTGATTGCATTTGCTTAACAGGGGTCACCCTCCCCCTGGCTGCTGACCTTTAAAATACCAGGCTCCTCATTTAGAAAACCACGGGTTTGGAAGAGCTCTAAGTGTCCTGCCTGAGCCACACTTGCAGACAAAGCTTTGCAAGAACATCCCCCACTGCTCGGTTTTCCTTTCCCCCTCCTCTCCCCAGGATCTCAGCATTTATCATCCTGTCTGCTCAGTGCTCCTGCTAGAGCAGGAGTCCCTATTCCTTACCACGTACAGTCCCACTTTTATAACTTCGATTTAGCTTGGGTATTGGGGAAAATGTCATCCTCCCCAAAAGGGCTGTCAAGGAAGGCTGCCCAGGGCAGTGCTGGAGTCCCCATCCCTGGAGGGGTTTCCAAGCCTTGGAGATGTGGTGCTGAGGGACATGGGTGAGTGGTGCCCTGGCAGGGATGGGGGAACGGTTGCACCTGATGGTTGTAAAAGTCTCTTCCAACCTAAACAATTACACGATTCCATGTTACAAACCCATTGGCCCCTCTGGTTCCCAACTTAGGAATTGCTTTTGCAAGCTCTAAACTCCACTACTCTCCAACAACCAGGTCACAGGGTGCAGGAGAGAGAAAACAACTCTGGTCCCTTTCTTTGAAAAACAGAATTATTCCGTCTTGTTTTTACAGCCTTGTGCAAGCACTATAATTGGAATTGGGGGTGTTCCCCACTGTTAACACATCCCAAGCACAGTAATTGATACGACTGTCACTCCAGCTACAAAACTATAACGAGACCAGTTTGCACGTGGCTCTCTTTGTACATAACCAACGTCTGGAAGCCCAGGGGCAGACTCACATCCCCCATCTCTCACTCCTGGCCTCCAGTTTGAAACCCAGCCAGGCAAGCTGTGCCTTCCCATCACAGCTTTCCCAGGCAGAAGCATTTCAAACCTGTGCCCGGTCCCTTCCTGCCCCTCCATCCTGCCTGTCCCCTCATCCCACCCCACAGGGAAGTCACCAGGGTTGGTGTCACGGGTTTGCTCCCTGCAGCTGGTGCTGGCACAGAGGGAGGTGCTGGCAGCGTGTTGTCACTGCAGGTCCCACCTGCCAGCAGCGTGGACTGCCCCAGTTATCTCCTGCAGAGCCAAAAGTATCCCTAGTAAACCATGGAGGGATTAACAAACCACTAAGTGGCATCAGATATTAATTTCCAACAAGAGTGTCCGTGCAAAAAGTACATTATACTGTGAGGAGCCTATTAATGCAAACACGCTGATTTTGGTTAATCTTAAACTATTTGCCATATTAATTCAACCTTCTTTAGAAACTGGGGAGGGAGGCGTAAGGAAACAAAGCAAGTAACTGATGGTCCTTCAGAGGTGAGGAAGCAGAAGCAGCCTTGCTTAACAGAACGTAGCGTGTTTGAAAGGCAGCAAACCAGCCAGCTGGAAATAACATCTCCCTGATGAGCAGAAAATCCTTTGGAAAGGAAAATAAGTCCCAGCATACTTATTTTTATTAGCAGACCAGACGCAAGCCCGTGTTTCAGCCCCGGCACAGCAGAGCAACACACGTACCTAAAGAGCACATGGGCTCTGGGGGCTCCTGGAGTCAATCATTTTGGCTTAGGAAAATAAATTCCTTATTTACATGCCAAGCACCAGAAGCATCCAAAAGCCACCTGCTCTGATCATTACTGATGATCATTACAGCTACTCTGATCATTAGAGCAATGGCCCCACATCTGTCCCTTCCACAGACGGGGGTCAGCAATGGTGAGTGGAGGAGGGTGAAAGTGCCTGAGCTGTGTCATGCTGGCTGCCTCCATACCAGTGCCCAACTAAGGCAGAGACTTGGCAGCAGGGGCCGATCTCAGATCCAAACCCAGAGCCCGGGCTGAGCTGTTTCTTGAACCCAAGCCCAGCGTGTAGCAGCCCCTCAGTGGTGAGCAGCAGCAGGAGTGTGCCCAGAGCATCCCCCCTCGCAGCTGAGCCCCGGCTGGGAACAGGTTTCCCCCTCTGCACTGGAGCTGCAGTGGGGTCACAGAAGAGACATTTCCACTCTAAAAATACTGTTAAATTACTCCCACCTGTAAAGCTGTCTGCAAGCACTGCAGGTTTTTTCCAGAGCACCACGCTACCTTCCCACGGCACAGACAACCAAGCACGGAGCCAAAGACACTCAGGCTCCTGTGTCTCACATCCAGGAACAGCCATTTTCACTCGTACTAACATCACCCAAAGAGCTGCTCCTGTCCCCCCGATTGTCCCTGCTGGGAGCTATAGATTGGGATGTATCATTGGTTTAGCTTCAGACCCCACTGCGGGTCAATAAGATGCTTGTTCCCCTCTCTCCAATGTATATTATCTGGCAACTCATAGATTTTAGGAGAGTGAAAAGGTAATAGGAAGAAACAGATACAACAATTTATGGCTTGTTCCTGGCCAATTGCCTGAACACAGGCTGCCAGAACATATTTTCTCACAATTGTCTGGCAAAAATTGCCAGCGAATTATAAGGATTACTTGCAGCAGTGTATTTGTTCTGGATTCAATTCTTGCCTTATTTAATTTTAACAGCTATAATAAACCATCCCCAATAAATACAGCTGATCTGCAGAAGATACCTAATTAAAAGCTATGGCAGAGCCCAGTGCTGCCCCTCTGCTGGGAGCAGAGGTGGGCAGGCGAGCACCGGGCAGGAGGCAAAAGCAGCGATTTTCCTCTGCTCAGGGTCTTTTCCACAGCCCCTGAGGGAACCTCCCAGGGACTAAACTGGACGGCAAACATAGGAAAGTCCTGCTACCATGAGAGGAGTACTGATGGAAGCTGCAAGAGAGATTTAAGAAGAGCAGCAAGAGAAATCACACAAGCTGGGGGTCACACCAGCTGCCTGTGGTGGCGGCAAAAGCATCTGAAGGAGTTCCTATGTGCTCTTCACCTCCACTCGGGTGCACATCGCCTCTGCCACACTGCACCTCATCACTCACACAATACACCCGGAGCAGACACAAACCACATCACTAATCCAGCTTAAAACCAGTTAAAATGTCCAGGCTGGAACATTCCTGCTCCGGAGGCTGCATCGTGCACAAGTGCTTCCAAGGGAAAGTCATTGACCGCTAATGGATCCATTGAAGCTTTGCATGAAGTCAGCTCACAGCCACCCTGGGCCTTTGGACGCGGCTCAGGAAACACTTGCAGTGCTGACACCCTCCCACCAGGGCAGCAGGACAAAACTAAGCCCTTTTGGAGCTCAGTTATGGCAAAGGGGCTCAGATTTTACAAGGAAAGATTCGAGGCAGGCAGATATAGAGCACACCATCAGCTCCAGTGCCTGGCGAGGTCCTCACTGCCCTGTATGACACTCCCCTCTGAAAGGGCACCTACAGGCAGCAAGAATGGGTAATGTAGAGCAGGGAGGAGAAGCTAAGAGCCTTCAGACTAATACCTAGCAGTGAAACTTTTAATCACAAGCATTTAAGAGCCTCAAAGCAGAGCTACATCCAGCTCTGACAAAAAGCATTTCCTCAGTCCTACACGAGAGAAGGGGACATCGTGTGCCAAAGGAGAGCTACACAAAGCAGTCAGAGCCCCACACTTTGTAGGGTTCGGCTCCCAACGCTCAAAATCCAAATATCCACCCTGGGACTATTGCTTTCCCTGCACCCAAACCACGACCATGGTCACAGCCAGGTCCCCAAAGCCTGCAATCAGCTGCACCCATTTAATCTGCCAGGGTACTACAGCCAGCCAAGTTGCAAAAGTCCTTTCCAACCACTTAAAAATTTAATCTCTGCCAAAAAAACAACATGAAGAATTTAGCAGGAAGAATATTGATTTGCTGGATCTACTTCGGAAAGCTTCCTGGGTACAGCAGCATGAGATATTAATGAGACAGACCAAAAAGCACCCCAGGTGTTAAGCCCTCAACGTCCACCAGTTCCCAGGTTTGCTCTTATAACCAGAGCCTTCCCTTTGCCTTGTGCTGCTATTTTCATGCAGCAAAGACCTTCTCATAGATATGGTCCTCTCTGGAACCACGGCAAGGTTGGGCCAGTGCACCCAGCGACATCTCCACCAGCTCACGGCTTTGCTGAAGGTTCCCCCTCCCTGCCAAGCCTGCACTGTTTGTGTGCTCTTCTGCAGGGACTGGGTGTGCCTGGGGCAGCCAAATCTCAGTAAACTCACGAAGTGTTCGTGGCTATCACCTCTCGAGGATACCCTCCCAGCTTGGCTTCCTCTGCCCTTTGATCGTTGCTACCTACTTGGGCAAGCACCGCAGGTGAGCCAGACCCCAGGGACATCCCAGCATCTGACCTGGACAAGGAGCCCGGAGTCAACTCGAGGCTTGTGTGAACTCAGAGGAAGAGATGTGGTTTTGCACAAAGACTGACTGATCAGCAAACAAAAGGTATGAATATAACATTTCAGGATGTCTACAGCCAGGGCTCTCCAGGCCAGCTGGCAGCATCCACCCATCGCCACGCTTCAGAAGAGCCAGGGCAAGAGCCACCACTTTTAAGGCACTACCAATAAAGGTCATGGGTTTTTGGGCAGGGATCACAAGTAGGTAACAGCTCTGTAAACGTTTCACAGTGCCTGTTGCTGGCTGTCATCATGCCATGTAGACAAATTTGCTGTGCAGCCCCCAATTAAATTTTTCCACTTTGGCTCCAGAAAGAAACGTCTTTAAAAATGCTCTTGGCTGATTGAGCAGCTTTTCAAAGCCTCCTTGGGAACTCACGGTGACTTATTCCCATCCTCCACAACTTGCAGCCAGGCCATTAAATCTGCTACAATAACCTACCCCATTTGCTCCTGTCCAGCCTGAAGTCTCTAATGAGGTTTGCAGAAGAAAACCCACATGTCCCAACACACAGAGAAAAGAAGAAGAAAATAAACCCCGTCATCTTTGGGTTGTGTCGTATGTCAAACCCTAATTGGTGCACTTCAAAGCAAAGAGGGAGCATTCGGAAACTCTTCCCTCCAGATCAAACGTTCAGCCTCAAATTGCCAGGCTAGAGCAGTAACCCCTGCTCGACCTCCCCTCCCCACACCTCTCGGGGACACCCGAGCACTGGTGTCCATCCCAAACCCTCACAAACTGAAAGGAGGAGTCAGAAATGCTGATACACACACACAGAGCCACCCTGCCCCACTTGCCAGCACGACACCAGGGCTTTAATTAGAGCCCAGACACAGACACCCCTTTGCTCTGCCAGGGCAGCACTTGCTGAGCACTGGGAGCAGCAGCTCCTGAGATCAAGAAGCGTGATGAACCAGGAGTGATGCCTTTGGGCAGGCGGGTCTCAGCCCACCCTGAACCTCTCAGTGATAAACGCAGGCAGCAAGAGGGCTCGATGGATGGGCCAGGCTGGAAACCCAGGCTTGGGGCAGACTGGCAGGTGGTGTCCAATGCAAGAGCTTTGATCTAGTCTGCTCCTCCATGGATGACACCTCCAAGCAAGGCCCAGAGAGCCGGGGTCACTGACAACCCGAGTGCTGGTACTTCTGCCCAGACAGCACTTCTGGGCTGGATTCAAGCCTCGTCCAGCTCAAAGCTTCGCTGGCTTAAGCCTCTCACTAAGTAAACCATGGGTGAGCCCAGATTAAAGCCAGGCTGCTGCACAACTGCCAGCCTGTAGCACATGAGGACACAGCAGTTAATGAAGTCCTAACCCCACACACACCATTCAAAGTCTACTTTGCAGAGCTAAGGTGGCCCAGCCACAAAAGTACACAAAACACCCCTTGATTCTGACGTGCACTTGCTAATGAGAGGTGACATGAGAAGAGAAACAGGTGCTAAAAAACGTCAGCTCTTCACTTCTGCTGCACACAGGGTGCACCAGACACCTTCCTATCTTTGGTGAAGGAAAGAAAGCAGCCTGACAGCTGAGATGTGCCCTTTCAAGCCAGTCAATGATGAAAATCAAATCCCAAGTTCATAGGATTAAAAGGTGGACAGAAGTGCTGGACACATCCAGTGACAGCCTGTAGAGCATGGCCAGCAAGCACCTTTCACAATTCCTACATTATCTCAAAGATCATCACCTGGTTGATAGGTCTGTTTATTGTTTTGGGAACAGCACGTCCCGATTTAAACAGATGCCATCTCTTCAACACCATGTGCTGTGAACTTTGCAAGGACTTGGAAGGATAACTGAATATAGAATAGAGAGAGGTAGGAAATTATACAGGACTTCAAACAACTGAAGACAGATCCAAACTTCCTCTGGGTAAAGGTCACTACACAGTTTTCAAGGTGCTTTTTGATTGCCACATGAAGTCTAGACTATCTAAATGCAAATCTTTTTTTATTTATTAAAAAAAAAAAAAGATAAATACGTTTAGACTGGGTGTCTGGTCATAGAAGTACCTATCAGATATATCTGCACTTAGTAAACCTGATTCATCACTTCATTTTTCCCACTTCTATGTGGGTGGCTGCTAATACTGTTTTTCTTATGCAAGAATTCTAAATATTCTCACTTAGAACTAATGATTTAATTTGGATGCACCAAGATATGAATAGCTGGAGGTTTTCCCTGTGCGTGAGGAGCAGTGGCCACGCAGAAGGTAATTACCCAGGGCTGGAAGAGAAGTGGGTTTGATGAGTGGGAGCCCATTACGGCAGGGGCTGCAAGGCTCCCAGGAGCTCACGGTAAAAGCATCGTCTCAAAATAGGTGCAGAGTTGTGGCTGTGGAAGGAAGAGTTGTACGTGCAACAGGAGGCTTAGTAGGTCTTTGGGGTCTTTTTATTCCAATGTATATATGGAGACAACACAGCCCTAATCCGGCATCTTGTTGAGGTCTGACGAAAGCACCCAAAGCTACGATGTCTTCATCTTCCTTCCCTGAGTGCCATATGATTGGAGTCCCAGCTGTTACCACCTTGTCCTGGGCAGGTGTATTTCCCAAAAGGGCCTCAGAACGATGGGAGAAGGTGGGGAGATAAGTACTTTGTGTCTTAACGCCACCTCATGAACAATTACCATGCTAATTGCAATCAAGTGGTTTTCTAAAAACGTTTCAATAAGTGAACAAGATAATTAGTAACAGGTGCCTGCTATTTAAACTCAGAACAACTCCAGAATGGAAGTTTTGCCCAGCCAACGGATGCCATAAAAAATAAAATTAAACAGATGGGCCAGACAAGGAAGCTGAATGGTGACAGTTCTGGGGCTTCTGAAATCAGGAAAGGACCAAGGTACAACCACCTCCACAGGCAGGACACCAAGCAAGCAATACATGACATTTGGCACATCATCAGTGCTGTGCTCGGACCTTAACCCCATTTTCCTGCCCCAGGAGTGAGTCCTCTGACCTGCAGCCCTGCAGACATAAAGCATTGAGAGTGAACCCTAAAAACGGGGTCTTCGGACCATCTCCTTGCCAGTGCCGGTTTTCTCCTTCCCTCCCTCCATTCTGCCAGAACTGAAGAGGCATTTTCACCCCTTTCTGCCCCAACTTCCATATTAGTGACTCAAGCTCAGTGAGGGGCACTCTCAGAGGGAAAGGGGCAAAAGGGCATTTACAGAGTGGTCTGGGTCCAGCTGCTGTGAATCTGAGCTCTAGGCACAGACAAACATCCATTTCTCCCTGCTCCAGGCTCACCAGCAGTGATCAAAATTAGTTTTCCAAGTGGGGGCTGGAAAGAACATCTGAGGCTTTGAGTATTATTATAATTAAAAATCCTGACAATTTCCCAGATCCTCAAAGTCCTTAGAGGAACAATCTGCAGAGTCCCCGAGGACAGGCACACAGCACTTGGGAAGGGCTGGAGATTGCTGGGAGCTTCACTCACACGCTCTTTTGGAGACCCACCACACCAGGACTCATCCAGCCCTCTCCATCCACTGGAAGCCCAGGGCTGTCCCTGCTCTCCTTTAATCAGGAAACTTGATCTCTGGAAGAAACCTCCAGCCTCTGCCTCTGCACACTGGTGATTAGCAAGGCTGAGCTCTCCTTAGGTGGCACTCATGACATGCCTCATTCTTTAGCACATTAAGCTGGGGCTGAGAGATGTGCCTGATGCTTTTCCCTTACTTGATTCTCTTTTTCTGCCTTTTTCCAGCTTTTAAAGCCTGTGAGCTCCCCGGCCCAAGGGGACAGTGGTGGCACGGGCACTGTGGCCATGAAGCCACCAGGCAGAGCAATGCTGCTGGTTCACAGGTGAGAAGAGGAGCTCGCTCTGCTCCCAAAGGCACAGCCCCACTGCCAGCTCACCAGGCTCCTTGGCCAGTGTGTTATGATGCTGCTGTCCAAAGATATTCACACTCCCTGCCTGTCACCAGCCCCCACTGTTTGTGGTGCAGTTTGCTCTGAGGCTGACAGCACTTGGAGGTGCAGACCTTTAGTTACAAGGAATAACAGCATAAATCTCCTGTGCTGAGCTCCTAAGTGACTAACAGATATCTGTGTGCAGCTATTTAGAGGACAAGCCCTGCTGGGACAGCAATGGGCACAATTCCATGGCCCTCGGTGGCTCCTAACCAAGAAGCCCTTTCCAACCACCTATTCCTGCCACATCCAGGCTTCCCTTGTTCCTTTATTAGCTCTGCTACGTCCTCTACAGGCCTGCAGCTGATCACCCATCAACTGAAAACAAACCTCCTCTCAGCATTGGCACTCCAAACCTCTATGTTAAATTTACAAATGAAACTAGCTTAATCTGTGTCCACACTCCATTGGGTGGCATTTCTGATAACAGCAGGAGCTGTCCAAGACAGCACGTGCTGAAAGGCTTCGTTCCCATCCACATCTTCTCTAGATATGACAAATCCAAGCGAGAAGCACCATGGTTTGGGCCAGTTCTTGATGCAGAAGTCACAAGGACAGCAGCAATACAGAGGTACTAAGTCAAGTGAACCACAATCTCAACTCATCCCTGGTCACTATCAAGTGAAATACTGTAGCACCCCCACCACCACCCTCTCCTGCCGTCTTCTGTAGGTGCTTTATAACCATACGCTGAGTTTCCTTTTGCATCTCTCTTCTCCACAGCAGAGGTCCAGAGGAAACCACCTCAGACCCATGGATGGGGCAGACCTGTGGCCATTTCCATGAGCAAGATCTAATAACCGTGGCAAAACTCACTGAGCTAAAGCAGAAGATTAAAGCTGGATGCACTTCATGCTTAGTTACACTCCAGACACAGGAGCTGGGTAGCTGCAGCAGCTGGAGATTCCAAGATAATATAACCCCAGTTTTCAGGAAACAACGTTTCTATAATGGATTGCCAGCAATTAGGCTGCTCTGCCAAAATAAAACAGTCTTCATCTTTCAAAGCAATTCCTGGGCTATTTAACTGATAATTGATTAACGGCTTTCTAATGAGAGGATTAAAGTACACAGTAGATAACTCAGATGATTGACAGCTCTGCTCCACCAGCCTAAAACAAGGTGCCTCCGTTTCCCTACCACATGCCAATTAAATGATTAAGTATTGTTTACTGGGACGGGGAGGATTACAAGACAGTAGGTGGATTTATTAGCAGAGTAAGGAAAAAACACTCCCACACAGAAGAAAAAGATTATTTTGAATGACTAACAGCCATGCCCCTGCAAAGCATGACTGGAGCTCGCTGAAGTGTTCACTGCCAGAAGGTTGTACCCCAGCTCTTCTCCCTTTCTTCAGACCATTTGCCAGTTTATCCTGGTGTCTCCACTGCACTCACCATTTCAAGGTGTGCTACTCAGACCATTTGCTGAGTTTATCATAGAGCCAGTGGTAAGTCCAGTTTGGTATCATCAGTGGAGGAAAGGCTGGGGACTTGACTTGCTTTAGAGACAGAATCTCACTTTTCTGGGGCAGGAGACCAGGACATCTTCAACAAGCAAGAACTGCCTCATTAGCAGTCTCTTAGTACATGTAGGCACTGAACCAAATCACCTTGATACAAGCACTTGAACATGGCAGGAACAATAATGTGTTTTAGCAACTTGCACCAAGAACATCCAACTTTACATGAATTAACAATTTATGCTGAGGAGCTTTAAAAGGAAAGGGAGGAGGGAGAAGCTCCTGAATTCAGGCAATCAGGCTCCATAGTCGCTGTGTCTGAACCAGCCACGTTGCTTTAGCACAATACGTGCCAATTTTACCAGGCTGGGGGGAAAAAAAAAAAAAAATAGATCAAAACGCTGCAAAGATTTCCGAATTTATGACTGTAGGAAGCTGCACATGAAATGAGGCAATTCCTTCAGCTTACAGTCCTCCCCCTTTGCCTTTCAGGTGGCTAACCATCTGATCTCTGGGTGGCAAAAGTTACAGGAGATGTTCCAGTTAGACTAGACAGCACAAGCTGAAGTTTGCTTCAGATCTCCCCCCACTATTTCTGTAGGGCTCCTACACAGGAGCAGCTTTAGCACAGCCAAGGAAAACCAGAGCTGCTAGTGCCCCCTGCCCTGGGAGCTCCCTCCCCCAGGGTACCACCAGCACACAACACTGGATAACAGTTTGTCTCAGCTGGGTAATTAAAAAGGGCAAAGTCCCCACAGGACAGGACCCTCTGCAGGTGTGGAGGCAGCAGGAGAATGTTAAGAGAGCAGAATATTTTGGGAACCTGCAAGCTTGTGCTTCCAGGAGCCTGTCCAGGGCTCAGGGATTCTGCCAAACACCTAAAAGTGCAAGATTCTCATTTTTCAGTGGAGGGCTGTGTGTGGAACACAGGCAGCAAGCTGATGTTTCCACTGCCCCTTGGAGCTGTACCAGGTAGACCCATGGAGAGGCTGAGTTTCAACAAATCAATAAATTAAAGGCCAAAAGAAAAAGAGAAACTTGTCCAAGAGAAAATTGTGAAAAAGATCTCTAGGGATATTAAATACAAAGATATTACCTCTGGCTCTGGAAACCTCTGAGCCACAGTTTGCAGGGAGGGAAGGAAAATATCCCTGTACAAAGGAAAAGATCCCTGCAGGTCTCCTGCGGCAGCTGCTGGGAGCTGCAGGGGCTGGGGGGTGGCTGTGAGAAGCTGTGACCCTAAAAAGCTGTGGAGGAACATCCTGAGCTAATTCTGAGGAGTGGCAAGCTCTGTTATCAAGAGCCCAGCAAACACGACTGGCTGGTGGAGCTGGGCACTGTGACTGGCAGGTGCTGTCTCCAGAAAAAAGCAGCATCTGGAAAAATGTAGGCAACCCACTGCAGGACGTACAGTCCTTCAGAAGACAGCCCCAAGATCACCAAGACAGCCCCACTCAGTGGGACTGGAAGGTGGCCGTGCTGAGATTGACACGTACTCGGCCACCTCACCTTGCAGGAGCCAGCCTGGGGACAGAGCTGCCAATTAACTCCAGGGTACTTTGTGACAACCTGTCACCCTGGCCATGAAAAGGGAAAAAGGGAAAGGCAGCGCCAGCCCCATGGAGAGCACCGTGTGGTGCAGTCCAGACAGGGGCACTGCAGGTCACCTGCACTGCAAGTGATGGGAGTGGAGACGGAGAGAACTCTCTCCTCAGAGGACGTTTGGCCTCCACGAACAGAGCCAGCTGTCCCCCTGCAGAGCCCATCCAGGGCTAGGGAGAGGCAGGACAGGTTTCAGAAGAGCAATGGCAGGCAGCAGCCTCGCCCAGGCTGGGGGCACCTCTTCTGCCCCCGTGCAGAGGCTTTGGTCTCCTCACTCCCTGCAGCCCAGTGCTCAGCCTGGCTGCAGGGACACCCCTTCGCCCTCAGCAGTTCAGACTGATTGACAATGAACCACCAGTTTAACCACCAGACACTGGGGCAGGGCCTGTCCTGCTGGTGTCTGTTCATACCACCCCGAGCTGATTCCAGGTCCTGCCAAGTCAGCCCATCACCTCTACACCCAGCTCATTAACAGCTAACGAGTGGCAGACACATCACTGGCAATCCACACTCATTTCAATGTTTTATGACCTACACAAGAAGAGCTCCAGTTCCTCTGACCTGTGCAAACATCCCTCTGTGGGTTTCAATGAGAGTATTACTGGTTAATATGGAATAAAGATGTTGAGACAAACAGCATCCAGGGGAACACCTGCAAAAAGGTGAACACCTTTTCACACTGCACAGCACGGCCAACCAAAGGCACCACTCACCCATGGGCACTATGGGGTACCCAGCCCACAGGGGAGTACATCTGCTGGGCAGGACAGCAGCTCCATGGAGAGGTTTCTGGGTGCCCAAGGTGGCTGAGGGACACCGAGGTCAGCTCCAGGGTACTAATCTCTGCCACTTTGCTCAAATCCAAACTCCCTCTGGCCAGATGAGCAGGACAAGAAAATGCTTTTAAGTGCCACTCTGTACCTGAGCTGCTCCCTGTCCTCCTGCCCAAGTGCAGTGGGATGATCCCACCTGACATCTGCATGGATCACTGCTTCAGCCTTACAAAGAGTAACATCCAAGGAGAAGACTGTGCAGCAGCCAGGCAGATCTCAACCAGGTGAGGGGCAGAGGTAAAAACAACAGACTTGCTCTTGTGATGGGAGCACTTTGGCCTTTACTGTTATTCATGCTAAAACACTGAGGGAGGGTTTGTCCACCGTTAGTTACAGAGCATAAGGCTGCAAAAACAAGAGATGTGGATGGTTTTCAACAGTAGCAAGGGAACTGGTCAGAAGAAGGCACCAGCTTTCCAAAGGTCTGGCTTTTTCCTCAGAGACTCAGACTAAACGGGTCCAAAGGCTCGTCACTTCCCCAGGTTATCACCCACACTGCAGAACACAGGCTCACGGCTTGCCACTGGCACCCACCCAAAACACCAAGAGAGCTGCACTAAAATTTAACCCCCACGATCCTGTGACATGGTAAAGCCACAAAGCGGCAGCTCTGCCCCCTCAGCTGGGTTGGAAAGATGCCTCTGTCTGCCCCTGGCAGGCAGCACCCGCTGTCGTGCTGTGCTGAGCAGGGAACACCCAGGCTTCAAGAGCAACTTCTGAGCTGCTCCACTCACCCACCCCAGAAAAGCCTTAATATTGGCACAACAGCTGAGACAAGATTTTGTCCTTTGAGCTCTGATTCTCAGCCCCATCGCAGCTGTTGTTAATTTAATTGAGACTAAAACAAAAGCGCAGCATCGTTTGGCAGAGCTCAGGAAGCAGTCACTGGAAATAACTACATCAAGACCAGGGGGTTAAAGTGCACCCTTTCAAGCTTTGTTCAGTACAGTAACATTTGTTATGGGAAAGAAAAATCACTGCTTTGGATTTCAGCTGTCCTGGGAACGGGAAGGATGCTGTGGCAGGAGGGAAGTTAAACGAGGGCTTAGCACGGAACCGTTTCACAGGTCAGAGCTTGGAGTGGCATTTCCAACTTCAAACTGAGAGGGGAATAACTGAGCACAGATTTTAGCTCGATATCTGCATGTAACAGACACTGACAATTGTAGCCATCCAAAAACCTCACCAGGCTTCTCCTGATGGAGAGCATGTGGCAGGTAAGACCATTACCAGCTGGCAAGCCCAGAGCTCAGCTCCGCGGGAGGAGGTACAGCAGGCAGCAGCTAATATTTCACCAGACAAAAATCTCTGGGTCCCCAATTATGCAACAATTAAGAGCTCAGGAGGCTGTAGAGTGTGGCAGTCTGGGTGTCAAGAGCACAAATTCATTTTTCCCAGTAAGCAGCACTTGGAGGGCTCTCCCCCTGTGCCAGCCCTCCCAGTGTCCCCTTCCCAGTGCCCAACTGCTCAGCTTAGCCAAGCAACGAATCTCCGATGTCTCATCACTGTGCTAGCTGCTATAACCAAATGCCCACATCAGCAGGGCATTCACTGCTTCTATGCCAGCCAGCTCACAGCCCCCTTCACTGCCTCACCTAGGGGCAGTGATCGTACACGGGTCACAGGCTCTTGCAGAGATCTAGTAACTCCCTGTTAAATCTGGTAGGGGAAGAGCAACCTCTCCCCTGTGCTCCTCTGCACAACCCTCCCACGCGTCCCTCTGCAAACACACACAGTCTTGATGCATATTTAATTTTCTTCTTGTACAACAGGGAAAGAACAAACCCCAGCTCTTGGGATTTTAGCTAGGAGCTAAAGTTAAATTGCTTTTCATGGTGGATAGAGATCCTCAGATGGGACCCATTGCCTCTTTCCCCATAACTATGTTATCCACAGAAGAACAGCTCTCTCCTTTCAGGACCCCAATCATTTAATGAAGACACCTCCATATTATTCCCCATTCAAGGGCAAGACTTGGCTCAGCAACATAGTTCAGCTTCCCACAGGCAGAGACTGAGAACACATCAATGTGCATTGCTCCTTGGTGTGTATGTCCAGCCCTTCAGGAACCAAGCTACTGACAGTCACTGATTCAGTGTTCTGCAAAGCCATCCCAGGGTTACCCAGAGGTGGATCCTTGCTTATTACTTAGCTGCAATCAACTTTTATGTTCTTTATTTTATGAAATTTCTCCAGATCTGGTGGATCTTGCCATGCCCACTTGCACACCAGATTCACATCTGCTCTAAAAACATCTCAGCCGAAGAAACAATAAAAACTTTTCTGATGCTTAGAGTGTATCAGCATTAAACCCAGTCAACTGAAGGGCATTTAAACAGTTAGATGTTGCTAACAGGGAAAACGGAGACACTGACAGGAGTTCAATATGAAATGTGAATGTACAGACTTACCATTTTTGTCAGCTCTTCTGAAGATCTAGAATTGAAAGAGAGAGAAAAACATTTTTACTGTGTTGTTTGACTCGAAAGGCTGAAGCCCTTAGCACAAGGCTCATGTTCAACCTCATGCACAGGGCAAGACCATGACCCCCAGCCCCACAAGAGCCAACTCAGATGCTTTACAGGGTTCACCCTTCCCAAGGCACAGCCCATCACCCCCAGACCCACACGATGCACAACCACTGCCCAGCAGGGTATCAACGTGGTTGCCTTTGGAATAGCTGGTAGAAAAATGAGCTAGCTAGCAAAATAAAGATAACAAAATGCTTCCAGCAGTTCCAGCATCTCCCTCACAGAATAAAGTGGAAAACACGGATCCAACACAAGAAAAATACCCGTTGAAAAAAAATTACAGCATCCATGCAGCAAGCCCAGCCAGTTTCTGTAGCATCAATAATAGCTCTTAAATTAAGTTTCACAGTTCTGCATGTCTGAAACAAATTATTTACTTTTTTAAAAAAATAAACCAAGTTGCCTGTGTGGGAAGGAGATTATATTTAGACTTAAAACTACCGAGAGAAAGAACAGCCCACCAAGAGGAATCTGATAGCCCTTTCAGAAGAAAAGAGATACTGCAGTGATGTAGAAACAACTGCTACTTCTCTAACTAGTCTCATCTTAGGAGCAGTCCCCTGACACAACACAGTTAACAGCAAAAGGCTTGTGCAAGGGTTGAAGTGCTACAAATTCCTGTCAGAAACGGCTGCTAGCACAGGTTTGCCCATGAATTACCAAAAAATTAACATGCTCATACACTGGGCAGGAAAGGGAAAAGATTCCCATCGTCTCTTCAGACCTGACCCTATTAATTTAAGCAAGAGCAGAGACTTTGGCTGTACAAAGACATTTCCCTGCGGAGGGAATAAAAGCAGCAGCAGGACAGATCAGAGTCAGCCATAAAATGGAATCTCTTCTTTTCTGGGTCATAAAATCGTTACAACAGAAAAATATCAGAAGAGGAGCTGCTGCACAAAACAAGAAACCCAAGAGAAAAAATGGACTGCGGAATGTGCTATTTAAGTGAATATGGCTTAATTAAGGAACATTAATCATTCCTTTGCCCAAAGTTCTTCCCAGGCTGCACAGGGCAAAGTCAAAGCTGGACTTTCTAGTGAACTTGAACAGAGGCTTCTGCTTAAATCAAACCCAAATGGTGGGAGTCATTGAACTCCAGCTTCAAGAGAGGGCCATAAAACCCTGGAAGGGTTGCAGCTTGTGATCACTCCAGAACTGCTTATTTCTTGGGGTCACCTTCATTTTTTTGGAGCAATTAGAGGTTTGGGGGGAAAATCCTGCCTGTCTCCATATTTATGGATTTCATTGATGTTAAACACGGGGTTTGAAGGGCTGACCAGTCATGGTTTGTCTATGGGAAGAAAGGCTAAAGCCAAGCAGGACAAGCCCCATGGCTTTGGTACGTATCACCCAGCCCCACACAAGATGTTCTACCCATGAAATATTCCTCTCTTTCTGGCTTGGACACCCCAGCTCCTCACTCACCACCAGCACCTCCAGATAAGGCACTTTTCTTTCTAGATGTTGATTATTTCTGGGGGTTTTGTTTCATCATCACATCCTCCTCTCACTGTTCCCACTGCTTTGAAACAAAGACATGGAGTCTAACACAGAGGCAGTGATGTCTATTTTGAGGTCCTGTGGGAGATCACCACCCTGGCAGAGGGAGAGGGGGAAGGCAAAAAAACAATAGGTACAAACGTAGCTTCACATGGGAGAAAGGCTGAATCTGCAGCACTCTGCTCTGCAGAGCCACCAACCTGGCAATGAGCATTCGGAGCAAGAGGGAAAAAAAATGAAAATAAGAAATTGACATATATATGTCTAACTTCACTAAGTCAAGTTTTCAGGGCTTTAACTCCCCCAGACACTCCTGGAAAGTAAAGGAACACGTTGATGGAAGATCTCATCAGCAGTGCTACCTACCAAGGTTTGTTTTACAGGACCAAGCTGTTTAGTTTTTATGGGTAATGAGCAAGATTTATTCTTCCAACTTAATTGGATCACCTGAAATTTGTGCGCGCACACAAATTTAAAACAGGACCCCTGGAGGGAAAGCAATTTGAGATAAAGTCATCTGTTAGCAGAGGCAGGCAGTACATCAAGGTGTGAACACTGGGATGTGCACTGGGAGCCTGACAGAGACATAATATAATAGATCCTGTGATAACTTGGTGATGCTGCCAAAGAGCTGCTTCTGGGAAGACCCAGGATTTACACTGTAGCTCAGCAAACACGAGTGCCCTCCCACACACAGCCTGAAGGTGCTCTCCCTTCGTGCCCTGGATTAGCTGTTCCACTGCAGGAGGGATGTGGGGTGTCTTTCCTGGGGATGGGAGGGAAACCACAGACCCTCAGCTCCCCTACGGACCAGCAGGATAAATCCAGGAGGTGCTGGTCTCCTGGGAAGCTTGGCCAAAGGAAAGCTCCAAGCAGCTCCAGGAAGAAGGGAGGACAAGCAAGGATGCTGCATCATCTCTTGCAGAGGCTGCAGAGCTCACCTGCCCCACAGCTGCTCTCCCGGAGCTTGCAGAGAGGCAGCAGCAAAGTCACTTAGACTTAGCCAAGGCAGCAGCCCCGGAGGTCAGGGAGGATGGAGGCGATGCAATATTGATGGAGAAAGGCCCTGTCCTGCCAGGCCCCCGGCAGCGATTGGCTCCCCTCTCCTCCACCCCAGCCGAGGACAGTCCCCAGTGGCCCAGGGCTCTGTGAACCAGAGCTGGCGGTGTCGCAAAGCCTGAGCAGGGATGCTCCTTCTGCTCCACCACCCCCAGCCCTCCAGCCAGCAGGGCAACACGCTCCTTTCAGTGGTAAGGGGAATTATCCAGTCCAAGAAGTACCACAGCAGCCACCTCCCCATCAGCTACACTTTAAAGCTATTAAGCAAGTCTCCCGAAGTGCAGAGTGCATGTGAGCCCACGGGGTGCCCACAATGGGCCAGATCACCCCATTTTGAGGGGCCCACACAGGCAATGCACACAGCTCGCTGTCCCCAGCAAACCTGCTCCAGTCACCAGGTGTTCAGGTGAACATAAAGTCTATTTTATCCAGAGCAAGGAGCCTCTGTCAGGATTTCCCATAGCTTTAAAACGTACATTTTTACTGTGCTCTCAAACGGCTATAACAGATATCTGGCTGCCAGAAGTGAGCAATTCAGAACGTTAATGGTAATAATAAACTTGAGAAAAAAATTGATGGCTTCAAATTGAAACATTCAGTTCTGCCTTCTCAGAGCTCCTGGATGAGAATGTGTGACACTGGAGGCTGCTTAATGGAGGTTTTCTCAGCAATTTTATTAAATTCACACACAACCAATCCCCTAACAAGCCTAAGAGTTATTACAGGGTTTGTAGCGTTTATTATCCCTTCAGCAGGTTAATATGATGTTGATTTAAAAGAGTGAAAACCGAGCTAGAATTTTGTTTTCCATCACAATCATGGTGCAGAATCAAGGACAAAAAAAAAAATAAAAAAATCTAAGTCTCCTGCATGAGTAAAGCCTGTGGGTCAGAAAGCATCCAGATACCCAGACACCCCTAAAACCCTAATTTACCTGTTCTCTGCGTTCCTACATCCTTGTCTTTCCTTTCCATTCCTTGCTCTACAAGACTCAACATCTCATTTGGAGTGGGGACGAGGGTTTATATCAGGTGGGAACTCTGGCTCTCTAACCTGAGGTGCTGGTAGGAATTTCCTCTCCTACAGCCTCTATACGTTGCTCTTTCCAGTACTTATGCAAGAAATAACCACCCAAAGCTTTGTTGTTTTGGACTACATGATCGGACATCAGGCTAACAGCCCTTCCTCACTCAGGAGCAACGTTTGATTTTGGTGTTTAAGGAAGAAATACACCCTTGGTGTGGAAATAGTCCCTTCTGGAGAGGCTCCCCTCCAAAACAAGGGTGCTACAGAGCTCCGGGTCTCCTGGCATTTTCCCCACTCAATTGGTTTTGTCTCCCCGAGAGGAGAACTGTTATCACCATGCACCAGCCTCTTCTTCCACTCAACTTCTCAGACTTGACCTTGCTGGCAGAAACAGCTTTGCTAGTAGGGGCTGCACTGAAAATTGTGTCATTGGCAAGGCAGTTGGAAAACCATGTCAGTTCTGGGATATACCTTTGGGAACACACCACTGGCACAAACCAAACCCTCCCTGTCTTCTATCCAAGCACCTCACAGCCCCATGAGGCTGAAGAAGTGCAAATCAGGTTTGGCCACATAAGAGAGGGTGCAAGAGGAGCCATGAGCAGGAGAGTTGGGTTTGAAGTGATCTTTTTGACCCCACGTCAGGAAGGAAAGAGGCAGATAAGGGCCAAAGTTCTCAGCAAAGGACAGAGCAGATCAAACAAAAAGCTTCACCTGACCTGAAGTGAATGGCAGAGCTTTCTTCAGTGACATTTAAAATAAAGTGGAAAAGCAATGAATTTACTCACTACTGGCAAAGCCAGGAAGGCAGCAGAGGTTTGACCACTCCTTGGGGCACAGTCCTGCCAGGGGGATGCTCACCCATCCCCACGGCTGATCCTTATTTTAGGCGTCAGGGAGGAGATGAGTTCTTCAACAGGCTCTTGGTGGTGTAAGCCCAGTGGGGTCTCCCTGCCTGCAGCCACTGACTGGCCAGGTCCTACACGTGCTGGAGCTCACACCCCTGCTGCCAACACAGGTTCGTGGCAGTGAGACAAAGGTAGGAGGACATGAGTAAGGACAGTCAGCACTGAAGTGCTCCCAAACAGAGCAACACTTGTCTAGACCTTTCCCATACCCCAGGAGCCATCCAGCTCAGCTCCACACTGTGCATGGACTCATTCACACCCAGCAAACAGGGTCTGGTCCAGGCTTACCCACAGGCACGTTGTATCCTGCTGTTCATACATCTTGGGGTATTTGAAGGTTTGTTCTGGGCTGGAAGTGCCACCACCAGCACACGTGGGTTTGAGCAACACTGTGACAGTTCCTGCTTCCTTTGCATAAAGGGGGTTTGTCCTCGTGGGTTTGTCCTCGTGGGTGCAGAGAGAAGCTCAGGGCATCTCCAGGCAGCCCAGAAGGCACAGAGAGGACACGAGCATCACCACAACCTCACAACATCAGCTGTGGATACACAAGTTACCTACAGCAGAGTACACGTGCTGCCAACCTTGAGCTCGTGGCTCTTGCAGACAGAGCAGACCCACGGGGCAAACATCTCAGGGTAGGCACCCAAGGGCAAGCATGGGATGGGCACAGACCCTTTGCTCAACCCCAAACTCTTCTGCTGATGTAACCAACACTGTAAAAGTTGACAATTAAACACTAAGTGAAGTTTTCCAGGCTCCTAGGGTGACACATCACCTCCACTTGATCCACAGCCACCACTGAAGAGAATCTGTTGCTCCCCAGTTTTACTTGCTGCCTGTTTTAAGCACTGTTTAGGACTTAAACACCTTCTTCATCAGTCTGTTACCAGGGTTTAGTTAATCTGAAATTTTAGCTATTTTTTTCCCCATGGAAACCTATGATTTTGAGCTGAACTAGAAAACATTCTTCAACCTTTTTTAATCCCTCACCTAAAAGGCCACTGGCAAAATAAAAGAAGAGCACTGAAACCAGCCCATGGCTAAGATCCATCCTTCGAGTGGCAGCAGCCAGGCTGATGGCAGAAGACATCTGCACCCCTTGTTGTACTCAGTTTTGTTTCTCTGGTGGAAAGGGTGCAGAGACCTTCATACTAACCCCCCAGCCACCCTCACGGTCTGGAGGAGTCAGAACAAGCACATCGGGGATGGCTGAGTCAAAAGAAAGCCAAGAACAGAAGAGGAAGAAAAAGTGACTAAGGAACCATTAGCAGCAGAGTCATCTTCTCTAATTCATAGCAAAACCCGAGCGTAACCCTCCTCCCCCAGCCCCCAATGAGCTGCCCACACAGCACACAAGCTACCAGGAACATCAGCTAAATATAAAACCTTACAGGTCTTTACTCCATCCCCACCCAGCCTGGAGCTGTACTGCTGCCTGGCTGGGGCTCGTCGCTTCCCCAGCACATCCACCTAGTGCAGGAACGTGAGTGAGTTAATGGGAAAACACACTCTCATCCCTGAGGATCCAGTGGGACCCTTGCTACTTCCCCGCTAATGTGTGAAAATCAACCTAAGTGTGTGTTCCTGTGCTTAAGCTCTTCGTATGATAGAGAAGATCTCCCAGCGCACTTGAACAGCCTGTTTCAGTGAAGCCATCACTTCAATTGATGTTTCTGTTGTAGCTGGAGGAAGGAGAAAAGCAAGTTCTAAGAAAGGAGGAAAAAAATACCTCAAACCTTACATTTCCAGCATCCATTTCTATTTTCAGCAGTGAGAAAGGGCTTCCAGTCCCATTGTGAAAGGAAAAAAGGATCAGGAGCTGAACACCCAGTTCTATTGTATTTCCCACCAGTTAAGCCGTTCATGGCTCATTTTTTCAGCTCTAAACCTCCAAGCGTATGAAAAAAAAAAATGCATTAAAGATGGTAAAGTTGGACAGGTAGGATACTATTTTGATGGAAATCCAGCCCTAACTGAAGAACCTCTTGTATAAACTTAATGTTGCTTCCTAATTACGTTCATGCTCTGAAGCCCAGATTCCAGATTGTTGGCAAACGTTTGGTCATTTGAGGGCAAGTAAAAAAAAAAAAGACAAAAATCTCAAGCAACAGAAAACCAAACAAGTTAACCTAAAAAGCATAAGGGAGGTAGTTGTAACACCTCCTGCAGCCCACAGCTGCCCACCCGCTGGCCGGTCTCTCTGGGCAGGACCATCCCTCAGGAGCTCTGCTCCCTGAGCTGCTTTGGGCACCTCAGCAGACCCAGCCGTGCTGGTTCAGTCAGGGAAATGAAATGCCCATCAGCCCAGGGTGCTCAGAGAGGTCATGAGTTTGGGACTGGCCAGCCCAGGCCAATGCCTAAAGGGAATGTGGCAGAAGATTCAGCAAATTACTCAGAAAACACCAGGGCTTGCCTGGAAAAGCTGCTGCTGCTGCCCGACTCCGAGGATGCTGGAGGACAGTGCGAGTTACCCTTTACTACAGCCAATGCCTCAGTAGTTTGTTTTTGCATTCACTACATTTTTTTTCCAAAGCTAGGAGATAGCAACGCTGAGGATCTATGTGTTTAATTACTAGATGCTGCAGAATGACTGTGTAATTACACCGTTTGCACTCCAGTTGATTCCACCCCATTTTCCCAATTCATTTAAGTGCAAATAGCCTCGTTAGCTCCCTAACCAGGAAGTCTATAAATACCGCAGCTGAGGCACCAAGCACACCCCTGCCTCCCTCCCCCCCACCCCCCGGTCCCACACACTCCCAGGCATCCAGGACCACACTGCACAGACCCTCACGGCTGCAGCCCTTCAGGGACTGGAATCCAGGACCTGGGGTGGGTGCACCCCTATGCCCAGCCAGCCTGGGGCAACCCATGGTGCAAGACTGGGAGGTCTGCAGGACCTGAAGTCCTGCATCTCTGTCCAGTCAAGCTAAAATCAGGATTAAGGACCTACAGTGCATCCCATCCCAGCTGGTCCACGGGATGCAGGATCTGGAGTGCACTCCCATGTGAACCCCGTTCAGAGGGTGCAGGATCCTGGCAAGGAGATGAAGGTTACCAGCTGCATCCCCNTTGACAATTAAACACTAAGTGAAGTTTTCCAGGCTCCTAGGGTGACACATCACCTCCACTTGATCCACAGCCACCACTGAAGAGAATCTGTTGCTCCCCAGTTTTACTTGCTGCCTGTTTTAAGCACTGTTTAGGACTTAAACACCTTCTTCATCAGTCTGTTACCAGGGTTTAGTTAATCTGAAATTTTAGCTATTTTTTTCCCCATGGAAACCTATGATTTTGAGCTGAACTAGAAAACATTCTTCAACCTTTTTTAATCCCTCACCTAAAAGGCCACTGGCAAAATAAAAGAAGAGCACTGAAACCAGCCCATGGCTAAGATCCATCCTTCGAGTGGCAGCAGCCAGGCTGATGGCAGAAGACATCTGCACCCCTTGTTGTACTCAGTTTTGTTTCTCTGGTGGAAAGGGTGCAGAGACCTTCATACTAACCCCCCAGCCACCCTCACGGTCTGGAGGAGTCAGAACAAGCACATCGGGGATGGCTGAGTCAAAAGAAAGCCAAGAACAGAAGAGGAAGAAAAAGTGACTAAGGAACCATTAGCAGCAGAGTCATCTTCTCTAATTCATAGCAAAACCCGAGCGTAACCCTCCTCCCCCAGCCCCCAATGAGCTGCCCACACAGCACACAAGCTACCAGGAACATCAGCTAAATATAAAACCTTACAGGTCTTTACTCCATCCCCACCCAGCCTGGAGCTGCACTGCTGCCTGGCTGGGGCTCGTCGCTTCCCCAGCACATCCACCTAGTGCAGGAACGTGAGTGAGTTAATGGGAAAACACACTCTCATCCCTGAGGATCCAGTGGGACCCTTGCTACTTCCCCGCTAATGTGTGAAAATCAACCTAAGTGTGTGTTCCTGTGCTTAAGCTCTTCGTATGATAGAGAAGATCTCCCAGCGCACTTGAACAGCCTGTTTCAGTGAAGCCATCACTTCAATTGATGTTTCTGTTGTAGCTGGAGGAAGGAGAAAAGCAAGTTCTAAGAAAGGAGGAAAAAAATACCTCAAACCTTACATTTCCAGCATCCATTTCTATTTTCAGCAGTGAGAAAGGGCTTCCAGTCCCATTGTGAAAGGAAAAAAGGATCAGGAGCTGAACACCCAGTTCTATTGTATTTCCCACCAGTTAAGCCGTTCATGGCTCATTTTTTCAGCTCTAAACCTCCAAGCGTATGAAAAAAAAAAATGCATTAAAGATGGTAAAGTTGGACAGGTAGGATACTATTTTGATGGAAATCCAGCCCTAACTGAAGAACCTCTTGTATAAACTTAATGTTGCTTCCTAATTACGTTCATGCTCTGAAGCCCAGATTCCAGATTGTTGGCAAACGTTTGGTCATTTGAGGGCAAGTAAAAAAAAAAAAGACAAAAATCTCAAGCAACAGAAAACCAAACAAGTTAACCTAAAAAGCATAAGGGAGGTAGTTGTAACACCTCCTGCAGCCCACAGCTGCCCACCCGCTGGCCGGTCTCTCTGGGCAGGACCATCCCTCAGGAGCTCTGCTCCCTGAGCTGCTTTGGGCACCTCAGCAGACCCAGCCGTGCTGGTTCAGTCAGGGAAATGAAATGCCCATCAGCCCAGGGTGCTCAGAGAGGTCATGAGTTTGGGACTGGCCAGCCCAGGCCAATGCCTAAAGGGAATGTGGCAGAAGATTCAGCAAATTACTCAGAAAACACCAGGGCTTGCCTGGAAAAGCTGCTGCTGCTGCCCGACTCCGAGGATGCTGGAGGACAGTGCGAGTTACCCTTTACTACAGCCAATGCCTCAGTAGTTTGTTTTTGCATTCACTACATTTTTTTTCCAAAGCTAGGAGATAGCAACGCTGAGGATCTATGTGTTTAATTACTAGATGCTGCAGAATGACTGTGTAATTACACCGTTTGCACTCCAGTTGATTCCACCCCATTTTCCCAATTCATTTAAGTGCAAATAGCCTCGTTAGCTCCCTAACCAGGAAGTCTATAAATACCGCAGCTGAGGCACCAAGCACACNAAAAAAAAAAAATTTAGAAAGCAGGACCCGGGCTGCTCGTGTCCAGCCACTTCGGGG
Organism: Brachypteracias leptosomus; assembly: GCA_013401335.1. Classification (NCBI taxonomy): domain Eukaryota; kingdom Metazoa; phylum Chordata; class Aves; order Coraciiformes; family Brachypteraciidae; genus Brachypteracias; species Brachypteracias leptosomus. The sequence goes on along the minus strand of VYZX01004568.1, from coordinate 239,677 downwards.
GTACAGCACTCGGGAAAAGGGGTACAGGATGCGAACGACACCCACATGCCCAGCCAGTCCCGGAGATGCAGCCAGGACCAAGGTGCTCCTTATTCCCAGCTGTCCCGGGGCGTGCAGGGTAAGGGGATGCAGGAGCCCCTGGTGCCCCGCCAGCCTAGGAGGTGCAGGATCCGGACAAGTGGGTGCAGAGTCAGGGACACAGGACCCGGAAAGGGGCTGCCAGACCTGAGCTCCCCTATTGCCGGCCAGCCCAGGGGATGGAGGACCTGGGCTGCACCCTATCCTCAACCGGCTGGGGATGCAGGATCCGAGGAATAACCCTGATGCCGAGCCGGTCGGGGGTGTGCAGGATCCGGCAACGAGGGTGCTGGGACCGCAGTGCACTCCCGTGCCCAGGCAGCCCGTGGTTGCGGGATCCAGGCAAGAGGGGGATGCAGGAGCCGGGGGCAGCCTCTTGCCCAGCCGGTCCGGGGGTGCTGGATCCGCGGGTGCAAAACCCGGGCAATTACGGCGATCCCGAGCCGGCTGGGTCGGTGCGGGACCCGGGCAAAGGGGGACGCCCCAGCTGCACCCCCGCGCAGGGGGAGAGGGGCTCCAGGCTGCACCCTCATGCCGACCCAGTCGGGGGCTGCAGGACCCGGGTACAACCCGTCCCCAGCCGGTGCGGGACGCGAGAAATAACCCGTCCCCCGAGGCGGTGCAGGAGCCGGGACGCGGGGTGCGGGACGCGCCCCAGCCCAGCGCGGGGACCGCTCACTCACATCGAGGATGACGGAGGTGCCCTTCCTCTGCACGGCGGCGGCAGCGCCCGGGCTGAGCAGCTCCCTATCGGCGAGGCCCTTGTCGCCCATCCTGGTGCCCACCCAGCGCAGCAGCCCGTCCAGCCCGCGGAGCGCCGGCGGCGGCTTGCGCAGCAGCCTCTGCACGCCGGCCCGGCAGTACCGCGCTGCCTGCTCGCACATCGCTCAGCCCGGCCTCATGCCGGAGCTGGGGACTCCCCCGCCCTCCTCCTCCTCCTCCTCCCTCGCCCTCCTCCTCCTCCCACCGCCACCGCGGGCAGGGGCGGACCCGGGGGCTCCTGCCCGAAGAGGAAGGAGGGGGTGGATTTTGCGGGGTGAGGGGAGGTCACCCCCGAGCAGCCCCCGGGGGTGCTGCCCGCGGGCTCCCACCCCCGTACAGCCCCCTCCCTGCTCCAACATAAAGCGTCCTTTTAGGCACTTTCTACCTGTGCCCTCTCCCCTCTGCAGCCTCCCTGTCCCCACAACAGATTTTCAGCAGCTCTTTGTAAGGACAGAAAAGAACAAATTTCTTGCTAGGAAATTAAACTTGCCCCCGACCCCCTACTCCAAAAAAGGTCCCCATACAACAAATAGCCAGCAGTTCCAACTGGGATATTACAGTGTTCATGGCTGCAGAGCTAACCACAGTGCTCAGCTGGACAAGCATTTCTAATCCTCTAATTCTCTGTTACGAGGATATTCCTTTGTGATACTTCTGTGCTCATCTACACAGGTCAAGACCTAGACTTGCAGTAGGGACAATAAGTCTTCCTGTCAAAATGACACTAAATTATTTAATCTCCTTCTCCACACTTGAGGAGATGCTCTCAGTTTGAGTTCAGACCTAGAAAGGCATCAAAGCCAGCAAGCTCAAACCCAGACTCTCTCAGAGGGTTCCCCAGAGCACTGGAGCAGCCACAGGCTTCCAACACCTTTCCCCACTCTCAGGCAGCTCTAGGGGACTTCATGCTCCACAAGGACCACGCTCCGAGGTTTTAGCATCTCTGATACAGGAGCCAGCAAGCCCAGCACCCCCATGCAAGCATTACACTCTTGCCATGCTGAGCCCTGTGCCTAATCTCCAGATGAGGAACAGCACAATCACTCAAAAAAACCCCCTGACAGCTACTGCTCTAAGAAAAAAAAAAAACAGCAATAAATGATTTTTTTAAAACAGAGCTTGTGTATTGCAGTGCCCCAGAGCCCAGACCTTTTAGCAAAGCCTACCTGGAGGTATTATTTAGCCTCCTCTTCTAACCACCCATCTTTGAGGTAAATTAGGGTGGAACTTCAGTGTTAGAGGCAGCAGGTGGGGGAACGTGCATTTTCCTCTCAGCTGGTGCTCAAAGGAAAGCAAGTGGGAGCCCAGTTCTTTTTTGCTGGAGTACAGGGATAATGGCTGGAGGCCCTTGAAAGGCTTTTAAATAGCTGGGGTGCAGAGAAGCTCAACAGTAAGCCAGGACACCTGTGGGCTGAGTCCCTCTTTCACCAAGTTCTTGCCTTTCAGGATTTCCTTCTTCTCCAGCAATACAAAATGAATGGGGAAAACAGAGGAACTCCAGGGGGTTCAAGCTGGCTCCTGGGAGCTGTGGGGGGGGGGCTTTAATGGCTCTGCATTCGTTTACAGGGACACTCAGAGCAGGCTGGTGTACCCCCCAGCATTGCTCAATCCCCACATCTCACATCAAGATAAGACGTGTCTTGCCTTAGATTATCATCCACACCACTGGCTTAGGGGGGCTGGATGCCTGTACATCAGCCACTGGTGCCAATCAACCTGTACCCCTCACGGCCTGAATTATTGCCCTTCAATTCTTTTACAAATCCTCAGTCTTATTCATATGCTGCTTTCTCCTTTAGACATCCCTCTGCTAAACAGCTGGCTCAGGCTGCATTGATCACACCCAGCTTAGGATTGCTATATGCTCATCATTTAAAACTACAGACTGAATAAATTTATAAGGTTATTTGAATTTCCCTTTCCATGTGCCACAAAGATTCATTACTTGGATTGGAAGTTTGAGGCCATTTCTGTGCTTTTGTCTGAAATCAGTTCTTGTTAATGTCAAACCCAGCTCTATGGCATTTAAGACCTCATTTTTCTTCCTAAATGGATCTAGGCACAGAAAGTTTCAGCCACTCAAGCATCAGGAAGGAGCCAGCCATTCACACTGGGCTGTGTGGCTACGGGCTCGGTTAATCCCAAGTTTCCATGAGGCTGAAGTCTCCCTTTGAGGAAAAACTGGGAAAGACTATTTCTACTCGCATCTGAGCCAGGCGAAAAGGCTCAGGCTAGTCCCAGACCATGTGCCACACCAGTTTCAAGTCAGATCTTGGCCCCACAGCTTTTCCTCCCTGATGTGCGTGGTGCTCAGCACAAAGCCTTGGTTCGCTCCTGTCACTGACAACATTTGCACTACAAGCTTTCACACAGAGCTTATCCAGACACTACGCCCAATATTTTCCAGCAGCTTCTAGAAAGGCTGTTGGAGCAGGAGCTCAAACCACGTGCTGTAATTGCAGCTGAGAGGCCACCTGAAGAACCCAAGGTCCAAGACAGAGCAGAAGTCCTGCCTGCACCCCGGTGTGGCAGGCAGAGACAGCAGCTTTCATCTCCCCTTTGAATCCTGCCTTCTGTCCCCTGCCCCTCTGCTCACAGCAGGGAGCTTTAGTTAATTAAAAACTTCCAACAGGCAGGACCCGCAGCCTCACTTAGTGCAAAATGTCACAGATGACTGACTAAGGTTTGCTAATGACTGAGGGATGGAGGTTAACCCAAGGGTTGGATGGGAGGAGGAGGAAACGGCGACCCCAGCATGGAGATGGAACTGGGCAGAGCAGCCTCACCTGCCACTCTAGTCCCTGCACTAATTGATGTTTATTATAGCACAACGTGTAACCACCAGGTGATTTTATAACAAATTTATCCCCCAGTTTGAAAACGCCACGCTGCCGACAGCGCCAGGGGAGTGCACCAGGCTGGAGAAGACCAGAGAGACCACGTCCATGTGCAATGGGTATCAACTCCTAAAGAGACAACAAATCCCCTCCCCTCGGCAGGCTGGGGAGCACAGAGCTCACGGTTTGGGGAGCACACCCAATAAAACACCCAGTCCATCCCAGTCCCCAGGATCAGGGGTTTCTGGTCCAGGCCCCACGAGCTGAAGGGCTTAAGAGAGTATGAAGTTTTCAAATGTACCATTTTATATCACACTGATCTTACACTGCCACACCAGGTCCTGCTTTAGCACAAAATGCAGACTTTGACTTTAAATACTTCCAGAGACTTTTCCAACTGCAGTTACACTAACAAATAAAAAAGCTCCTTTCTTTCAGAGCACTCCTGCCTGCACCCAAACATCCCCCCCCAGGGCTTTTCCTGAGGGGTTACTCAGCCCACCCAACACACCCAGTTGCTGCAAATGGAGACAAGGCACACTGGGAGAGTTCATAATGGCCAGAATCCTAAAGGCAACCCACAGATATTCAGGAAACCTCATAAAGGGGAATTCTCTGGACTAACCTCATTATCAACCAAAACTCCTGCAAGATTAGGAGAGCAGAGTCCTCAGATGCCCAGAGCTCCCACATGGCTCTCCAGAGGAGCATGAAGAACTACCACCATAAGAAAAAACAATAAAATAAATTAAAATCCCCACCAAAGTTCCAAATGATAAGACACTCACCTTCCCACGGTGTACCCAGGCTTGTCCCAGAGAGAGCCCAGGAGCTGTGCAGCCTCTCCCGAGCCCCCAGCAGCAGCAATGCCCCTGGGTAGGGCTGCCCATGGGCTTTGAGCACCCTGTAAAGTCCCAACACCCGGGCTGGGGGCTCCTCACCAGCCCCAGCCTGGCCACTCCTCCCCAGGGGAGCTGCCATCGTTTAATGGAAACCTTAAACTCCAAAGAATATTCATGTTTGTTATTCTGAGGTGATGCAGGCAAACGGGGGGTGAAACCCCTTCTGCTGATGCTGCTGAACGAGTCCAGAGCAGTGGTTGGGTTTGTTTTGGTAGCTTTAACCTGCTTGTTTGGGTATTGAGGGGTCATTACCCAGCTCTGTTGTTTTGGCAATTGAGCAAATGAGCATTTAACACCCAAACTGACCCACCCTTGTTTAAAGTTACAGAGCCTGTGATTGTTTAGTTGTAGGGAAGAGACACTGTAACATTTTTCTTGTTTGTTTATTATCTGTAACAGCTTTCTCATCAAACAGACCAAAATATTTTTCCTTCCAACATGAACTCTTCAGAACCCTTGGAATAAACTAATCCGTTTCCAGTGAGCTTTCAAAACTACCCTTTGCTTCTTGTCTCATATCACATCATGTGTAACAGTATAAAAAGCAAAGAAATGGGCGATTTTAGACTTCCAGACTCACAAGCCCGTGTGTGGGCATGACCACCAATTAAAAACAGTAGAGTTACTGCACCTACATAAATTAATGCTCTTTTGTAATTGACCTTGTGTTCTCCCCAGCTGCAGCATAAAGCTGTTAATTTAATGATAACGGACAAGATGTGTCTGTGAATGTATTGAAATTGGAGCTATCAAGCTCCTTCACAGCACAAGCAGAGAGGAAGGGACTCTGGCATCTTCCCCACAGCTCCTGCACTTCAGCATTAATTTCTGAAGTGATTTCCTCTTTTGCCCAGCAGATACAACCTCTGGCCGCATCGGTGGGAGGACAAGATTTCCCCCGTTTATTTGGAGCGGTAAATATTGTTAATTACTGCTTGGAGGGTAAAATCTGGCAGTTTTCAAGGCACTCCCTGTGGGGTACCCCATGTAGGCACCATGGCAAAGCCCCTCCAGCGAGAGCCTGGGCTGAGAGCTGCCCCAGGGGATGCTTGGTTTAAAGGAATAAAATAGGAACCTTTCTTATTCCTAACATATTCAGCCTGTGGCTGGAGCTGTGCACGCGTGGTGAGGAGGAGATGTCCATCAGGGCTCCCTAAAGGCTGCTCACCACAGCTCCCAGGGGTGATCCAGCCTTTCCTGGACAGACCATCAGTTCAGTAGCACACTCAAGGCTGCTCCTTACTGCTCCAGCACCAGACACATGCATTTTTCCCCACAGCATTTCATTTGTCCTTATTTGCTGTCCTCAAAGTGACAGAAGTGGGGAAATTATTCATATCTTGCATCACTCCAGTAATTATTCACCACGAGTTTGGGTAAGTAGCAGCTTCCATTTCTCACTCACTGCTGGACACACAAAAAAACCACTTTATGAGCACATTATTGGGTCTCCTGGCTCTGCAGCTGCCTTGAAATGCTGCTGGGTTTGCCACTCTGGGATCCAGCTCCTGTAATTTAATGGGTTTCCCTGAGACAGCAGCAGGCCAGGAGGCAGCCATCGATTGCCCACAGCAAAGGGCTGCTCTTGAGAGAATTTAATGGGCTCACCATTGAGTGACTTCGAGCTGCAGGTGCTGGGGTGCCCATGAAGGAGAGCTCAATGGGATCTCATGGAAAATGGTCCCCAAGAGGGGCAGCTCCTGACTCAGCATCCCCCGGGGGGCTCGAAGGTGAGCAGAGCAGCCAGTGCCTTCCCCCATGAAATCCCCTCCATCCTGCAAGGCCAGGGCTGGGACAGGGCCACCTCTGTCCCGTGGTTGCCCCTCCCATGGCACGGTCAGACCTGCAGCCTGTGCAGCACCGGAGGGCTGTGTGTCCATGGCACGGCACACAAGGACATCTAGTGCCTGGTGCTGAGGCTGCAAGGAGGCACTGGGGTTACTGCAAAGTGAGTTCTTCTGGTGGTTCATCTCCTCACAGCAATACAAAGTCCCCATGGGCCCAGGACCAGCGGTGCTCCAGGAGCAGGGTCCTGGAGGGAGGGTCACTGTGAGGCTCTGACACGCATTTCAGCTGGCTGCAATGTCTGGGGCATCCTCTCATGAGCCAGAGCTCCCCAACAGCCCCCTTGCCTCATCATAGCTCCTCTCACAAGTCCAGTTTGGGCAATTTTTGTGGCCACTTCCCCAGCCAGACACATCCCACACAGCTCATGGGGTAATGCAGATAATGCAGCACGGCTGATGAGAATGTGAGATCCGTGTCTTCATCTGCTTCCAGCACCCACCTTTCTACCCCTCTTATCTGTTCTGTGAGATTAGAATCATGGAACATCAGATTGGCAGGGACCTCATCTTGTCCAACCTTCCTTGGCAAAAGGCCAGTCCAGACAAGCTGACCCATCACCCTGTCCAGCTGGATTTTGAGTGTCTGCTGCTGGGGAATCCACAACTTCCCTGGGGAGAGTATTCCAACGGCTGATTGTTCCAATTGTGAAAAATTCCCCTCTTGTCTCTAATTGGAATCTCTCCAGGGGTACTTCTCAGAGTCAATCTGTAACACCTCCCAGAGCCCAGCACAGACCCAGCATCCCTCCTGAACCCTGCACCTGGGGATGGAGCTGACTGCACCATCTGCAGCAGAAGAACCCAGTCTTGTTCTCAAAGGACATGCTCTCATCCAAGCTGGTGATTAAAGCTGCTTGGACAACTCCAGCAGGGCTTTGTCAAGCCCTGCTACAAGCAGAAATACCACATTTCTGAGGATAATCTGAGACATCTACAGAATGAAGGCTTCAAAACCATTTCACAGGGCCAAAAGGTCAGGGCATCACAGATGGACACGCGGGTGTAGCAGCACTTTAGGCACATGGTACCTGCACTGCTCCTGTCCCTGCAGAGCCCCAGGACGGGAGATGGCAGCAGGGAGGGCAAGTGGCCATCCAAGCACTGCAGCCAAGGTCAGAAGCTCCTTGCCCTGAGGCTCTGTCAGCAGGTGACCCTGCTCACCACCCCCTCCTCAGGCAGCAGCCCTCCCTCTGTAAAAGAGAGATTTTCTTTAAATGAGTCTGGAGAAGATGATTGCAAATAAGGAAGGTCCCACTGGGCCACACGGTTGAGCAGAGAACCTGAGATAATTATGGATTTGGGATGTCTTAATCCTGCCCATCCCCACAGGTAGGGATGATGTGTCCCTCGTGCCTCTACTCTGCTAAAATAAACCTGTCTCAGTGATTTTAATGAACCATTCATCTCTGTGCTGGTGAGCTCTGCAGTCAGGAGATGGAGCTGTGCTGCTGTGGGATGGACACACCGACACCTCAGGAGAGCCGAGAGCTTGGCTCCCACCAGACCTTGCAGCATAATACGTTCATGTTTCCTAAACATTGATTTAAAGCAGTTTTAATTGAATGCATTAACATTCTTTGAGTTGTCTTCCTCTCTCTCCTGACAAGTTTAAAACCTACAGCTATTCACAAAATTGGAGCATGTTTATTAATAAATTCAGTCCCCTTAACATTTTTTAACCAGTGTGCTACCCCCTTGGTGCTGCCCTGCTTGCTCAAAGCCTCTGTGCGGCACCCCAGCATCCCCCACCCCACCTGCCAGCTCTGACCTTCCCACCACCAGCCGCATCCCCAGTCACACCCGGGGTTTAGCCTCTCAACTGGAGTCTGAGTCACACCTTCAATAGCCTGAGACTGTTTCCCAGCAAACCTGTCCCAGCAGCTCCAGTGCCCCGTGCAAGCCCAGATCGGTGCTTTGGGGTTGGCAAGACAGATAATCACCTCCTGGAAAACATGCCTGCACAGTCCCTCACCAGGTAATTACATCGTATGGTGTCCAAAATCCCATGATGGAGAAGATCTCCACATGGTTCCTGTGCAAACACCCTGGCAAAGCCCGGGCTGTCTGCTCCTGCTGCCAGGTACACGGTGCAGAGCCCTCAGCCCACTGGGGAACAGCATCTCTTGAGGGGTCCCAGGCACAGAGAACCCCCTCTTCCAGCACAAGTGGTAGACACCCAAAGGGGTTCACCCTTCTGCTGTCAGCTGCTTAGAGATTTCAGATAGCAAGACACAGGGCAGCAGTTCAACTCCAGGTAACTCCCACTTTGGGAATTCAAGATCCAAAGCAAACTGCAAAACTAAGCGGTAAAAGCCCCATTGAACCTCTTCTCAATGCTGCCTTCATTCCCATCTCTAGGTGCACCTGATGGTCCGTACCTTTCAGTCAGCAACAGCGCAGGATGAAACACATCTGCAAAAATAGGAAAGTAATTATTTACCACATGGCTTTTCCCATGAAAATGGCAGGAATAGAACTACTGAATGAAACCATGTTATATTTGTAATTGCAAAGGACTCCCAGGCCACCCAGACTGCCCGAGTTTATTGCAGCAGGCTCTGGCTCTAAAGGAGAGGTTTCTTTCTCTGGTTTTTAGGGCTGGGTCTCACACTGTGGAAGCCCATTTCTTATGATGGACACCCAGGAAACGTGAGCGTCGGGCGGGATGTCAGGTGCCAGCACACAAGAGTTGTGAAGAGTGGCTACGTTAAATATCAGAATAAAGCTTGTGTCCATGGCTGCAGAAACACAGAAATCCGAAATTGCAATGAGGTAAACTACCTGAACCTCTGGTTTTCTTCCTGGCAGAGAGAACAGTGCTTATGGATTGCATCCCTGGGTTGGTTTGGGCCCTTGTTTGTGTTCCCTTTGTTCCTGGGCAGTTTCAGAGGAATTCCCCCCGTGCCCCTCACCTTCTGTCTCTAGACTAAGCCAGTGCCTTGCAGTAGTGTTTCTGAGGGTTCCTCCACCAGCCGTGCACTCTAAGTCACAGCAGATTTACTGCTTCACCTTTGCCTCCAGGATAACAGCAAATGACTCCAGAAGCCCATTATAGACTTGAAAAGCATTCCCCCCCCAGCAGCCAGACTCTTAGTGCAGAGCTCCTGTCCTGCTGTGTATTCCCTACAGCTGTGAAGTGTTTCTAGCTATTAGCCTGAAACTCGCAAAAAAAAATAAAATAATGTAGAGTTGTTTATTTTATGGCGTTACAGGACACACCCTTAATGCCCTACTGCAAACAGAAATTACATAAAGGCTTTGGCTGCAGCAGGGAGAAGTGAGTCTCCAAAGAACTGCTCCTGAGAGGGGTGGGCACGGTGTGGTCCCAAGGAGCCAGCAGGCTGGAGCACACCGGAGCTGTCGGCTTGGGGAGAGGTGGAGCAGGGCTGGGAGAAGGCACAAAGCCTGGTGAAGAGCACCCAGGCACCTGCGGGGCACCCAGGGCAGCAGGTCTAGTGTGGTGGCACTGACCATGCACTGCGGGGACTAATCTTGTTGCTGGGAAATTCAGGGACCGGGGAGATAAATTATTGGTATGTGCCAAAGGCATTTGGTTGGAATTACAACTTGCTGCATGGCACAGCCCTGAGCTGGCTGGGGATAAAGTCCCTCCAGGCAGCCACCCAGGATTTTGGGAGACGGCCATAGGGGTGACACTGGTTTCCTCACCCAGCCCCTTCCCCAGCCCTAGCTGAGGGCTCTTGCTCAGGTTCTCCTGAGCTGGCAGGCTCCATGCTGGCATCACAACAGCCCCGACAGCAAAGCTGCCTCCCACCCCCCTGCAAGGAGCACCCATTGCTCACCCACCCTGGCAGCTGCAGAAGAGCCCTGGCTGCTCCCTCTGAAAGGCAGAACACAGGTTTGGCTAACAGGGCAATCCCATGTGCTCCTGAGCCCACCTGCCAAGAGCAGGTTTTCTCAATGACTTCTGGGGACAGGGTTATGACAACATGATGCCATCATGGAGTCACCCTCCTCCTGAACGATTTCCTGCCCATGCTTAAGCTCTGCTGATGGTTCACATGCCAACATTACAAACAAAGCTCAAAATACCACACACTTAGGTAAGAGCCTGGCCCAGGATCAACCACAAAACTTCTGTAATTATGGGCAGTGTCCTCCAGCCTTGACAGCCGGATTAGGCACTGCCAGGAGGCCACCTTTGGGGCCATTCCTTCAACAAACAAGCAGTGATTTCTTTCAATATTTGCTGAAATACAAGCCCCAGCTTGCACTGGGAGGGTAACTTTGCAGCCATGCTAGGAGGGACACTGGGCAGGGAGTGGGGCTGGGTGGTCCCCCCCTGGGCGAGCAGGCTGTCATAAACACAACACCGTGCTTCCTAAACCAGCATGAGGATGTTCACCTGTGCTGGTGTAAATAAGGTTTGTGATAGCCAAAAATGGGAGAAAAAGGCATCAGATGTACCTGCAGCTCTCCAAACTTCAACAGTGGAACACCTGGTGTTTTGCTCCCTATTGGAAGTCTCCTCAGGTAGTTAATTTCCTTCAGGCTTGTCCCCTCTTGGCCTTTTACACCTTTGCTGCCCTGTTAAAGGCTTTCCTTCCACTCCCCATCCTGGGCAGCCCCGCTTGCTGGACGGGGCACTGTCCATCCCTAGGACACACCAAATCCTTCCCCTAGAAGGTGGCTGCCTGCCTGCAGCCACTGTAAGGCTCTGGAAGGCAGACTTGGCCAGCAGTCACATTTCCCAGGGCAGACTGTTTATTGAGAGCCTAATTCCTGTTTGCTATTGTAAGAGCTGTCAGAACATAAAAGAAAACACAGGCAGCAGTTCTGAGGTGTGACCAAACGCCTCAGGAGAACGGAGGGGATGGTGAGAAGAATTACTCAATATGGACTCAAAACATTCCTAAATGACAGCTGAGAACGAGAGCCCAGATTCCTTGTGGGAGCTGGGGGGGAATCAGAGGAAGTGAGCTGAGAAATTGCGTGGAGAAAGTGAGGCTGCTTGGTCCCCCTGTTATCTGTTCAGGCAGCCTGCTCTGAATTCATTATATTAGAGGCTGTCAGCATGAGGCAACCATACCCAGCAAACCATGTCCCCACACATAAATAGCTACACTCTGATCTCAAACTTAAACCATGCTGAATTTCCATCAACAAAGAGCCTGATGCTACATCACGAAATGGAAAAGCCACGTTACAGGGCCTGCAGAATCCATCCCATCACCCACTGCCTTGAACCAGCCCTGGTCTGAGGGGACCAACACCTCCTTGGAGGTCCTGTCTCTGTTCTGGAAAGAGCAAGGACTGCTAGAGCTACAATCCATACATTACTGGGCAATAAAAAAAGAAAAAAGAAATATATCTTCTACCAACAGTAGCAAAACCAATCCCATCAGACCAGCAAGATTCCCATTCACCTCTTCCCTGTGCTGGCTTGAATACACATCATTAGTCACCGTCCTTCTCACTCAGCTTTTTCCATGTCATATAAACTTCAAAGCAGTAAATAATCCATGAAATATCATCCTGGCAAACCCGAGTATTGGGGAGTCATATGGAAAATGCTTAGAATTAGTTCTTTCACCAAGCAGGGGCTGTCAGGACCTTACAGCCCTGGAAAGAGTGAGAATTTGGGGCTTAGTCACTCAGCCCTTAACAGAATAAGCCCTTTTATCCTCTGCAGTTCCGCTTCTCTCACCAGTGCAGCATTCAAAGCCTGGTGGGACTGCTCACATGAGGAACAGGGGAAAGGAGGTTCATCTGCAACGATATTCAGAGTGAGACTTTACTGTGCCAGCTTCCAAGCCCTGTAACTTTCCTGCCCTGGTGCTGGGCAAGGGGCAGAGGCTCTGCTGGCCAACAGGGACCAGCTCCAGCAGAGCCACATCGCCCCCACTGCAGCTTCCCAGCACACAGACAGAGGGGTGTCCACTGCATTGCTTGAAAGAAGTGGGAAAAAAAAGCCTTTTGGTGGAAATGGATACAGCAGAGCAGGAGGAAGGTCACCGGGGACAGGCAGCCTGGGAACGGGCATTTCCACTGCCCTTTGATTTGCTCTCCTTTGTTTCAGGGTGAGAACACTGCCCTTGGCCAGCTCTCGTCCACCTCCCCCGTTATGTCATACCCAGATTACTCAGTGCATGAGGTATTTGGAGCATTACATCAGGCAGATAATATTTGTTTACATAACTTTATCTTTTTCTCAGACACTTGCTTTTCCATCTTCCTGAAAAACACTTGTATTTTCAGGAGCATGACCTTATTTATATCAACCTCAGGATGACAGGCACCTTGACTATGAAGTGGTTCAGATCTCTGCAGCATTGCCTGGGAGTTTTGGGGTTTTTTTGCCTCTTACATACACAAAACCAGAATTATGCAGGGGAAGGAACCAGCTCTGGTGAGACAGAAACCTGGAAATGTCTCTCAGGCTCGAGATGAAGTGCTGGCCAAAAAGGGAACCAGAAATCCACCAGAAAATCCCCGAGGTTACAGCAGTCCTGGCAGTGGCAGAGCTCTGTATAAACCCCCCATCAAACTCTGCTTCGTGTCTCTGTTTCTAATGAAAAATTTCCAAAGGTCTTCCTTCCACCTCTCTGTAAAAGAGGGAGGATTCTGAGGCTTTCAGAGGAGCAAACCTTACTGTTACACATCTGATCAGGTCAATATGTGGCAGCAGTTGGGTGCTGCCTGCTTTAACACGCTGCCCTAAGCCCTCTGCTGCTCCAGCCAGCAAAACCACCGCCAGTTATTCAGGATCCCGAGAAACCTCTTCTGCTCCAGCTCTGTGAAAGCACCATGCTGGGAATGAGGGACGTTTGTGCAAAGAGGTTATATCAGGCAGGGTCAATCACGTGTAACTCATTCATACAAAACACCGCCCTTCCCTCTCGCTGCTCATGTGCCTTATTGCTCATTAATTACCTTAATTTCCTGGGCAGCTGCCAGAGATGCCATAACAAGAGCAGCACGTATAGGAAAGCTGCTCTGGCCACCCCTGTGAAAGGGAGTTTGGCAAAGAGGTGCTGGAAAGGGCTCGGGGAAAGCTTTGACTGAAACATCTGAGCTTGGAATCGATGCTCCCGCCACCGTGCCCAGGACGGGCTCTCGCCTCTCTGGCCACACCGACACCGTCCTTCCCAGCCAGCTGCTGGGGAGTGGATACCACACCCTCCAGCTCCCCTTTCCCCACCTTTCCCATGCACAGGGTCAGACCCTGCTGAACCTCTCCTATCTGCAGGGCCTCCAGGCAGGGTGCCCTGGGGAAGGCTCCAGCTCCAGGCACCCTGGTGGGAGCCAGCCCACAGCACATCCCACCCACAGAGCTGCTCAGAAGCCTCGGCTGGGAAATGCCTCTAGCCCTGAGCCACCACACGTCGAGCATCTGCTGCTGCCACTTCTTTTCCCAGGCTGTAGACTGATAAAGCAGTAAATCAGCAAACCCAGCACTGGCATCTCAGCCATCAGATCAAAAAAAAAAAGAAAAAAAGGAGAAGAAAAAGAAAACTCAGCTGCTCAGCACAAGGGACTCACATGACAAACTTTCCACTAGTTCCAATTTGCTTAGAAATGACACTCTACTGAGTTAACTTTGTGCAGCTCCACTTGTTCATCTTTTTTGCAGCCGCTGCTGTAGGCTGAGAAAACAAACCTCTCATCCCCTCCATGTCACGACACCCATCACAGGTACCCCTTCCCTCCTGGACAGACAAGGCCACGCAGCCCCCATGTCCCCTTTGATCCCTGAGCCTGCGAGGGATGGGCTGAACCCAGCACCACATCCACTGGAGCACCCACATTCAGCATCCCACCACTTTGTCATTTGCTTGCTTCTGCTGGACCTTAATATTCAAACTGAAAAGTCCATTTATGATCCCAGAAAAACACCAAGGACTGTTTTTCCTGATGTACAGATTCCCTGGCTTTTCAGCTGAGAGATCAATCAGTCAGTGTATTAGCTCTGAAAGCTCTCTGTGCCTCCCAGATCTCTGCTGACTCAGAGTTACTGGAATACGGGATAGCTCGGCTAGTAATGCCAAGTTGCAGATGAGGTTTAGCTCCACTGGGCTGGCTCTCGGAAGGAATGAATGGTTTAGACCCAAAACTGTGTCTGTGGTCTCATAAAAAAGCACAGCTCTCTCGGTTTTCTCTTTCTTTGCCATTAAAGGAGTGATTTCATCCTGCCCCTCGCTTGTCCTCTGGTCAACCTTTGCCTCCCTGGCAAAAGGTTCAGCAGCCTCTAAAAGCAAACTCAGATTTGGAGACTTAATGCAACACCCCAAAAGCTGCACTGGGTCATCAGCAGTAACTTTACACCCTCAGCAGTTATTCCACCAGCCCCTTTGCTCCCAGTGAGACCGAGGAGTGGCAACTCACCTGTGGGGTGAATATCTTACATAAACGGTGCTTTCACCTTCCCCCCCAGGTTTCTGGGGTGGTGATGCTGGTTACGGAGCAGGACCATGCTGCCCATGCATGACCCCTCAGGATTCCCCTTCCTTTCCAGCCTGCTGGGGCACACCTGGAAAGTTAAGCAGAATTGCCAACAGTGCTTCCAAGAGATGAATGCAACCAGCAAAAACTGGGCTGGGCAATAATCCATTGTGCTTCCTCCACAGAGAGTTCATGGGAGCTGCCTGCCCTGCTCATCATCAGACAGGCTCCTGTGGATCAATACATTGGTAGGTCCTGCTCTGCCATGCTGGTGCCCATACAGAGCAGAAGGGCACGTTCATACAGTGCCAGGAGCTTGCTTCAGAACCCTGCCAGTTAGATATTTCTCCCCAGGCTTGGTTCTAGCTTGAAACCCCTCCTGCCAGCAGACCCCACACACACCGTCCATCCCTCCAGTGCCCCCTGGTTAGCAGCAGCTCAGCCCAGGCTCAGCAGCTGTCAGTCAGCAGTGGAGGGCTGCCTGCTGGCCTGCCCACAAGTAGCTGTATTTCAGGAATAAAGCAGGTTAATTTCAGCCACCACTGCCTGCAATAGTTTGACAGCTCCCAGAGGGTCCTTACAAAGCTAAGGCTTGGGCAACCAGCCTTACAATATATTGCAATGCTCAGTAGACCTTTTAAATAGAGCAGTGTGGCCAAGACGTGGCTGGATTTAGTCCTGCGCTTGAAGGCCTGGCTGAAAAAAGCAACCAAAGGGGTTCCCAAGACTATTTCACTGAAATAATTCCAATTCAGATGATATGTAAGAGATGGCTCTTTTTAAGAAGAGGGTACTCTTCCCTTCATTTAAGAGGCAAAGTTCTCAAGCACGCTCTGGCATCTCACAAGTCCTCCACCAAAGCAGAAAGGAGCAGCATGAGTGTGTACATTAATTGCATAACAAAAGATACCTGAGTTTAGACTTGTACAGTCAGCTCTGCCACACCCACAGGCACGTCGATATAAAACATATCAGCCTTGGATACAAGGGCTCCCTAGCACAATAAAATTAAAATAAACCACACTTGTCTTTATCTTGTTGTCTTGTTAAACTGCAAATCCCTGTTTCTGCTGTGGTGCACAGTTCACCACCGTGCCTGGCAAGTGCCAGCAGGTCTCAGGAACTTATTCTGCAAAGACACAAACCAGGGACTGATCAGCCCAGGGAGGAAACCAAAGAAGGCTGAGGAGCCCTGGAGGACAGAAAACAGCGGCCTGATGTGGAGCCCACGTTGTGGAGTAACTAACACCACCTCTGAGCAGCAGCCAGAGGTCTGAATAAAGCTGCTCTATCCAAACTGAGCTGAGCAGGCAGCTGCTTGAGGCTTCCCAGACCGACCTGCTCTGGTCACTGCAGCTGCAGAAGGTTCCCACTGGGCAGCATGGAGTGGACACCAGAGGACATGGAGGAATGAAGCAGCCTGGTCTCTGGTTTTAAACAGCCAGCTAACTGACCAAGCTAACATCCCACGCAGCAATAGGACCAGCGGTGAGAGCATTCAGCACCTCACCTGACTTTAAAGCAGTGTCACCCCCACTGCTGGCATGGGACCTGCAGCAGGCCCAGGAGGACACTGTTTCTCCTCCCGCCCATCACGTGCTGTAGGTCAAGGTTATAACACACGGGAGAGTCCCACAAAGCTGGGATCTGCCAACTCTCAGGGCTGGTTGTTTTGGAACAGTAACTCGTGTTTGCCTCCCTGGATACAGAGAGCTGCATGACAACCTGGATTAGCAGCACAGCCCTGCCCTGAGGACTTCTTGAGTAAAGCACCACCTCTGCTGTTGAGGTCCTCTGCTTTGACATCCTCTGGGGCAGAACGTTGGGTATTTTCTAATCACCAGCTGTGAAAAGTGACTCCTCTTTCTGGTCCCACACCAGGCTGGCAGCCAGCCCATCCCTCCTGGGCAAGGGAGCAGCTATTTAAAACAGTCACCCAGGCCCACCCAACAGGCACAGGGAGCTGGCCTAGTTAGGAGCTCCCCAGCACAAACTAGATCCCAGTAACACAATACAGGAGATAGGAATGATCAGCATGAGCACCACGACTGACCTCAGTGATGGGAAAAGCATCTCACTTGACACCAATCCCAAGCCCTTATTCCTGGCACTCTTCAATGCCCCTGATTTTTTTTAAGATGCCTTTTGGCTTTTGTTCTCCACCTGATCTGCTTTTGATGTGGGAATCTGAGATCTAGTCAAAAATAGTGTTTTTAAAAAGGTGAACATCAATCACCCATTTTTCTCCTCTAGCAAAGGTCAGCTGAGGAGAGGAACAGCACAATCCTGCACTGCTCAGGACCCAGGCATTTAAGAGGAGCATAAGGCAGGGTGAGAGGAGTATCAGGCCATCTCTCCTGGGGAATACCCAAAAGATGGCACAGGACCACCTTACCCATACACAGGACCCCCCATATTTCCAGGATAACAGATTCAGAACAACTACCATCTCCAGAGCACTGCTGCCAAAGGGAGCCCTGGGGGTGTTGCCACCCCCGGGAAAGTCACCCACACCACACTTCTGTGCCCATAAAACCCCAAGGGCCCTCCAGTCTCACCTTCAGAGAACAACAGAGCACAACCCACACCCTGGTGCTTGCCAGGGAGCTGATGAACAAACCAGATCTTCTCCAGGTCGGAGATTTAAAGTCAGAGTTAAAAAAACCCCACAACCACCAAAACACAGACTAAGGCTGAAATCACTTTATTGAAAAATTTCATACAGGAATAGTCAGTGGCAGAAATATTGAGGTGTGATAGACAGCAAGCCCACAGACACCTCCTCACACACACCTCGACCCAAGGCTGGCTCATGTACAAACAGCCACTGTCTCCACAGCTCCCCAGGGACGTGCAGTGTCCTGGCACACCAGGGGTCTCAGCGCAGCACAGGGAGCAGAGTCTGTCTGTACATCACATAAGGTTGGCCAGGACTCTGGTTTTTCCTGTGAGAGGCACAAAAGGCCCTCGAGGTCTGTGGAGAATGCTGTTTGCAGTGTAAGGCATCCTTCCCACCCACCCCAGCTACTGACTGAAAGCCTGTAACAAAATACTTTGCCAATAAAAAAAATCTGTTAGAAAACCAGTAGTAAAAAAACTCCACTATGTATAGCATAGGACTATCAAAAAGTGACTGTGCCAATTTCCCCTGTACCCAAACAGTATTCGTTAAAAAAAATAAATCACATTACATTAGAAATTCAATAAATTATTGCATCTTTCTGAACCCCCCGCTGCAGCAGAAGCCCTGTACAGTACCTGGGCAGTTACACCAGTAGCTCCCCTTTAGTTCTGCTGTCTCCACAGCAGCTGCCAAGAAGTTGGCTATTGCAGTTTTAGGGTCTAGAAAGCAGAAAGCTGCAAGATGGCCAAGTGTTTGTAAATCAGTATCATTCCTCCTCACTGAGGAGGAAAAAAATAATCATAGGAATCTCTGGATTAAAAAGATATATGACATATTACTTGCTGCTGGTGTCAGTGAGAGTTTGGGCTGTTTCTGCACCAGGTTTTGCTTGCTGAGCACCAGCAATGTGTGTCAGAGGTACCTGCAGCACCTTTCAGTGATTTCAGGTCTAGGAACACCCAGCCAAGCCACAGGAGCAAATAAAACCTCGTCAGTTACTGTGATGAAAAAACCCTGTACCCAACTGGCAGACACAGGGCTGCCAGCCTGCTACCTGGAAATAATTAATATGGATTGTTCCCTGATTCAATTAGCAGCAACCTGGAAGGTGTCACAGAAGTGCAATTGCCACCTTGCCCCCCGCTTCTCCAGGCACAAGATTCCAAGCCCCCCCAGCCTCCATGCCCAGCTATGCAGGAAAGCAGCTGGATCCCCAGGGATTGCAAGTACTGCTCTGAGTGAAACCCACTCTGTGTTTGGCAACTTAATCTTCTCAAGGAACCCAGCAGGAACTTGGTCACTTTCTGCATCACCCTGGAGGACACCAGGAGCGGGCTCAGCGTTTGAGGACATACCAATGGGGTGACTTGCTTCTCCCAGAACACAGCAGTGACCTGTTCAGACACGGTGAGCATTGGGACTGTCTGTCTGTTAGGGGGGATTCTTGTTTGCTTTCTTTAACAGAGAGCTGGCAACAGCCAGAGCCCCTCCCTGTACAAAGCGCACAAAGTTGTCTCCAGCCAGAGGTCCTAGAGCATAAAGCCCTTTCTCCTGAGTGCACTCATAGGTGAAAGGGTCAACGTCTACAGGGTTCCTCTTTGGGTTGACTGGTTGGTCACTGTCCATCGCCAGGTCAATGCCGTTATTTGGCAGAAAGGAGAGGTTGGGGTTTGAGCCAGTTAGAACAAGAGCCATGGACACTTTATAAACTTTCTGGCAGCCGTTCTTGTCTTGGAAGATGCATTTCTTGTCCTTGCCGAAGGAGAGCACGTGGTGCTCAGGAAGGCTAACGTAGCACTCGTAGGGCCCAGCACAAGCTGCTGTCTGTTCTTTCATCATCTGGTGGACTTTGTGGTACTCGGGGTACATCATTTTGGGGAGCTGGTTGAAAATGAGACCTGGATCAGTGACTCGCCTCCGAAACACATGGATCACTGGAATGTTGCAGTGGTGAGCAAAGAGAATGGCATCAGCAGCTGTCAGACCAGCACCTACAATCAAGACTGGATCTGACATGATGCCAATGCTGCTGTTCTTCACTGCTTCCTCTAGGGCAGACAGCTGGTGGTGGACATAGGACAGGTTCTCTCCCTTGACCCCAAGCCAGGTAGGACTATCGTATGTTCCTGTTGCCAAGACCACGTTCTCTGCATAGACAGAGAAGGGCTCTTTATCACCTTTCCCAGTTTTGAAAAATCCATCCACCTGGAAGACCTCTGTGCTTTCATCATCCAAGTCCCAGAGGGAGTCACTGTTCTCCTGCAGATCCTTCTGTGCGTGGCTGGAGATGCTCCCTGCACTCACTTTCCTCACAGAGGTCACAACAGTACCACTTCTGAAATTCTTCTGCAGTCCTTTCTTCAGCACATAGTGTTGGTAATATTGAGCAATGTCTTCTGCTGTAGCTCTATTGTTTCTGAGGCCTCTGTAATATAGCAGAAAGGTCAAGCAGCAGTTAAGTAAGAGACTGGAATTCCTCCCCTCTTCCACTGAACGTATCCTAGGGCCATCTATCCTGGCACTACCAGAGAAGACTCATCAAGTCTCCCTGACTTCAGCAAAGTTACTCCTGGTAGACAGAGCTAACGCTCAGGTCCACAAGCTGTTGGACAGAGGCAGCTTGCTACAGCATCCTTAAGAACATGGTTGCTCATGTGTGCCTTCTTACATCTTGCTTCCACTCCATTTTTAACCCCTGGACTTTAGGATTCTTACACATCAAGAGCAGAAGCACCTCAGAGAGCACACAGTACCTGAGCTGATTATTGTTGTCACTAGCCACAGCAGCAGCAGACACAGAAGTCAGATGACCATGTCTTTTCCAAGCTTTATTCAGAACTCATGGTCACTGTGATCCATCTCCCCAGTGGGTGTGAGAAGGACACATTACAAGCAGCTCTGCAACTTCACCTGATTCACTGGATGCAGAGTGGACTTTTCCCCAAGGGTTAGAAGGGTGTCCTGCAGTCCTTTCCCTCACTAGAATCATCTATAATAGAGGAGCAGCTACATTCAAGTCCACCCCAAGTTCCCAGGTTACCTCTGGATGTTTGCAGATAATCACACCACAGGTATCTCACCTTCTCTTTTGCTTCAGCCAGTCTTTGAACGGGAGGTCTGGGAGTCCCATCCATTCCCCTCTGCTCAGGGTAACCACAGAGCCCTCGATAGACTGGAACAAGAGACACAGTAAAATGACTTTCAGTTATTTAATGGAAGAAGCGAAATGCAATTTTGTCCTGTTGCTATATGGCACAGGTAAAATCAGTGATTTCCTCTGAAACCATCCACGTTTTCCAAAAAGAACAACAGACTGGAAACATCAATGCCTCCCAGGCCATTTTTAATTTCAAACTTTCACTTGCCTACATATCTAAAAACCGAACCTGGCTGAGCAGCAACCTCCTCAAGCTCTTGCCTCTCCGGTCCCACATCTGGCTACCTTACACTGGCACTCAGGCTCCAGTTCACTTACATGCCAGGCACCTCCAGGAGTGTTCCTGCCAAGGACCAGGTGAGGGATGGCTCTGTCAGCCTCGTGCCACCACGTGAGGACAGATTCTGCTGCTCCCCCAAAGTCTGTGTCTGGACGCTGAAGAGTATCAAACAGCAGAGCCACGGGGCTATGGGACCGGCCCTCCAAGCCTTCAGACAGATACTCCAAATCCTGCAGAGAGGCACAGCAGATGGTCAAAACGCATGTCCTGCCAGGCAGCAGACTGCTCGTTACTCCAGTGTTCCCAGCCAGAGGTTCTGGTGTTCCCTGAACCCCATTTACTGGCACACAGACTGTTACTGCCTGAAGACTACCCCGAGGATCTTAGCAACAGCGTTGGCATCACATGCAAGGGAGATCTGAACAAAAAGTACTTTGCTCAAGGCTCATTCTGTCTGTGTACTTTGGAAATTTAAGTGATTCAACTTGTAATATACCCCTAGGATGCTTTACTGGGATATTATACTGTTTCTCTTGACACAAACCTGGTCCAAAATGGAGACATCTGGTGCCTCTTCCAGTTTCCTCTGAAGAATGGGATTAGGATGAAGAGAATCTCTTTTGAAGTAAGGGATGTAGCCTGACAGCAGATAGGAAAGACAGATTCCTGAAGGTCCGTTCCCTAAAAAGACACAACAGAGAAGGATTCATATTCCTGCAGATAGAGCAGCCCTTTGAGGATCATTTACTAATCATAGAATCATTCTGGCTGGGAAAGACCTTCAAAGATCACCAAGTCCAGCTGTTAACCACTAAACCATGTCCCTCAGCACCACATCTACACAGCTTTTAAATCCCTCCAGAGGTGGTGACTCCACCACTTTTCCCACAAACCACTTCCCATGACAGGGAGGTTGGAACTGGATTATCTTTAAGTCCCTCCCACCCAAACCATTCTGTGATTCCCTGGGCAGCCTGCTCCAGTGCTTTACAACCCTTTCTGTGAAGAAAATTATCCAGGCCAGTTCAAAGGACGTGACGCTGCTGTGGACACAGGGGATTTATTCCAGGCTGACCTATTAGATGGGGCTGGGGAAATCATTTCACCCTCATATGTCCCTTTCTCCACTTCATCTGCATCTACTTGCACTGAAAGGTCTTCAAAACTTGTTGAAAAGACTTTGGGTTAACAAGCCAGAGGTTAACATCACCCGAAGCCTGAAGTCTCTAACATGCTGCTGAATTGAGGTATTGCTCATTAAGTTCTTTAAAGGTCTAGAACCTGCTTACAAACTGCTCAGGGTCCTCAGCTCTCCTGAATGCACATTTCACACCAGTGCAGGGTAGTTAATTGAGCACAGGATGCAGAGGAAGCCCAAAACCAGAGAGTTACTATTGAAGTGAAGGGGAAACAGCTCTGCTTAGTAAGAAATTCTGTCTAACAACAAATACCTAGCAGTAGCAGTTTTGACTAAAGGGTCCTGAACACACTCTCAAATGGAAACCAGCCCCACTCTGGTACTGCAGGCAGTGCCTTAAAGACAAGCCACTCTGCCATGCCAAGAGGACCAACAGCACTTTGGATAGATGGCTGCATAACTGAACCCCCCCTGCTTATCACCCAACAGCCAGGGGAAAAGCTTAATGTATGTGGCTCCAAAGTCCAGTGAGAGCAGCCTGTGCAGAGTTTTCACATGGCTGTTCTCCAGCATGTTTAATGTTTCACAGTGTCTGCATAAGGAGGTGTCAGCCCCTCTGGCTGCTCACTGACCAACCACACATCACACGGTGACAGTGCAGGGGAGGAGAGCTAGGGTGACACAGCAGCCTGTGCTGGCAGTGCCTGTGCTGCCTGCATGAGCAAAGGCTGCTCCTGGGGGACCTGAGGGAGAGGAGGCTCTGGCTGTACAGCTGAGCTGTGTGAAGGGCAGGACGTGCCACAGCTGGGGCCAAAGGCTGTGCTGAGCAAGGACCAGCAGCTGCGGGGCAGCCCTTGGAATATTCCACTTGCAGGGAACTTATCCAAAACCAACAGAAGCCAAAAGCAAGCTGAGCTGCAGCTATAGTAAAACACAACACTTCTGGTTACTTCTTTGCTTTAGGGGTACAGAGAGGTTCTTGGGCAAAACTTCATCACCTGAGTGCACACCCCTCAGCAGCACACACGGAGGGTTCACTCTGAGCCCCACGTAAGCCTGACACAAGTACAGCTGTCTCGGGGGCTCCAACTATGCTAGAAAGCAACTGCTTTCATGGGGCTGCCAGCAGAGCAGAGGGAGCCTGCAGCGTTCCTGGAGCAGGGCCTGGGGAAGCAGCTCATGCAACATCCAGCTGCAGTGAAACAGCTGAGCTGCTTCAGTCCAGGAGCCTCCTCAGTGCACATCTTCACACTGGTGTTTGAGGCTTTAGTGACATCTCCACACCAGATCCCTGTGCACTAGGGATGTACCAAAACATCCTCCATCCCACATAAATGCTCGTACAACAGGGCAGCACAAAGTCACTCTCAGATTAGAGCCTGCTGGAAGTTGTGTCCCGGTCAAACCCACAAAGTATGGTTTCTGTGCTGCACTAACTTTGGACCAGCTCCCTTGGGTGCTATAAATTAGAGGGCAGATAAGGAAGGAACCCAGCTCTACGAGGCATTTAAACACATGCTCAGATGGACAGAGTCCAACACCTGCACTTGAGCACAGCTCAGGATCCATCAGAGAGGGAAAGGCACCAACATCTCTACTTGTGCTTTGCTCCAAGAACCACCTCACATTACAAAAAGGGGTTAGCAGGGCAGTTAATACATAATCTGTTTTCTAAACCGGTAGAAAACCCACAGCTTTTTACCATTCCATTAAAAATGTACAAAAGCAGTGTAGCTGACTTACATTTTAAAAGAGAACTGACAAATTTCAAGGAACTTTTGCAGCATCTGGAGCACTTTCTAAACATGTACAACGGGGGAAAAAAGATCACATAAACCCACTTCCCATTCAAGCACTGCAGAGTCACTTCACAGCAAGGTGATTAACTATCTAGTGAAAAGGTTACAAACCCTACAGAGAGAAAACCAGGCCCAGCCAAACTGATGTCCAAAAGGTCACCGATTTTATCATTCAGAAGAGGTGTGTGATGTAGTTTGTCAAATACCTGGTTCCCTATTTCCCACAGCTCCTTGTGGTCTTTGTCTCAGTACTAGAGAAGGTTTGGCTGTCAGGGAAAGGACCCAGGAACCGTGGTCAGGCAGTTCTGGTCTGAGTAAGAACACGCGGAACAAGAGCCGAAGGCAGCGAGTCCAAAGCAGCAAGAGCACGAGAGATGCCAGTAAAGCTGGCAGGAGAGCTCACCTATGATCACAACAGGCAGTGGCTTGAACCCACTTGTACTGTGGGGTCTGGTCAGCAAGGCATACATCTTCCCGTCTGGAAGCATTTAGGTGCTGGAGCCTACCTGTTCAAACAAACAAGTTTTGAGTTATTTGCTTTTTTGGCAACCAGCCATCCCTTCCCACAGCCCACAAGCCCAGGCTGAAGTATTATCCTGGCAGACCATCACATTCCACTTCCACACTCAGGACAGACCTACTTATCTCTTTCTCCAGCTGCCCCTGAAATCTAAGGATGAGATTCCCTGATTATATACCAGGGAAATAAAGAGGGGGGGGATGGACATAGAACCCTTATCTTTCTTTTCCACACAGGAATTCCAGTCCCTCCAAAACAGCTGGGAACTTCAGTGACCCCCTGGATACAGCAACTCAAGTGCTGCAGCTTGTTAATGAAAACCTCACTTCTGCCCATGGTGCATAGAAAATTGTCACCATTACCAGGAGCACTTTGCACTCTTTAAAAGCAACTTGTGCATTTACTGGTAAGTAGAGCAAACCTCACTGCACACTTCTGCCCAGGGGCTGGACTCCTGGCTGCACTTTCTAACAGGTACCATTCCAGCTCTACAGGGGTTTTTGAGTAGCCCTAGTTTAGTTCCTAAACCTTTCTTCATTTTCCAGAAAACAGAAAGAGTTCTATGTCTGAGCAAGTAAATAACAAGAAGCCTTCAAACAAAATATACACCATAATTATCTTAGAGACTAAGGCACCATTAGAATAGAACCTACAAAACTAATCTGAGCAGATATTAAGTGAATTGAAGTTTTTTGCCACTCCTGCAGGAATCCTATCATGTCAGAGAACCACTTCTTTAGTTTTCCAGGTAATTTAACTGTACTGTGACTCATCTAGAGAAGGTAAAAGTGATTTTTATCACAATAAACATGAGGTATTTGAAACTCAGCATAAGCTTTTAAGTTACTCTACAGATAACAGAGTCTTTAATAAAAAGACCTTGTTCTCCCTTTGGAAATCCAGGTGCCAACCCATGGAATGACGTGACTTTGTTCAGCAGGACATGCTCTCTCCACCCTTTTCAAGTGCAGAAAGACCTTTGGCAAGCACAGCACACACTCCCATAAGGTCTGGCACATCACTGCCCCTGACACAGGTATGGCAGCAAATGCCATCCTACAAGCGTCATGCTCCACTTAGGGCCTGACATTTACATCACCAGCAGCTCCACTGATGTGGTAAGACCCTGGCAACTGAACAAGCAGCTAGGAAATCCCAGGCTAGTTCAGGATCTGCAGAATCCCAAGCTCCAGGAGGAGGCTGTTAAGTGCACTTGCCTGCAAGGATGTGACAGGTCTCATCTCCAGCCATCCCTGGGGCAGACAGCTATTCCAGGAGGACTGGGCTCACCCAAGCAAAGAGGCACACAATAAGGGTTACAGGCTGAATTCAAAACGAGCAGCTTTGTCCCAATCTTTGGATCAGTTTAGCAACACTAACTGGCTGCCTGTTAGCACTTGATGAAGCATTAGTCTGAGGCTCTCATGCATTTCACCTGGCAGGGCAAGAACCACTTAGGACATGGTTGTGCTTTCCAATTCCAGTCACTGCAAGCATCTAGCTTTGGGGAGAGCAGGATTTAAGAACCTTAGGCTCCCAGTTAACTGCTAACAGTAGATGCACACATTACAGAACATGAACACCTCAGTGTGCTGTCCTCACCAAGGCATCCATCATCCCCTCGAGGCACATTTAACCCAGAGCCTGGTAGCTGCAGGAGCACAGTCTAACTGTCCAAGTATCTCCCCAGCCTTTTGGGTAGGTTCTACCACATGAACAAGAACTTTCAGAAGCTTCAGCAGCTTGTCATGTACTCCTACCCTCAAATAACCCCCCAGGACAAAACTGCAGAGCTGCAACTGGTGGAATTCAGCACTAGCACCCAGGATGGCAAGAGACACGAAAGGGACAGGACACTGGTGTGACCAGGAAGGTATTCCCCTCAAACCAGCTAAGCCACAGTACTGCTCTGAAGCTCAGCAGAGGTTTCTTCTCCTTAGTGAGAAACAAATCCCTCTCCAATGCTCTACTACACAGGAAGACAAGTTCTTGCTAATCTTTCCTAACACAGAGTGCACATCTTACTTCTGTGAAACTTCTGGAGTCTGGAGGAGGGGAGCAAGACCTCTGGAAGGGATCTCCCAGGTTCCTGCTCCATAGCACCCTGCAGCAGCGTGCACAGAAGGACTGTATGCACTCTGTGGGCAGCAGTAACCCAGCAACACCTGTGGGACTGTTGCTGGAAGCAAGGACTGCTGAACCAACCCAATACAGCACATGGCAACAGCTCCAGGAGAGCACCAGAGCCAGCACATAAATAACGAGTGTAAGACTTGGGTGCAAAGCCATGTTGTGGTACGCCAGCACTTCTCTGGGGGAGCCTGAGGAGGACAAAAAAAGGCACAAGCCAGGAGAATTCAGCCTAGAAGTCCTGTCTGCTTTAGAGGAAGGTTGCCTTGGCTCCTGGCCATTGCTCTCTGCCACCCAACGCCACCCTGATAAGAGAGCAAAGGCAGCAGCTGCGGGCTCAGCGATAACACTCGCCTCATTTCACCCACCTCCTCATTCTGCACCTTCTGACACACGGAAAAGGAGAATTTGCTGGGATTAAAACCAAGCCTTAATGGCTAGAGGAGCACAATTGTTAGCCTGATGAAATGAGGAGAACCACGCACATACATGGTCATTTTTAGCCATGGTTTTATTTAGGATCTGGGTTCACAAAACCCCTTAATGATCATTTTAGTGCAAGGTGCTTCATTTCCCGAAGGTTTGACACTGGACAATTCTATCAACAAAAGATAAACCATTGGAGATGCTTCTGTGTATCCTGGCACATGTCTACAAATGGGAGAAGTCTCATCTACATCCCATGGCTGACCTCTTCATGATCTATAGTTAATACTCTTTTTGTTTAGTAGAAAGCGAACAGATGCTGAACTTTCTTATATCTATGCCCATCCCATAGGCTAAATGTTTGACTTCGGGGTTTAAAACTGAACTCAGAGCATCTGGGGCATTTCAGTTTCAGGTCAGATGTTTGCTTTCCCTGACATAAGAGGTAAATGTGGATTATTTTAATACTTTTTTGTCAGTCTTATAACCAAGGGGCCACATACACCTTGGCAATCTGTGCGGTTAACACAGTGTAGCAGATGAAAGCCTGTTCTTGCAGAAGCTACTGGAAAGCATACAGGACACTGGAGTTCATTTCAAACCTATACAGAACTAGCCAGCAAAGGAAAGCCTGAGCTGCCAAGAAACCCAAGACTGCTCTTCTCACCCTTCTTTTATGTAGAGTGGGCTGCTGGGCACTCACACTGAGTCATCCTAGTGACACTGATCCCTGCCTTGGCTTCTGCTTTAGGCTTCCTACTTTAAATGGGGGTGTCTTTCCTCCTCTCCATTTGGGAGCGTTCTCTTCTCTCTGCTTCCAAAGCATTTCAGTGTCTATGTGATGTTACATAATTGTTCTGGCTTGGCAGAGCACCCAGCTCGTTCTGGGCCAAACTCCACATACCTTCCTGACACAGCCTGCAGCCTAGAGGGACTGTAACTCACACAGTCGGGCAGTGTGGCCCCTGGTTGTTCCAAGCTGCACAACTGAAACAGGTGTTCAGTGAGTACAAGAGAAAACAAAGATGCATTTAGTAAGACAATAACACTCAATGGTCCTTAGCAGAACTAAAAAGCCCAGTTACATCAGCCATACACAAGTAGCTCTCCCTGTAACACCAATGAGATTTTTGCTCAAGCTCCACCAAGCACATGGAGAGTTCAAGAGAGCAGCGCAGGCAGCATGTGAATAATGGAAGAGACTGAAAGAGCCACCATAGCACTCAGGTTTAAACAAGAACATTCTAACACAAATGCAACTGTTTTCTTCAGCTTCATTTCTTCATCAACCCATTCATTGCACCAGCAGCTTCTAAAGTTTAATTCATGAGTGCTTGTAGAAAAACAGAAATCTGAACAGAAAGTATAGAATGTAAAAGCTTACAAGTTTCAGAAGGTTGTTCCCCCCTCAACACTCGCATTATTCCCGTTACATGCCAGGACAGCTACCCCACAAACAATTAAAATATCTAGAAAAAAAAATGTCAACTTTCTGGTACGTAACAAGAACCCCTTCTCAACACACCCCCGTGACAGCCAGAAGCAATGTTACAATACGCCAGAGCTCTCCACACTTACTTACAGCCTCCTTACCTTCAGCAGCAGGTCTGCTGAGAAGTGGGACCTCTATGGAAATGCCCGTCCAGCCAGCAAAGCCAACCACGCGAGGAGCCCTGAATCCTGCCTGTGCTCCAAGAGCTGGTTAAATACAGTGGGCTCCCAGCACCGAGAGGGGAGGGGAGGAGCTGAAAGGAACGGAGGCGGGGCAAGGAAAATACTTATAAGCATGAGTCAGCAGGAAACTTTCCCTCCCAGCTTGTGAATGAATGCTGTAGTGATCTCCCGCAGCGACGGCCAGCTGAGCACATGGCCACAGCAAAGCAGGAGAGGAGAGCTCTGTAAGCTTGCTTTAAAACCAGTGATCTTCTGTAGCCACAAAAGGACAAGAAAGTGTGATTGCTTTAAATCCACAAACTGTCCAAAGCAGGTAGAGTTCCACCTTATTTTATTGCAGATATAGTGGGTCTGAAATTAGACTTCAGTTGATATTTTTTCCCAGTGAGATAAAGCCTTGCAAACCCCTTGCATAGTAGCAGTAAAATGAGTCAGAATACTTCCTGTAAAACTTACAACACACCAGGATTTGAATCCAAGGTATCTTACTCAATTCAGTGCAATAATCAATCGAGCTTGCTAAATTTAAAGTGCCCTAAACAAACAAAATAAATTTGTGCCAAAGTGTTCAGTTCAAGCATATTTTTATCTCTGAGGCCATCTATTTTGAAACGAGAGTCTCCATGGAACCAGGAGGAGTGCTGATACCCAGGGAAGATGTGTACTTCCAACCATGTGATGGAAGATAAAAGCAGCTCATCAGAAGGAATTCCATACTCAAAGCCCACATCAAAGTAGGATACTTCATCATCTATTGTTTCATTTAAAATTTAACTATCAGTGATCCCTCTGAAAATCTGTCTCAGAAAATACTTGCCAGACTGAGGGGTGGGTTTTTAAAGATCCCTTTCAAGTTGTTTGGGCCTTTATCCAAGAAAGCATTTGCACAAAGCTCTTAAATGTCTCAGGCTGATTTATTTTTATTTTTTTTTGACAAGAGCAAAGGCTTTTATTTATATTAGTCAGATATCTATTGGCAGGGAACAAATGTATCTGTATCAGGCAAAGAAAGATCAAGCTTCCAGAGAAAAGTGAGGCATCTGTTTGGCTGGGTGATTTAAGACCCTCCTGTTACTAGGTTTTTCAGACACCACAGCCAACATATTGCAATGTTGCGTGTCAAACATTTTGGAACAAAGACGGCCAAGTCCATGCTTGCTCACAGCACTGATACAACAGGAAATCACAGGATATTTGGCAAGCTTTATGTCAGCAGTGACATCAGGAATGCTTCCTGAGTGTGCAAACCTGCAGAAAGAAGCACAAGAAGAGATTTTCTCCATTTCCCACTACAACTCAGAAATCTAGAATCTCTACCTCTGCAAATGGAGCCAGGATGCCTTCCCAAAAACACAAGCTCTGCCATTTCTCCAGACAGTACAGTTCTTTACAGGAGAATGTTCCCATACAAGAATAACCTACTGTCCTTTATTTGCTTGGATGGTAAGATCACTGAACATAGCCATTTGGGGACTTGTTTTATAGCTATCCCCACACGCACATCACATGGAATATCTATCGCTGTTACTGTTCCTCCTCGTGTACCTAATCTGGAAACAGCTAATCCAGCCCAACACTCTGTCTGCACACACTTTCCAGAAGAGGAAGCAGTTGTGCAATCTGCTCTTGGCCTGGCAGCCAGCCTTTGACCTACAAATTCAGGCAATCCACTGTTGTCTGCCTGATCTGTTGTGAGCAGTATCACCCAGATTATATAAGATTTTTATTTGGGCCCTTGGAGATTTCCAGCATGACTCTGCAGTATTTCTATTCATAGCTGTCAGGGTATGCAGTTGACTCACAACACTAACTTGTTCCTTGTGCAAACTGACAACAACATTCTATCGGGGCACAGACTTAAGGGTCTTTAGAGGGCTTCAGATTTTTACAGGAAAACCCTTTCTGAACTACTAGTCTGTAGGCTCATCCATTGAGGTGTAGTGCACTATACCCCAGCTGAGATCTGAGGAATCCACATCTCTGTCACACAGACTTGTCAGACCTAAGTGGAGACTGTCAGTGAAAAATTATTTGCACAAGTTTCTCCCCTGCTCTTTAAACTTCTCCCTTTTAAAAATAGCAAAGCTTAGCCTTTAAAGAACATTATCCAGAAAAGATAGATTAGGAAAACACCACTAAATGACTTAGGAAAACCAAGCTACTTGTGCAGCAGCTTGTGAAAAGCTTGTTCCTTTAAAGACTTGTTTGTTTTAAGTAGGACCTGTGACACTAAGGACAGTCTCCAGATCAATCCTATCTCTGAGTGTCCTTGCACAGACACAGGACACAGGGACGGAGCACTACATCTGCTTTTCTGTGATGAACCTTGCACACAGTATGATGGTGGCAGGGCATCCAGAGCTGCCAGGGTGCAGGGAGGGATTCCAACACTGCACCTCTCAGTCCCCACCTTGAGAAGGCTGTGGCCTGCAGAAAAGAGGAGCAGACTTCACTGGCAGTCATCCCACCTCCAAGTCCTGCTCTGCAGTTCAGTACCAGCAATCCTGGGTGCACTTGTTGCCAAGGTCAGTTTGTTTCCCTTTAGGACAGCCATGATACAGTTCTCAGAACTCACATGAGTTGATGCTATGTTCTGCCAAGGCACAATTTGAAGGATATGCCAGGAAGCATGGACAGAGCCATGGCACTGTTCTGGGGGAACATTCTGCACCCGAACCATCTCCAACTGCAACAAGTTGTCCTGTTACCAACGGACTTCTCATCTCAGGTCATTAAGTTCTACCCATCCAGGTCCTAGCCATCAAATCTGACAAAGCCCTGACTCTGCCATCTCCAGTTTGGGAGAGCTTAAGGAGTACCACCCTCCTGGTGTCAGAATTCATCACTGTTCCTCTGCTGCTGACAACCCATGTCAGAGCTTCTCACAGCACCTCTCCAGCACCCACCCTTCCTCCTGGCCAGACCTAAGGTGTACCATCACCCTGTGCCAGATTATCATGGCAGGCTACTGTGTCTCACATATCAGAACTTCATGTGCTGCTGTATTTCCATAAACCCTCCCAGAAACTCCCAGCACGATCCTCCATGGGCCACAGCAGTGCTTGGATGCTTTGGGGTTTCTTTCAATTATGGCAAAACACAAAATTCTGCATGTTTTCTGCCTGGGAGAACATGAAGTGCTTCAACCACCACCCCCAGGGGAGATCATTCAATCTAAGGCAGAATCTCAAATTCAAGTGTTACAGAACCAAAATACCTGGTCAGGTTTTCTATGATCTCTGTGCAGTACCTCAAGTCCAGCTTTGCTCTGTTGCTGCCTAAAGCATCTCCACCTTCTTCACAAAATAAAATTTCCACTTACAAAACTATGTTAGATTATGCATCAAAACCAGAGCCCACATTTATTGATAATAAATGGTTTGACAGCAATACTGAAACCTTTGTGTCAACTACAAAACCCTCACATTTGTCACCTTCACCATAACCTGGATGCCCATCAGCGAGATGCTCCCTGTAGATGTCCTGGCACCCCCTGAACCAGCAGCAGCCAAGCTGTGGCCACACCGCCCCTGTCAGAGCTGCATCTGTGAAGTCCACCACTTGCTCTGCTCAAGGACAGAGGTAAGAGAGCCAGGGGGAAGCCCAGATCACTGCCAGGCTTGACAGAAAAAGCAGCTTGGGCAACTTTGCACGTGAGACCCAGTTCTGCTCTCACACTTGTGACTTCCTACATGTGTCTGTGCTTTCACATGGCTTCCTCTGAAGCCATGTCCTGCTTCCCAGTGTCACTGCCAAGGCCGTATCTGTCCCGTGCTCGTGTTTCTTTTTGCAGTGTTTCCCTCCAAGGGGAGAGAAGTAAAGGTTCAGGGCACCCACTTGTTATTCAAAGGAACATTGACCTCCCAGTCAGATAAATGATTGAAATGGTTTTGTCATAGAAACATGGAAAATGGAGGAAAGTGAAAAGCAAAACCTTACATTTATCTGGGCCTGTTTTAAAACAGTGAATTCAGCTTTTCCCTGCTCTCAGCAATTTTACCTTGAGATCATTCTGTCTGCTCTAAGAAGGTTGTCTCCCTAAATCAGTGAGACCAAACCAAAGGTTTTCAGCACCACCATCTTGAAAACATCTGTTAAGAAATAAAGCTGGGGAGGCCAGAATCAATGACACCACCCAGGCAGCCTACAAAGCTCTGCTGTCTGCATTCAGCCATGTCTTTGGCTACACCACAGTCAGACTTGTGTGGGCACCAGCAGAAAAGATTCTGCTGACAACACTTTATTGGGTGATCTCACACATCCTCTCCATCCAGGCTAGGAGAACAATGGAGCGTGTTAGCAGAGACCTAGCTAGGCTGTGCAAACACAGCCTGACAAAGATGTTCCCAGCAGGTCCAGAGTAGCCCACTGTCCTGTGGGACAGTGCTGGACACCCTGCAGAGATGCTCTAAGCTTGCCTGGCTCCTTAGAAAAGAGGCCGGGACCACTGCTCTCACCTCAGAGGAGAGGCTGTGGGGGTGACAGCCAGATCTAGTGTGCCTTCTAGTCTTTCTGCTTCCCAGTACAGAATGTTGCCTTTCAAACACTAGTAGGATGCCAAGAGGTAGAGTCCTTAGCTTGAGGGACTCTAGCCAGGCTTGCTTCCCAGAAGGACCAGGCCTTTGTGGGCTCTCTGCTCCTCAAGCACAACATGGAGGGAAGCTCAGTTCACATGCACTGCACTCAGAGCTCCCTCATGATCTCAGCACTGATGTGGTTTGGGGGGAAAAAGTAAACACAGGCACTTTCATTTCAAACAAACAGCAATGACCTAGTCAAAGGTTAAACTGCACATGAAGCTGGTGGGGAATTTTCCTCTCCTTATCTTAACGTCAATATAGCCATAAATATTTACATGAGTGGAGGATAGCAGGATCATTTGAAGACACAGGCTTTAGCCCCTGCAATATCAGAGTCAGTGCTCAGTTATGTTCTTCTAATCTATACTGGCATTCAGCAACAGATAGATTAATCAACTGCTGTATCACACTATGCTGTGCCAGACCAAGCAACCCGGCAAGCACAAGCCCCAGAGCAGAACAGATCCCACAAAAGCTGAAGCACATGCTTGCTTTACAGGAATAACCAACAGGAGAAACCCCGAGGTAGGAGCTGCAGCCTAACCACGAGCACTGAGCAGCTTTTCTGTACATATCTTCCCTCAAGGCAAAACAGTAATTTCCAAATACAAGCGGGTGATTCCAAACTGGGAAAGGAGCATGTCATGCATTGAGCTTAGCTCACTAACACAGAATTTCCTAAGAGGACTGCAGAAAGCCTTGGGAGAGTCTTGGATTCAGTCCCTCACCACAGCTTAAGGCATTCTGCACCTCTTCAGCCTAACTTAAGTGTTCTTTCCTTTATCAAGAACCACTCAAGATAAAGGATTTAGTAGCATTCCTGGAAGGCTCAGAAACAGGTAGAGCTAAGGGCTAGTACAGCCACCACCACCAATTTCCTCAAAGAAAAATAAGTCAGAGCACAATCACTTTTAGCTGTGAGGGTTTAGGACTGGGCTAGAGTTATCCTGCAGCTTCCTACCCTCAGGGTTTATTTTCATCTTCCTCCTAAGCAGCTGATACTGACCAGAGGTTGATGCTGCTCAGATCCAGGTTACCAATTCTGATGCTCCTTCTGCTGTAACTTTAAGAGTCCGTGGGAAATTTGATTTTTGTATGCAAGTCCCTTCCTCCTACCAGGGCTTTCATGCACAGTGAAAGATCAGCTGAAGTGATGTATTACACATAAGGTTTTCAGACCCTCATTGCCCCTCACAGCAGTGCCATTGACTGCCAGGAGGGAAATTTAAAGTCCCTTGGAACTCTCGTGCATAAAACTGGATAAACCAGTGTCTGTTTCTAAGACAATCTTATCACTTGGTCACAGTATAACAGTAGTGCAGTAAAGTGTAACAAACTTATTTCATGGGTCAAGGTTTCTCACCTGCAATTGACAGCTCTGTTTCTAGACTGGTTTAAGGAGGCTGGAACATGAAAGGAGCTGTCACTTGCTGTAAAATAGAATGTGCTGGTTTGAAACACACACCTAAATTCCAGGGTCATTTCTGTGGTTTGGTAGCATACAAAATATTCACTATGAACTCTGAAAAGATTTGGCACAGTGAATTCACAGGGAAGAGGCAGGATTTCTGCACAAGAATAAAGCCATTCAGCAGCTAATTCCCCAATGCATTCATTTCAGAAATACCTACTGATTTGGGTAATTCCACATTTCCCTGACAGGGATCAATTCTTTGCACGTGTCAAAGCTTAAAGCTGAGCACAGGGCAAGGAAACAAGTGCACAATGTTGCTGTGGCAGGAATCATCTTTCAATTTACACCTAACAGATGAAAAACCCAAATCTCGTGAAGATCTTAAGTTGCTCTTTTTGGAGGCATTTCACTAAAGGCCTCTTCCTTGTTTCTCCTCCCAAGTATTTCACCAAAAGCTTATTACTCCTGTTGCAGGTGGAGCTATTGCTTGGATTACTTTGGGTTTGGTTTGGATTTTTAGGTGTGTTTTACTTTTTGACCTATTTCTAGACTAGAGATGAGAGACTCTAGGTTAGTCCTACGCCCTTGCCAATAATCATTCTATAGAGAGAGAACTTATCTATAATCCACTCACTTTTTGGCAGCTGTCAGACCAGCTGCAGCATGTCCCAGTTTGTTTTTACCACAGAGACACCGCCCCAAGCAGGGATGAAAGGGAAGAGGCGTTTCTGGTTCCCTGATCAATATTTGTCTTGATTGTGAAAATGCTAAGGTTGAACCACCAAGCAAAACCAGAGCTTGGGGACTGTTAATATTAAGTGACCTGGAGGCTGTGGCCACGCAGCAGAGCTGTGGCACTGCAGTGCCTGCCCTGCTCTCTATCATCCAGGCTGACCCTGCTCAGCAGGGCAGGACCGTGTGGCACCAAGGTGACCATGAGTGCAGGCTATCTTTGACATCAGCTCCCTGGCAGCTCTGGCCAGGCTGTTATCTAGAGCTGCCTGCTGCACCCCCTGAAGGTTAACACTCAGGGCTATCAGCTCTAACAGAGCAGAGCTCCTCTGCCATGTCACAGGGAGCTCATGTCCTCCTTGCTGCTGCTGCAGCTGGCTGTGCCTCACACGTGCCTGAGGGGTCACACTGGGGAAGCAGAGCCCCCTGTACCTGCACTGCCCACAGGGGCACGAACAAGAGCAGCCAGGAGGACTCAAAGGGCCCTGGTAGCCTCTCCTAGCAGTGGGCATTGGCAGACACCCACAGAAGAGCACAGCAGCAGCATGGAATGCTCATCTCTTGTCTTCCCCTGTCTCCAGCTGTTCGTAGCTGAGGGAGCTGGCTGAAATCTGATGAGGTTTGTTCACTTGCTAGCACCTTCCATTTTCATCTAGGTCCTAGTGACTTCCTAGGTGGCCTCTAGTACTTGTAGAACGGAGCTTATACAACTGATCCCTCTCCACACCACCCAGCTCTTCCATTGTATTCCTCAGTCTTCTGACTACTTCCCAACACAGAAACTGTTCCATACCTTGCATCTACCTGTTTTGACTCCTCTAGACCTCCTCCAGATATGTCATAAGCTGAGATGAGAAAAACAGCACATCACTCAGTGATCTAAGAACAGATGAACCATAGGTTCATGCAGCAGCCTTCTGGCTTGGCCTCCATCCTTTCCTGGCACT
The DNA here is from genome assembly GCA_013401335.1 of Brachypteracias leptosomus. Classification (NCBI taxonomy): domain Eukaryota; kingdom Metazoa; phylum Chordata; class Aves; order Coraciiformes; family Brachypteraciidae; genus Brachypteracias; species Brachypteracias leptosomus. The sequence continues at coordinate 203,428 of VYZX01004568.1, read as the reverse complement.
TGATTTGCTTCACTGCCAGTAAGCACTGAGCTCCACAGGACTATTTATTATGACCTTAAATTCCAGCTCAAGCCAGTCCCTATCCTGACTGAGCTTCCTTGCCTGGACCTGTGCCAGAGTGTGGAGACAACCACAGAAATGGGGCAAAAGTGTGAAGTCATGTGAATTGTACAGCTTGTCCTTTAAACCACTGCAGTCACCCACATGCCTGACAATGCAAAGTGGAAAGCCTTGGAGACTTCTGGAGGCTTCTGGTTCACCAAGAAGCCTCAATAAAATAACTGAAGGGCAAGCACGTGGGAGGAAGCACATTCTCACCTTGTACCTGAGGAGGGAGGTGGCCTTGGGTAAACAGTGGAGAGGCACGAAGAGCTCACGTTACACTCCATGGTCTGACCTGATCTTTGCCTGCTCCTGTTCTCTCACCTGAAAAAAAATAAATCCATGAAGAGGTTATACAAAGGCACTCAGGGGTTTGCCTGAGGAGTGGCTGTTAGTCAAGTATACTGAAAAGAGACCAAGTACATGCACAGCCAGCCACTGCAAAGTCAGTGCTGCTGGAAAAAAAAAAAAAGTACTAATAATAAAAACCCCAAAGTTGCACACCCTGCCCCAGGCACGTTCTATGGCACTTTGGAATGGAGCTCCTGGCCCAGCACCACTCCAGCACTCTGACTGGCACTGCACAATGTGCTGCAAAGCATCAAGACTCCAGAGCTGAGAACTGAGTTTCTGCACAAATGTTTTTCACTGAAAGTACTGTAGAGAGATTGTACAAGTTCAGTGAAAAACATGTCATAGATCCAGTTGCATCTAAATATGACATTTTAAGATCATAAAAAACCATTTTATTTCTTCACCTCACTTAAACTTAAGATTAAAAAAACATAAGGAAAGTAACATCCTTTGCTCCACTCTAAATGCAATTTCATTTTCTCACATCACTTACCAAAACTACTGCCCCCAGTGTACATGGGTATACCTGACACTTTATTCAGCTCACCAACTATGAGCACAACCATACTGGGGAATAGATTGTACTTCATACAAGCTTTGCAAGATAAAAACCCTGTCACTTTCAAACCATTATATTGAATCACTTTCCCTTTGCTTTCTGGATTTTAATTTGAATTTAAGCACACATGTGATGACAAAAAAGCAGCTGCACTCACAGTTAACTGTAGACATGTGATCGAGGAGTTTTGCTGAGGAAAGGAGTTGTTACAACGCTCAGCTCTTTGCTGAATCAAAGCCACTTCAGGTCAGATGTTATGGCAGTCACTGATCTGCAGATAGAATAAGACAAAAATGGCTTTACCAAAAGAATTTTAGAAACATGCATCTACAGAATTATGTGAGCTTGCCATACATCCCTCTGATGTTTTACACAGTTTTTCACCTGTGTTAATGCAAACTATTGCAATAGAACAATTGTAGAAAATACGCTTTTTTTAAGTTCAGGATTTTGAGCAGCACTCAGCTGTAGGATGCTTTCATACCTTCTAAGTGAAGTGCATTCAGTACAAAGTCTCGGGGGTTTTCTCCCTGTTCTGTCACTGGGAAAGGGAGAGCAAACTTCTCCTGCCATCACAGCACCACTGTTTGCCTCCGAGCAGCACTTACAGCCAAGCTGTGTCCTGGTGTGGTGGTTGCTCCCCCACCACTCTCACCCTGACCTGCATTTCCCATGCCCCTACTCAAGTGACAACCACCAGTGCAGCTGGAACAGATGTGTCTGGTCCTGTGGATCCAGTGGAGAGATAACACAACAGCCAAGGGCTGATCTGAGCAGCTCGCCCACCTCACCACAGTGCTGGATGGTGTCCGACTCAAGCTACATGGGAAAGCAACTAACACCTATAGCTGGTATGTAAACATGACTAAATCCAGTATCTCACTAACTAGTGACAGCCTGCTGAGCTCTCCTGCATGGCAGCAGGCTGCACACCAGTATCTCACCTTGAGCAGGGACGCCTCTCAAGGTTGAGAGAATCCTTGTTGCATCAGACAGTAAGTGAATGGGGAATAAGCATGGCTGAAACTCTGACATCTTAGCTAGGGGACAGAAAGGATTGGTTGCACAGATATAGTCCTTTAGACAAACCGTTGGGACTAAGCCAGGATCCAGCTGCACCTAAACTCCCCTCTGAGAAAATGTTTAGAACAAAGGGATCCCCTCTGAACCCTGGGACTCAACACAAGGGTCCCCATGACAATTGTGACTAGTCCTGTCCTCTATGCAGTAGATAGAGCATACCTTGTCACTGAATCTCTTTAAACCAGCCACACTCACCACTGACCTTTACCTTGCATTAATAAGCACATTGCTACTTCTCCTTTACAAGTGAAGTGTCACTCCAGCTGTGACACCCTCAGATTGCACTGCTCATCACACACACACAGTAGTGTGGTAAAAAAGTCCAGATAACTGAGTGGCATACAAATAGACTTGGAATAGCAGAAACCCTCTTACAAAGCAATGGAAGAATCTCACAATATAAGGAAAACCTCTAATCTTCACATGGTATTAGTCTGTCACACAAGCATCACAGAGATGTGACTGGACGTCAGATAAATGCTTTCAATCATGTAAGGACACAAACAGTTCAGCAATTAAGTGTCTGCTTAGTAATTGCCACAAGAGGCAAGGACTGAACCCAGCTCTCCCAGCCTGTGCTTTAGCCTGTGCTAAAACTTCCTAACACAACAGACTAAGTGATTTGTAAGAGCTATGTGCAGCCCAAGCTCATTTCTAGTTACAGACTAGGATCCCCCAGGAATTAATTCCCATTTGCACACTGTGAGCAGGTTTTTTAGCCTGAGGTGGTCTCCTCAGCCAGGCAGCATCCTGCAATGTGCCCAGGCACTGCCCAGGCATGTTCTGCTGCCAACAGGCAGCTCTCCTGCTAAAGGGCTGCTAACCCCTTCAGCATCACCAGGGTACAGTGCATTTCACAGCAGCCATTCCTGCTGAAAATCCCCAACAATCCCTGGGTAATGGCCATATAGGAACAGTTCATGACTGGGATATCCCTGCATCTTTAGAGCTATGTTATTCTTGTTTCATAGAGTCACAGAGNGACCCTTGGGGGACACCACTACCCACAGGCCTCCAACTAGACTCTGCCCCACTGACCACAACCCTCTGGGCTCTGTCCTTCAGCCAGTCTCCATCCATCTCACCACACAACCAGCCAAGCTGCACTTTTTGAGCTTGGCTGCAAGGATACCATGGGAGACAGCATCAAAAGCTTTGCTGAAGTTCATGTCTGATGTGTTGCAATTTCCTACAGAATTGCAATTTCTACAGAGACTCTGCAGATCTTCCAGTATAGAGCATTTATTTCCCAATACATACATTACTAACTAAAATAAGCAGTCTATTACAGCAGGTCTGTTGAACTTGGTGTTAAATCTATTTGTATGCTGCATTTATTCTAGAGGCATGTTTGTCCCACAGGTTCTGATCTTATCTTCAGCCTGTACTGAGAAATTACTTCCATGAACTCTGGAAGGTCAACTTGTTAAACATCTATCCACTCTCCCCTACTCTTCCCAATCTTCTAGAAATAATAATTAACTTAATTTTCTGGGAAGGGGCTGGTGACTTTATACCCAATTCACATTATGTGTTTCAGATGACTCACATACTGCAGCTGTGCTGCCTCCAAGGGTTTTTCCATACAAAAATCCCTTACTGAAGCTTACCAAATGATTCCTTTTGTTCCTTATTTCTTCAGCCAAGCAGCAACATACTTCTCCAAAACTTCCAAGAGATGGCTTCATGCCCTGGTACAGGTACTAGCTCGTCAAAAGCAGCATGCCATGAAGAAGAGCTGGTGTTTGGGACTCTGTTGGGTCAGGCAGAACTTCACACCAAACCTCTGCTGCCCAGTATCAACACCAATTCCTTCAGAATTCCTCCTGCCAAGGTCTTTGGAAATCAGTTGCCCAATACCACGTTGGGAATAGTATGTTGGGAATATTCACTGGAGCAGAGCAGATATTTCAGATGTTTCACATTCAGAAGAATGTGTCTAGCACAGGAAGGCAGGTTCACTAGTTCCAGCTGGCATGGGGAGGAAAAGAGCCTTAAGGGAACAAACCCATCTCTAGTTGATGAGGTGCAACAGCTCCTTGGAGGGAGCTTGCTGGTTTCAGCAGCAACCAGCTTCCACCAGTGCAGAGAGGTGTCACACAAGACATTCTGTTCCACAGGACACTGGTCACCACAGAATCACTTTAACAACTGGGAAATAGAGACCACAGTGTGGTGCACTAGCTCCCACCTCCAGAGATGCCTTTGCTGGCTGAGGAAATCACCTGAGAGGCCAGCAGGGATCCTGCATCCCTCTGACAAACACAACCCTGCTGGTTTATTTACAACTCCTAAACAAAGCTGGTTTGAAAGGAGTCCAAGACACACAAAAAGTGTCTGAGCAACACAAGAAGCCTGAAATTCAAGTTTATAGAGTTTCACTACAACAGCCCAGTATCAGGTATCATGGATTTGTTCTCTGGCTGAGGATCAGTGATGGATGAAAGGGAATTTGTTAGCTGAGGTACCATAGGAGAGCTGCCAGAATTGCACACAGCCTCAGCCAGTCAGTTCCTCACTTTCTCATAGAAACTGGGATCATTTTCCTCCTGGTTTTACTCAGTTTAGTGTTAAGCAGGGCAGCCAGTCTTGAAGGGATAAAACAATAAACATTTTTTTTCAGCTTGTAAATGCAGCTCATGCATGTTAATTACCCACTTCAATCTCCTCATCTGAAAGAGTAACAAGAAAGAGGCTGTTTGGAGGTGGGGGAAGGTGAAAATTTACTTTTGGAAAATCTTGTGTGTTCTGTTTTTAAGAGGGGTCTGAGCCAAATCTCACCACATTAAAAATAAAGGCCTGTTGAAGCAAAGGTAAGAACTCCAATTAGTTCTAAGGGCATTTGGATTATCCTTCCTATCTGATATATTATGATGTTTTTGTAACACAGGAAAAGGTACAATGTTCATCCACACAAAGACACTAATCTTTTAAGTCTTAGGAGAAAACCTGGTAAAGAGAAGAATAATCAAACTAGAATCCAACTGCTCTTTTTCTAGCAGGGCTTTGTGTTTCCCTAGAAAACACACCTGCATTTTTAAACATGGAAAAAGCCAAATTAATATTAAAAATAAGGGCTCTGAGTTGGACCAGTCTCCCACCATCCTACATCTATCAAAGGAGAGCCCAGAAACATGATTTCCAGACCATGTACAGAGGCAAACCAATTACAGTAACCAGTTAGAGCACAGCCCTTGGCTCAGGGCTGCCAGTCCCTCTCCACTGCTCAGGGATGTGCTTCCAACCTGTCTCTGGAACAGCCTCTCCCAAAGACCTTTATCCAGACTCTTCTCTGAAGACAAGAGAACTTAAAGAAGGTGCATGACTACTCACACAGTAAATGCCCAGCCCTACGTGATGCAACATATTAACTGCTTGTGCAAAACAGAGTTAATAACTAAAACCAAACAGATTATAGAAACCCCAGTCTGCTTGCTGCTGTACTTGTGGCAGCTTACTTCAGTTCCTCTTCCCCTGACCCTCAGCAGCAGCCTGTGCAAATAACCCAGAGTTGATCTGCACAGCCTGTTGCAGTCCAGCACACGCTGCTTCCATCTCTGTGAGGAGTTCACAGATCCCCCTCTTGCTTTCACAACATCTTCAGCTGCTCTTTCAGTTCCCTGCCTGCTGCTAGAGCAGTACAGATGGGCTCCAGCTTCTCCAGTCTGACATCTGCACATTCCTAGCCCCTTACGAAAGCTGGGCAGGCAACTCCTGAAGTGCCAGCTTGGGACTGACAGGTACATTTTTAACCTCTCAGCTCATGTTGACAAAGGCAGGATGCCCCCCTCACCCACACTGGTCACTTGGCTCTCAGCTTTCTCCCCCCTCATTAAGTGTTTGCCAGCGAGTTCACTTCAGCTTTACCCTTAATTCCAACTGCCCTGTTCAGGGTGTTTTATTAGAGCTAAAACAAAATGAAGTTGTCTGAAAAGGGCTGTTTATATTCTAATCTGGATGTGACCTGCATCTCACACACACTGATCAAGAGAGGAATGTGCAAATGGAAAACTCATTATCAGCAATTAGCAACCAGCTATTTCCAACAATTCAGTTGGCAGAAACACTTGTTGAAGACAACTCAAACATGAAGCTCAGCTGCAAGCAGTGCTGAACTCAAGACAACAGCACCCACAGCTTTGCAATCACATTCCCCTTACCTCCAAGTTCAATTTTACTGTATAATCAAAGAATAAAAGGTTCAGATCTAAAAATTCAAACCCAGAAAGGGTGCCAATGTTTTGTTGAATTATGAGTATCCAATCTGAACAAGTCTGAGATGCTGTGAAAGATAAAGGCTTACACCCAGAGAAACCAGAAGCCTGTTACTTTGCAGAGTCATCCAGCTTCCTAGGACAGTGCCTTGTACTAGAGCAGAAAGCACCAGACCTGGTCTGCCTCTCATATTCACCTGGGCATCCTCAGCAAGATCAACAGTAGGTAATGAGTCCTGTGAGAGGAAGAAAGATGTTTTCTCAGTTACACAGCTTGTTAAAGCTCTCTAAATGTTCTCTGTTCACCATCAAAGCTGGTGGAAGGCATGACAACACCACAGTCACCTTACAGTGGCAGAAGGGGCTTTCCTTCTGCCTGTCCTGTGCTTCAGACCACTTTGCAGCCATGCCTAGATATTGAAAGTGTTAAACTCGGAATATGATTTTAAAAGCCATGAGTATCAAGATTTGGAAGCCCTATGTCTTGACACAATCATCCTGGCATAAAAAGAGTTCTCTCCTGATCTCTTTCTATGAGAAGTGGGAAGGCTGCAGAGGAATAACAGGAGACATCAGATGTGAAAGGAAGTGTTTACGTTGTTAACTAACAAAAGCATTACCTGACAGATCAAAACAACCCAGATATGAAGGCTATCTCCAGATTTGAGTGGCATTGATAAGTCACTTCAGGTCTCTGAACTTTCTGCCCTCCAGTTGTAGTTGTATTACATGGGCAGGGAATATTTTCCAAAGCATGTTTGTGCAGCATTGCGAAAAGCGAGGCCACGATCCTTTTACAGCTTCAAAAGCCAACACACAATTTAAACAGATCATTTCTGCAGCCCGACAATGATGAACAGCTGACACTTTACCACATAATTAGGGGCCTTTTCCAAATATCCAAGTATACTTTTCATGCCTCCGGATGAGTAATCAGAAAATCCCAGCACTTGGTGTATTAACACCACAAGAGAAACTGAACATATTCCAGAGTTACAGATTCATGGTTTCCTGAGGGCTTCTAAAGTCATGGACAGTTACATTTGTATTGAATTAAACCAGATCTATTACTCCCCATAAAAACACTGCCTCTCTTCCTGTGGTCTTTCATTGTCATGTCTCTAAACCCTTGAACTCCAGCTGACACACTCAGAGGACTTGTGGCCACAGCTCTGTATTGAGTGGCCTGCAGCCATAGCTCCTGAAGCTTCCATCTCACACAGCTCCACAACAGCACTGACCGAGCCATGTCGAGATGGAGACTTCCAAGGAAAACAGCTTCAGAAACATAAAAGCTGCCCAGGATGGTCTGGATGAGATTACACAGTGTGAGTGCATGCAGAAGGTCTGTACCTCAGGATGCAGGTGTCCAGCCTGGTTCCACACTGAGAAACCAAAAGCAGCACACCACAAACTGATATATACAATGCTGTATGGTTTGCTGTGTGTGAGCACTGAACGGATTCCATACAGGATACTTGGAAGTGCCATCTTGTGGAAGGTCATTCTGAGCTACTGAGGGACACTAGCAACCAAAAAAAAACCACTGAAGACATTTTAAGTTCAGTTACAAGAGAAATTCAAATGTAACATCATGGTCAAACTCAGATTTTATCCTTACAGCCTAAGGAATTAGCAGAACACAGAAACACTCAACAAGCTGCTGGCTCTCAAGCCAGTATTATTTATCAAGGTCCCTTCCAATCCCTAACATTCTGTGATTCTGATTATTTGCATTATTTATACATAAATATCATTAAAGCAGTTTAATAAGAAAAGGAATTTTCCACTTTATCACAAGTATTTTTCCCTACTGCAAGACTGAGCTTACAGAAACTTTATACCATTCCAGTCCAGTATCAGAAGTGCTAAATTTGAGGTGATATCAATATCATTTATCCCCAGTAGTAAGGCATACTGTTCTGACTCCCAAACACATATATACATGCAGATATATGCCAATCTAACTCCTTCAAAGGTAATGGACCATACTACAGACGCTAAGGGAACTAAGGTCAGCACGTTTTACACCATAGCACAGTTCCACCTTCCCATTCTCAGCTACCAGAACTGCTGTGGTTTGGATCAGTAACAAGTGCACAAAGACTATTAAAGACCAGCATTTCCCCTGACAGAAACACCAAGAAAAGTAAAACTTTGTTCACAACTGCTGCCTCGTGGTGCTTTAAAGAGGAACTGAAGTGTGAACACAGGAAGGCAGAAGTTTGTCTCACGCTAAGTTATTAGCACTGCCTTTAGTGCAACAGATACCCAGATGTTACTGCAACAGAGTTACCTAGGGCTTGATTTCAGCTCCCCGGGGATCCCACCCTGGCAGCTCCACACAAACCTTTACATATGCAAGATGCCCACCCCTAGTCAGAGATCTAAAATAAACACTTATTTCTAGAGAGGAACATTCAGCAGAAGACTCAGATCCAATGAAGCTGTCACACACAACTCTACTATTCAATCCCAGAGGGGTTTCAAGAAGTATTTAACCTATATCTGATCTCATACTATAATCCTATCAAAAGCAAATTTAAGAAATATTCAGGTAATTTGCTTTTAATTAATGCTTTTATTAAGAACTGAGTCAACATTGCAGTGAAGTGAAGCAGCCCTGGCACAGAGGGAGCAATCTTAACACCCCCCTTGTGCTCACACAGGGTCATACCCACTTTGAGCAACCTGAAAGTCTCAACACAACAATCATTTCTACAAACTGTGTTCCACTGTAACCCCAAAGCCATGCTCTAATTAAGAAAAGGACATGGTTTGATAATACATCAGCAACAGAAAGTGCCAAGTCATCCTATCTGTCCACCTGGCCAGTCAGTGGTTTCTCACCCTACCTGCTCTTTGCCTGCAGTTGTCCCAACACGCTGTTTGTTTTGATAGCCAGCTAGAACCAGGAGCAAGCTCCTACCTAAAAAGAGAAGCTTGCCTGCATCTTCTCTCAGTCAATAAACACCAGTCCACCTCGCCCTGGGGCTCCAACCACTGTATCAGCCATCAGAGCACGAGCTAGGTTCATTTTTCATCTCGTGATTAATGTTTCATTGCTTCTAAGCTGATTAAGGACAGGGAAAGATCAAGGTAGTTCATGAAAATCGGCAGCTACCTGGAAAAACAGCCTCGAAACTCTGCCTGAAGGCTCCCATGACTGGGCCCAGGGAGGACAGCCAGGGCCAGCTGAAAGCCCAGGTCATGAGAAGGGTTCATGAGAGCAAGGCAGGCCCAAGGCCAAGCCAAGAATTCAATGAGGGTAGCCAAGGTCAGGCACAGGCCAGTGATTCACAGCCACAGTGACAAGGTCGGGTGGAAAAGTCAGTCCAAGGGGCAGGAGCAGAAAGAATCACAGAATTGTTTTGGTTGGAAGATACCCTTAAGATCATCGAGTTAGCCATTAACCCAGCACTGCCAGGTCACCACAAAACTGGGTTCCTCAGCACCACATCTACACAGCTCTTAAATCCCTTCAGGATGGGGACTCCACCACTGCCCTGGGCAGCCTGGCACAGCCCTTCACAGCCCTTTCATGGAAGACATTTTTCCTAATGTCCAACCTAAACCTCCCATAGCACAACTCGAGGTTATTTCCTCTTGTCCTATTGCTTGTTACTTTAGAAAAGAGACCAACCCCTACCCCACTCCAACCTCCTTTCAGGGAGTTGTTGAGAGCAAGGAGGTCTCTCCTGAGCCTCCTTTTCTCCACGCTGAACAACCCCAGGTCCCTCAGTCACTCCTCACCAGACTTGGGCTCTAGACCTCTTACCAGCTTTGTTGCTCTTCTCTGTACAGGCTCCAACCCCTTGATGTCCTCCCTGGAGCAAGGGACCCCAAACAACCCAGCATTTGAAGGGCAGCCTTACTACTGCTGAGTGCTCTGCTCCTTGCCCTGGTCCTGCTGGCCTTGCTGCTTGTGAAACAAACCCCCACCAGACATGGAGACCAGCACAACTACAGCTCAGGGAGGGACTAGAGACCCAGGACTGAGCTGAAATGGGCTCCTGAGCCCATGGGTGGGGCTGAGATCTCAGGTGAGACTGCTCAAGGCCATCAAAGCCTTCCCTCAGGTTCTCACAACTACAAGATGAGCCCCATCAAGACTCCTATCAGGCTGTTCAAGCAGCACAGAAATAAACCATGGCAGTGAGAGCACCTTAATACTCTGAAATCCATCTTTTCACATCAAAAATACATACATTCAAGAGAACATGGCTGACTTCTCCTCCTCCTGTTGCTTGCTGTTTGGATAAAGAGGTGATGTCCATCTCTGCAGTTATTAACCTGAACAGCTCATAGGCACTGTATCTGACTTGGGCTCTCAGGCCCCAGCTGAAAGGCTGGTGGGATCAGCAAAAGTCCTTTCATTCCATTAAACACTGAATTGAGCTGTGTAGCTTCCTGTAACAAACCACACAAAACCAAATTCCCACCAGTTTCTCCCTGACTCGTCCTCCAGGCAAGGCGGTTGCAGAGAGCACATGACGAGGCTACCAAACACTAAGAAGGTTTCAATTATCCTCAGAGAGAGAAAATGCCTCCAGCCTCATGTGAGGATGAGCTGTTCCCTCTCACCTTGTCTGACCCTTGCTACCTCTCCTGGCACCACGAAGTCCCGAGGCTGCTCCATCCCTCTGGTGCCTCTGACAATCCCCTTTCTCCCAGAAGCCAGGGCTGGCAGCAGCAGTGGGCACTGCCCAGGGGCCTTGGGGAGCAAACTGGGCAGCATCTTGCACAGCCTGGAGGCCCAGGCAAGTCCCACAGGCATTGACTCTCAAACTCCAAAGTTTCAAAATGTCCCCAATGAATTTCTGTTCCTTCTGGGAATTCTCTGCCTGTTTAAACCATCCTTGGCTCTTGTGCAGCCTTAGGCTCTAATTCCATTGTTAAGAAATGCTCCCTACTCCGATTTGCTGTGAAAGTGTCTCCTTCCAACCTTGTAATTCTCTTCCATGGCTAATAGCAGGGTATATATGATTATTTGCTCTATTACTTGCCTTTAATTTAATTAACTTGAAAAAAATCAAGCACAATCTTCCTGACTGAAAGCTCTTTCAGCACACATGAACTTTACTACTTCAGTGGTGGGTTTACATGGTGTATGTCAGCTGCCAGAGTGAGAACTGACTACTTGTGAAGACATGAAGTGTAAGAGTGGTTCATAACTCTCTGCTTTCAGTTGCACAATGTACCCACCAGGAGAACAGTCCCCCAGGTCCACCAGGACGTCCCCAGAGAGCCAAGTTCTCTGCCTACCTTCAGAAAGGAGATGGAAGACAATAGGGAAGTCCATGTTCCTAGAGAGTCCCAAGACCTTAATAACAGAAAGGTTTGTTAGTCAGGATGTCATCAGAAACCAAAAAGCTTCACTCTACCATTTATGTCCCAATGCCAGTGTCACAAACAGAAAGGGCCCCAAGAATATACCTTCTTTCCATTGGCTTTTTTAACCACGGTTCACAGGACAGCACTGCTGCCAGGCACAGGCTCTAACAGAAATGGAACCAAGGTAGCCTGAGAATGGCCAGGTCTGTCCTGCCTTCAAATAAGTTTCAGTGACTTTTCTTCACAGAGCAGTTTTAAAATGATCTCTGCTTTCTGGGGGCAGAACTCTGTAACCAGCTTCTCTAACTTCTAGTCTACTCACTTGAGCACAGTACTAATTGGAGGTGTACTTCTGGGTTCCAGTCACTGGTGACATCGTGGGGTTTTTTATATAGAAGAATTTTTGTTAATCCTAAATGAGATAGGAGCACACAAAGATATCTTGAGAAATAAAACCCATTAGATGTTTTCCCACAGCATGCAAATATTTAAGTAGCTTTAACTGACATTCTCGTCTCGGCCTCTCATTGCAAGGAGTCATTTATTTAGAAATTTTATTTACTGTCCAATAAATATTTACTGTACTGGAAGCTAAAATACACCCAGATTAATGTGCTGGGCTAAATAACAGTCATGTCCTCATTGTTTACAAAGACCAGTGTCCAAATAAAAATTCTGAAGAATTAAGTTGAAAACACACCTATAACCACATAGCTATGTGGAAGAAGGAAACAGAGAAAAAACCTCCCCGTAGAACTTTAGATAGTGAAAGAGGTACCACAAGTCTGCCTAACCAGGACAGTGTTAGATAACTGGAGGCAGAACAAACAAAAGAGAAAAAACCACCACCCAGAAAAATCCCTTGGTTCTCTCGTTCCAAGGCATTCCAAACCCATGTGTCCTTGGAGCAGTCCAAATAACAAATCCTCCTTGCACAAAGCTTTTCTGGCACCCCGGTCTGGAGCTGCTCCTGCTGCACTCACATTCCTTTAGCCCCTCACATTGCAAAACATATGACTTCCAGTTGTGAAAGCAAAATCTTCTTTGTGCAAAGTTCTTTCTACCTGCTGGGATGTGCCAGGGCCCTGAGAACACCAACAGCTCCTCATTGCCCTCATCAACATCATCTGGGGCCCCTCCCCACGTGCCTTCCTCCCACTGGCCCAGGAACTGCACTTAAGCTCCAGGCCTTCCTCTTGGTCCTCCTCTGAGCTGTACCCAGCCTGGTGCTTTGCTGCTCCCCTCTTGCTCTCACACCTACCTCAGTGTTTGGGACTTGTGCAAGGGCCACCAGAGCTGCTCTGCTCTTGTCTGGGTACTGGAGGACTGCAGCCTCTGCTGGGCAGGACACTGCCCCCGCCTGCTCATCTTCAGAGCCTGCTGAGGAACGCAATAAAAAAGTAAGTGGTTGTGAAGGGATGAAACTGAAAACCAGTGAAACTCCCCTAAAGGAAAGGGGGCTGCAGAAGGATGTAAGCACCAATCTCTCCACGTAACCTGAACAGCCAGGGAAGGAAGAACCCAGTAGGAGACTCGATTTGCTCCTTGGTGGAGCTAAAGCCACAGCTGGGATCCTTCAGTGGGCTCTGCTCTAGGGAATGGTATTTTCAGCTCCCCAAGGTGCATGCCTGCGGATGGCCTCAGAGGAAGCAGATGCTTGAGAAACAAGCTGAATCTAAACAGTAGACAGTCTCTAGATCCTTTGGAAAACCTTTATTTTGCTGTGGGTCTATGTTGCTCAGTTTCTCTCTTTTCCATTCATATACTATGAATGGAAGCTTTTAAGTGTTACTGTAAAGTAAGTAAATACTTACTTGTGAGATGTATGGAACCAATAGTCTGTGGCCCAAACCAGGTCTAAAATATCACTTACAAACATGAAAGATGCAGCCTTTCACTACATGCATTCTTCTTTAATCTTGTCAGCATTCTCAAAAAATCACCTTCCAGCACTTACAGCTTGAATCAGAACTCAACTGCTTTATGTGAGTCAGAACCTAACATATATGAAGGGATAGTGTTCTGTAATCCCAGTAACTCCTACACTCTGGTACAGGAACAGACTAAGGACATGTGTTCTAGATTCAAGTGCTCAGAATCGTTACCTGAGCTTAAAAAAAATCTTTCTACTTCATATTTTAAGTATGTAGCATCTTGCAGACAACAGGCAAGCTAAAATCCACCCTATCTAAAGAAGCTTAAATAAGCCTGTTCATAGATGTGCTTTGTTACTGGGGCTTACAGCCCACAGCATGAATTCAGCATGTTCAATATATGTGACCTCAGTCACATGCCAGTGCAGGCTTTTTCCATCAATGTGATGTGCTCAGGAGACCACAAAGACCTAAGTATATGCTGGTTTCAAAGTAAAACCTCACAAGCTGCCAGTAGGAACAAAAAGGTCAGTTCTACTCTCAATCACGTCAGTGATAAGCTGCAATAGCTGCACTGTGCTTACTGCAGGCTGGATAATGTCATGGCACCCCAAGAATTCCTGTACCATAATTCTTATGGTTTCTGAAAGCTGCCTTCAGATCCTGTCCAGTCTACCCAGAAACCAGAAGAGGAATCAGTGATTCATTTGGAGTTCCAAGAACCCAAACCACCTACTGTTTCTAAGTGATGAATATACAGAAAACAAAGTACAGTCCATGGAAAAGAAGAGAGGTGCTGTGAGCTCCACCACGACTGAAAGAATTGGGATTGCTCCTTCCAGAGAGGAAGGGGCTGAGGCATGATACTGAATCACAGACCAGACTGGGCAAGATGTAGTGCTGTAAAACCACAGATCTAAGTGGGGCATCTGGGAGAACCTTCTCTGAAAGCAGTCACCCATGGCCTGGAGAAACCTGCCTGCAGAGGGCCTGGAGTCCCTGTAACAGCAGTTTTGGAAACAGGTTGTATAAACATCTTCAGTGGAAGACAAATCTATAGATCTGTCTTGGCATATGTGGATGGATCGACCTTTGGATTGCTGCTCCAAAGCCTGCCTTGGGGAGGGGGAGGTGGGAGGTGCCAGGATCAGATAATGAAGAACAGATATTTCTATACTGCTACTTCAATAACAGACTTGCTCCTCTGAACTCCTCAGACCTGCAGGCAAGGTGTTGTCCTTCACACTGGTGACATGGCAGCAGTACCCTGTAACTCCTGACAAAGGCCATGGTCTCACCCTTGTGATCATGCTTTGTGTTGAGGAATAACAATATCTTAGTAACCAAGTGACAGCCACTTTCAAAAGCGCAGATAGGTGCAGAAGTCTCGCAGAGCAAGCTTCCAATTCTTTTATTATGAATCTTAGCTCCAGAACAGCCCCTTGCCATCACTTTCACCACCAGCTGCATTTGCTGAATAGGATGCTATCAGATGGGATGTTAATAGGAAGAAGTCACAGGGTTTGGATGCTGTTGGTGTTTTTGTTAATGGTCAGGCACTTTCCCAGCATTTCACACAGCCTTAGAGAAGTAATTACTCTCAAGCACAGAGTGCAGAGAGAAATGAGAGTGTCCATTTGAGGGGACATCAATAGAGCAGGCTGGGAAGACTTTAAAAGAAGTAATTGTCTGGCTTGCCAAGACTCCTTTTATCAGGGAAAAGAAAGAAAATATCTCAGGCTGAGAATTCAATTGCAGGATGAACCCTGGTAAAAGCCCAGGTATTGTATTTGTGCTGGAGCATGAATTAGAGACCCCGAGTGAGAAGCTAGAAAGAAGTCTAAACCCAAAGTAAGCTCTTTGACAAGCAGGACAACACTCTCCAGAGGGACTGAGATGAAATGACTTGCAGGAGGAAGGAGAAAGTTGAGCCCTGCTTTTGCTGTGAAGGTGGCTGAAAGCTGGGACAGCTTGTGCAGAGAAGTTGTGGAGCCTCCATACTTGGGTATGTTTAAAATCTAACTGGACATGGCCCTGGGCCACCTGCTCTAGCTGACCTTGCTTTAAAGGGGAGGGTGGACTAGACGGTCTCCAGAGGTCCCTTTCAACCTCAACTATTATGTTGGGCCACACTGAATTGAACACCATATGAATACTATGTTAAATTACCTCAGTGTAAGTTTTAGCCAAGGCTCTCTTGCAGATAAACAGAATTAAAAAGAACTAAAAAGGTAGATTTCTTAGTCATCAAGTGATGGTGGATAATGTTGTACATGAATCACAGCAAAGAATGTGCCAGAAAAAAGGCATTTGAGCCTCCCACATCCAGAAAACTGGAGAGAGCATTTGGAAAAACTTCCAAAGATCCATGAAGGGGAATGGTGAGAGGGAGGGCAGATAGATGACTAGGACATCACTGGAGCCCAGGGAGCAGGGGGGGTGAAGGAAGCAGAACTTTGAGCATGGCTTGGGGATGTGAGGATGAAGTACCACTCTTGACTGGGTGTTCACTGTAGACTTTGGCCAGAACCTCTATCAGCTCAGGAAATGGCTCACATTTTTCACTGAAGTGATGACTAAAACATTAAAGCAATGCTTTGTTTGGGTTTGGGGGTTTTTTGCCTTTTTTTTAAAATCACTACTCATCTTCTATAGCTCAAGTTATTCCTACACACAAATGCTTCTGGGGCAAGCTTAGAAACATCCAAGGGACTGGTGCTTTCTGAGCAAAGCCCATCTCCACTGCTCTGCACTGTCTGTACTGCAGGCAGCTGAACATGTCATCTGGTCCAGACATTTCTGGCTAACAGAAAGCATGACTGCAGCACATCTCTGCTGCCACTCACTTGGAACAGCTTTCTGCACTTCTTCCCTTCCTCTGCTGCTCTCCAGCCTGTGCTGCTAATGGTTGGCTGTCTTTCCTGGGTGAAGAGCAGTTATATAAAGGGCTCCACAGCACTTGCCTGCTAGCATCAGGTGGGAATTTATCCAAGGTGCTTGGTTTCTTAAATAATTAGGAACAGAACAGACTATAACAGAACAATATAAAGGACTTCTAATGCCAGGGACAAGTGCCAAAATCACCCTGGAGTGCTCAAGTTAAGATTTCCTGGGACAGTTTGGTTTTATTTAACTGTAGAAATTTTTTCCTTATGCCAACACTGATGTGTGATCATAATATGTAAAAATCTACTATCTAAGATCTGGTAAAGTTCCAGGAAAGAGTTACACAAGCTCCATGTATAAAGTGATGATGGAAATGCTCAGTTCTGCTTTAAATTCATCCAGCACTGAATTCAATGAGAACCAGGATGACTGGAGGTTTAACTTCACTGCAGAACTGCAACTGGTACAGAGACACCCCCATGTTTGTTAGAGGTTTATGTTTGTACTTCTCTTTAGTTGTGTTGGTAGCTCAGTTTGATAAAATAGCTCGGGCTGACTCTTCAGAGAGCTGGAGGACTCACAACACCAGACAGCTACAAACTGAGTTACAAAGAGAAGAGAGAGCTTGTGACTTCTCTTAAGGAGATCCAATGATCCAGAAGTTCCTGCCTGAAGATGTGAAGCAGTGGTGAATATAACCAGTCACGTGAGGAGTGTCTTGCCTGGAGCACCAGGCACGGGGTGCAGAAGGACCCAGAGGAGTTCTGGTATTGCTTAGTCTCAGGAGCTCAGGTCTTGATCTCAGTGTGCTCCCTTAACTCCACAACCCTCCTTGGGTAGATTGAGGACACTCTAAAATAACCTGCCAGACTGGAACCACAATGTACAGCACTGTGTAATCAAGCCCAGAAATTAACACTAACCTGGCTCAGTTGTGACTGGAAACGATCTGTGCAAAGGCTGTTCAGGAATGGTTTGGGCTGTGTGGCAGAGGGGAGCCCTTTTTCCTACACGACTCCTTTCACTGCAGTGAGGCTTTGCCACTTCTGCTTCCCATAACCCCAGTTCTAGTTTAAAATCCCCTTTGGGTAACACAGCTGTTCTCCTCACACCTGCACTATGGCTTTGGCAGGCTTCTCCAGGACAGTGGGGTCTTGTCTTGCCCCCCTCTATTGCCCCAAGTCTGTGCATCCTGACTGACCCCAATGCAGGCTTTAACACTTGAAAATCTTAACTGCTGGGGCCCTGTTCTCTTTTCTTTTGCTTATCCCTTGATCACTGTTCTTACAGGATTATGCCCAGGAATGGAGAGATCTAGTGTTGTGCTGAATTATTGTTCCTTGTAATGGACAAAGGCCACTAACAGAGATCTGATACTGTGCTTAATTACTGTTGCTTTTAATGGATGAAGGCTGTTCATCATACTTTTATATTGAGGGAGTTCACCCCATTTCCAAACATTCTCTAAAACCATTATTAAATTGATAAATAACCCCTGATAACACTCCAACAATTATTGAGGCAAAACCTCTTTTTAGGATTGAATAAAAATGCTATTTAGAGATGCTGATGTAGTAAACCCAAAATGTCTCAAGCATTTGAGGTACAATGAGCTTCCATCAAACCCCTGACAAGTCCACCTGAACTGCTGCCTCCAGTCCTGGTCCAGTTCTCCAGGACTGGGTGTCTTTCCATCCTGCCTCTTCTGAACTGCCCATCTCTATGGTACCCTTCTAGATGTGCTCCAAACCAGACGTGCCAAGTGGACTCAGCCCAGCACTGTGACCTGAACTGCTCCCGGATCGGGCCCCAGGTGGTTCCTCAGCAGGCCAAGCAGCCCCAGGACTCTGCCCTGCCCAGGGTGGGCACACCAGCTCTGGGCACACCACCAGCCCCCCAGGGCATGTGCTTGAGGATCTCCCCTGGAACTGGGAGCCTGAGCCTTTTAGGTGCCCTGTTCCCAATGAGACACAAACCTGGGCTGACTTCTCTGTAAAACTGACTCTTTCCAGTCCTGTGGGTGTCAAGAGTGAAAGACGTGGTGTGAAAAGAGCTGCCCGCATAAGATCTCTCTGGGAGACCAAGACCAATTTTTTCAAACAGCTGCAGAATCCTAGCAGTACAAGTTCTATGTACACATAGCTCACCTGGTGCTTTTTCTCTAAGAAACAACCATTTCAAGGAAATGTTTACTTCACTGAAATCCTAATATTCCTTGTGAATCAGAAATCCCTTTGGTAGCGCTCACTGAGCAATGCAGCAGTGACCTCTGCTGTACAGGGCTTGCTATTTCATAATTGTTCTGCTAAATAAAACCTGCTGCCAATACTCTAAGTTAAAGCAATACTTTTTTTTCAAAAGCAAGTATTCTTTCTACTCAAGGTCAGAGCATTTCTCTTTATACTAACAGGAGGACTTCAGACCACAGAGATTGTTTTTCAGGTTCCTGGCATGAACGTACCACAGCTATGTTTTAATGCTTTCATTAGTTATCAGAAATGGTATTAGCATTAAATGAACCTTGGACTACTCATAAATATTCCTGTTAATTTTACTGGGAAGGGAACTGAGGCACAACCCCTGGGTGACTTGCCTGCAGTCACACCCAAAAATCAATGGTGGAGGTATCGAGTTCAGGGGAAATCATTATTTCATGCTCTGTTTAATCAAAAGATCATCTCCCCCTTATCCTGTGCAGAATCAGCAGAATATTAACCAACTCTAAATGGCACACGTTGTGCCTGTACATCACACCCCATGTGACCACAGAAAGTAACACAAACCAGGGAAAAAAGACAGACTGCTTGTTTTAAGCTCGGGACTCTGCTCTCATATGATCAAATAAATCCCATCAAGCAGTCATAAGCCTCTTGATTTGATCTTAATAAAGCACAGAGCAACCACTGATTCTGCTAAGCCAGAGGGAGCAACGTGTAAAATGCTCTGTCCTTCCCCTCTCCTCCCACCACTAGCCCATCTTCTCTCTCCAGTCAGTGCTCCAAGGCACCAGGACCTGTCTCTACCCTGCATCCATGAGGACTGTGAGCGTGGCCCCTGCAGCAGCCCAGCATGGCTCCAGCATCGCTCCACACTGCCCAGCTCTGGCATGGAGGGAAGCTGTGATCCTGCACTGCCTCGGTGTGGTGAAACCAGGCTGAGCAAGCAGCAAACCTCCCTCAACCCCTCCAGCCATGAGCTGAAAGCCTCCTGGCAGCTTGGGAAGTTATTGCTACTGCTGCTGACACCCAACCCCGCTGACAACAGGAGTGCAGAGTTCTCAGATGTGGATCTCTGATGTGCAAAGGACAGTGTGGCAGGTTGGCTGGCTGGTGGTGTCAGCTGTGGGTTGAGACTGCGCCCAGGGATTTCCTCAGGAGAGTATCAGAGGCTGGGATTTATGATGTCTGAGGGCTCTGACTTGTCAACTTAGACTACTGAGTATCCAGGACTGCTCTAAAGATCCCTATTTATAAATTAGTATTAGGACAGCATGGAAAAAACATGAGGGTTTTAAAAGAATATCAAATGAAAGCTAGTGCCATACACTGTACTGTTGACCAAATGCAAAGGTTCTCAAAATATTTAACACCCATTCCAGAAGTTCTGCTGAGAAGAACATGACAAAGTGTTCTGTCCTCAGACCAGGCTTTGCTGAGAGGAAGAAAAACCACAGGCCTTCAAAAGAATATCCTGAGTGACATGAGGGAAGAGCCCAGCCACCCTGCCCAGAGGTGAAAGGTATGTAGATATGGCTACTCACACGGGCCTGACTACAGACACAGCCATGGTGACAACTGAAAAAGCAGCAGCAGAACCCTGATCTATCCCAGCAGCTTGTTTGGGATAACCTGGCCGGGTTTCTGTTAGTGTTGTGCATGTCCAAGCTGCTTCTGATTGTAAAGACTTACTGTATGTGATCCAGATTGACCCCGTGGCTTCTGTAGTGCAGGTCAAAACCTCACCTGAGTAACATACCCCTTGGACCTCCCAATGGCTGGGAGAGGTTCCCCAGATCCTCACTGCAGGAGGATGCAGGTCTGGATGATGGTAAAGTATTAACAGGGCAAGTGGGGATGTGTCTCTCTCTTAGTCACTATAGTTACTTTTATGTACTAATGATTAGGTGCATTACCCTGCTTATTGCTGCTGCTTTGACTAATCATATCCTTTCATTTCTGTAGCATCTTGAAATAGACAGTTAAATAAGCTTATGTCTTCTGTTGGTGGCTGTGTTCTTTTTGTTGGCCCCATCAACTGGCAAAACATGTATCTACGAACTTGTAACCTCAATGAATAAAGTTTGTGTTCTTGGAAATAAATACTTCCTATCAAAATATGTTAACTGATGTTATATTCTGGTTACTTCT
Source organism: Brachypteracias leptosomus (assembly GCA_013401335.1). Lineage (NCBI taxonomy): Eukaryota > Metazoa > Chordata > Aves > Coraciiformes > Brachypteraciidae > Brachypteracias > Brachypteracias leptosomus. The sequence goes on along the minus strand of VYZX01004568.1, from coordinate 182,655 downwards.
CAGCTGAATCTTTTTCATGCTCTCCTATGATTTTGCTCAACATTTGTCAAGTGAACCTGTCTGCAGTTACTGCTTCACTTCCTCTTTGACTCCTGCCAGCCAGGACTCAACTTTTGTAAATTCCTGGCACCAGTGCTCTTCTGGTTTCACAGAACTCTGGAAGTCATACAAAACATTTAATTCCTGCACTGTATCTGATGTTTGAGCCAAGTAATAAACTGGATTCATACATTTAGAATGCTTTGTACTTCTGCCATGTCGGCACTACATTTGTAACGTTCCTTGGAGCTAAGTGTAAAATTATTCCAGAAAGGAGGGAAGAATAGATTATCTTAAGGACACTAAGCAAATACCTACTTGGTACCAGTAAGTACATACATGACTTGGCATTCCTGAATGTTGCCCTCTAAATTAGACTCCAGTATACCTGCAAAGCTTGCTAGATCCATGGAATGATCTCCTACGGTGACTGGTGCCAGGTGGTGTCCACAGTAGCAATTGTGATACCACCCCTCCTCCAGGAGTAATAAGTAATCCTCAGCTTATACAAGACATCAGAATCTTGCTTTTGTCATCAATATACAGTAATTATACAGAGTTTTTAGTACTGATTTCTAAATTACAAATAAATGTACCACCACTGCCTAAGAATGACCTGTTGCCACTGCTGCAATGAGACAGGCCTGTTCTTTTCCTCCTGCATTTTTATTTTTTTCAGTGTTACAGCCTAGCCCACAGGAGGTAATACACCACCTTCACCCTCACTTCCCACCACAGGCAGGCAGGCAGGCTCAAGCTGCCCCCTCCAGCAGCCCCATCCAACCCTCCAGCACAATGGGTTCACTCTAACCAACCTGGATGTGGTCCTTTCATTCAAGGCATAGCTTGGTCCTCAAGACAACCATCACTGGGCACACTGGGGTGATCTCCATCCTTACAGCAAACAGTGCACTTCACTCACCAGATCTGTGGACATGTAGATATTATTAGAAAATGCTGCCTTCCTGTTTACCATGTAACTCCTGTTCCCCTACAAATCTCACTGGTGTCACCACTGATCTTAGTAGCACCTTCCCCCTCAAACATCAGTATCTCTGTCATTTCATCTTATGCCTGCTCGTTCAGCACTGCTACAGCAACTCTCCTACCTATGATCAGAACTTTGCTGTGCCAAGCACTGTGAGTGCACATCAGCCTTGCTTCAGCCACAGCTTTGCAATCCTCCCAAGCCATACGGACAGAAAACAAGGGCAGAGAAAGCAAACTTGTGGAAAAGACAGAGGAGAAAATAGCAGCTACATAACACAGCCCAGCAAGGGAGACAACATTCTCCACACACAAACTGTCTGCTTCAGTGCCAGAAACAAACCAACAGTTTTCCACCCTGGTTTTTTAAACTGGAATATGATTTATTTACTGCCTTATGTATGTGACGCTGCTAAGCAACGTAAGCTTCAACTTGCAAGCAGAACCTATAAAAAGGAAAAGCAATGATGTTACTGTATGCTGAAAGGGACAGTTTTCCTTTTAAAGAAAACCTAAAAATAGCTCCTTGTTTTTCAGAATGAAAACGGATGTTTTGCAAAACACAAATATACCAGAAAACCCCAGTGATGAAATAGCAGGAAAAAACCTCAACCGCATTTTTCCCAGTACTGGAAGGATAAGAGAGAGGAGGAGAGGTAATGGGGTAGCTGGGCAAAATTAAATCGTGTCGAGGCACACAGAGGTGGTGGTCAGCAGACACTGGTGCGTGGTCACTGTGTGACTGCACAGAAACCCTGATGAGCACCAAGCAGCACTGAGGCCTGGAAGCAGCTGCTGTAAAAATGCAGTGTTTTCTAACACCATCCTCACCTCAAGCCTGATCCTAGTCAGGATTTCTGTGATCTTCCATACTGACCAGACCTACAGTCCTGCACAAGAACAAAGCCTTCACCTTCCCAAGTCTCCAGCAAACTGCAGCATATGAACTCCTAGTTTAGGAAGAAGTCAGCTCACATGAGGCCTATTAGAAACTATTTAGAGAAACTTGCTTTCTCTGGTACTTCCCTCATGGCTTTTCACCTGCTGATGAAGTTCCTCTAAATAAATCATGACTGTTTTCTCTAAAGGGATACCACAGACGTGAAACTTGCAGCGTCTGTGGAAACAGCCCTTGTGCTAAAAGAAACCAGACTTACTCACCAGTCTGTTAAAAAGTGGCTTTGGGGGAGTATCCCCGAAAAGGGAAGGGAAAAGACACGTAGAGCACTAAAATTAGAGATAACAATATTGTATTCTGCAGCTTTGGCCAAGAGCTAACCAGAACTGCATGGAAGTAGCATTACAGCATACAATACTATCAAATTAATGTTATACATTCAGAAACAGATCCTACCAAAGCCTACTGAACAATTACAGATCAAAAGTTCATTGTAGCCTAGTAAATCCACATTAAACCCTTTAATATCAACTCTGCACTTTCATACAAGGGAAGATAGGCTATGACTACTGAAATGTAACTTCTGTCAGGGCCCTGAGAGCACCAACAGCCCCTAATTGTTTTCACCAGCATCATCTGGGATGTAAAAGGAATACCACAGGAGCTTTCTTTTGGCTAAACAGACATTCTAATGGATAGAGAAACATGTCAATGTAGGATAAATCATTATGGTTGCCTTTTCCTTACAGCTTGGTTTGGTTTCTCTGTGAACAAAAGTAGTAGAATCAAGCTTGTGTGATGTCAGGTAAGAAAAAGAGCAGCTGGGCTGAACAGAATTGAAAACTTCTTTGAATTACCATTGGTATTGAAACTAATAGGCATGATTTTTCTGAAGAACTGCATGTTGTGGTTAACATTTTATTTCTAATTCAATAATATTCAAGCTGTAGCATGAACTTAGTGACAAGTCTTCAGAGTCTCAGGAGAGCTTACTTCTTGCTGTAGCACTGCTGATTCATTTTCATGCATGTTGTTTCTCCTCTCTTCTACCAAGCTCCTTATTTTCAAACAACTTTGAGAAGTCAGGATCTTTGGGAATCTTCTTCCTGAGTAAAACATAGTTCAAGCTTTTATTATACTAGTCTGGAAAGGGTACAGATTGAGAAATGCAATGGTGGCTTCAGTGCCGTGTTCCTTGTAGACCAAGCTTTAGGAAGCTCACAAACTCTTGCTTGTGATTTCCAAGAATTCAATTATACTTAGAATTGCTATCAATAAACTGTGATGTTTAATGGTAGGGTGCAGCAGTTTTACAGTTACAGGAGCATAGTGAAGTTGTTTGTTGTGTTATACCTGACCTGACTTAATGCAGTTCCAAGAATCTTTGACTCTGTTAAAGATGTAGGACAGGGAAGTTCAGCAACTGCTCTCTGCAGGCAAGCAAGAAAAGGTGGTGATGAAACTCATGTGAGCCTCTGACCACAACTTCCTCGTGACATTGTGGGGAGGGAGAAAAAACCCCAAACCCTTAGATAACCAAAATGAAAGGTTATCTGATGAAGCTGTGTGGAACAACTCAAATTGGGTTGACAGGCCACCCTTTAGTTGCTCAACCATGAATATGCCCATGCTTTCCAGCTGGCTGACCCCAGCATGTACTGGTACCTGGGGTTATTCCTCCCAGGCGTGGAACTTGGCACTTCCACTTGAACTTCATGGGACTCCTCTTGGCTCTTTCCTTCATCCTGTTGGGTTGTTTCTGAGTGACAGCACAAGCACTGCCTATTAACCCAGAGTCACTAAACCTGGTGTACACACTGCCAGATGTATCCTGTTCTACTTTGCTTTAAGAGGAAAGTCTTTCCTGGAGATGTGCACACCATTGTACAAATATATTTAATGCCAGCCGCTCCTCACAGCCATGGACCTGAGCCCTCAGCTGGCACCTACGTGAGCTGGAAAGACCATGGCTTTTCCCCAAGCTTGCTTGTGTCAGGGGTCACCAGCTTCTCTTGCACAATTGTTGAATGTTTCCTTTATAATGTTTTCCATGCAGCTGCCTGGTTTGCCACCTGCCTGTCCTACCAAAGCCAAGAGGAAGCAGGTATGTGTCTCCCCAGGACACGGAGAAGCCTTGGTGGTTTTCTGGTCTCTCCCAGTACAATGGGGAATTTGCACAGGTCATTTCTTCTCGTTGCTACTTCCTGAAAAGAACCCAACAGAACAAAGCCCACCCCCTGCAGCCTGGTTTCACCCAGGCCTCACTGCTATTCTCAGCTTTAAAAACCAGAAGGCAAAAAAATACTTCAGGTGACCTTACTAGAGAACAGTTCACTTCTCAGCTGAGTCCAGCTGCCTCTATTAAAGTGGGTACTTGGGTACTTGAGAAGTTAAGGAGTCAGAATATCAGTCCCAAAAGAAAATGATGCTGCATTAAGGCAGCATAATTCTTAAACCATATGACTACTAATTATTGTATTTTCAGCTCAAGTGTCTTTGCTACAGATGAACTGCTGACTTTGCTAGCTAAAGAGGCACACACTACCAAGCCAGCACCTGGGTCCTCTGACCTGCTTGGACACTGCCCACGTGTCTCTTGCTGCATGTCCCTGTCCTCTCACCCCTTTCACAGCAGAAACGATGGTGATCCCCATGGGCTAAGCAATTACCAATGTACTGGAAGGCAGCACCCAGCAAAAGCCAAGGGTTGCCATGTTTAGCTTCCTTGGAGGAGCTCGTATGCAATGTTGTCTAAAACAGTTTAAAACTCAGCCTCTCAAGTGAGTATGTTTCCAGTGAGACTCTGTAATAAAAAACAATGGCCTGTGCTCTTTTTTGTTGCCTTGCAAACTCTTGGGTCTGTAATGAACAGAGTTACAGAGAGTTTTGATTTGGCAGCCTCCAAATGAAAGCTGAAACTTGTACTTAGCCCCTTGATGACTGCAAGAGCTGTTAAAATTATTTTATTGATAAATTTTGAACAGAAACGAAGTTCCAGAAGTAGATATATTTTTTTTTGTCTAAAGACCTGCTTTCTCTTTTTTCAGGTGGCACCTCTTCACATCACTGATGCAGTGCATGGATTCTAGCCCAGCTAAAGCTTCTCAGGTTGACAAAGACTTCCCTGATATGAGAAGGGCAATGACACTTGTGGCTGGAAAGACTGTTGTGAAACCAAGGCAAACACTCCTTTTTTAATGTCCTCTGTGTTACCTGCCTGCTTGTCACAGAAGAGAAGGAAGTATTCATCTCCAGCAGTGCTGGACTTGATCCCAATTTAATGTGTTAATGACCAAATTCAAAGAATATGAACTCAATAAAAGTCAGTCTCAGTAGAGCACAGTTTTGCCATAAGCAGAGTGATTTTCTAGATGACTGAAAATCTGACAATTTACTGCAGCAGTGCAAAATTCTTCCTCCTTTCCACTCAATGCCTACAAGCAGATTTGATTATACCAACACTTAAAGGGAAGTCAGTAATAATCTGTACCTTTCAGATGCCTTTAATGTACATGTTGTTGCAACTTTGAAGGAAAAAATAAATAAAAAACAAAACCAAAAAATCCCCAAACCAGTCCCACAATGAAAAAAACATTTAGATTAAAAAAAATTCCTTGTTGATTATTTCTCCTCACTTGTACGTTTTCAGATCTCTGAGTTGTCAGGTAGAGAAAACACAACACTTGGGATCAAGCCAATTAAATATGTCCATTATCCAGCAGAAAACCCAGGAGGCAGATAAAGCATTGGTAAAGGGGTTAGTGCTGTGCTCTTCTGTAAGATGGGCTCCCTCGGGGGCATCTGACTATGGCTATACCTTCTCTCCTTGGAACAGGTATCCCCAGGGAGCGAGGAGGGAGTGCTCACCCTGCTCCTGGGCCTGGAGCATTTGGGGTTTAGCTGTGTATGTGTGAATGCTTTGGAAGCCTCCTTCTCCTCTCACATACCTATGCTGTACATTCACTGCATGGCCACACAATTTAGGTCTCTATCATTTCACCATTAGCCTGCTGAAGCTATTCATCTGCAGGTGTGTAATTGATGGACCTGGAGGTTTGGCATTTCTCCACCCTCTCTTAATGCTGTTTAGCACATCATGTTCCAAAACAGATCCCAGCTGCTCGGGAGGTGGACTGGGGCCCTTTTCCCAAAGCATTTCACAAGCTGAGGTGTGATAGCCTGAGCTCCCTGCAGCCTAGGAGTACTTCTTGTTCTTGACATTTACATGAGTTGTGTGATACCTGTTTGAGATACCACTACTTAAAACAGCTGGGCAAAGAATGAATAAATTTCCATGGTAAGATTTAATTGTCGGAGGAGCTTGGCACTGCTCATCTCACAGAAGCTGCCTAAGGCCAGAAGCTGTCATGCTCCTGCTGAGTTATCTCATTAATGCAAAGTGAATGTCATGACTCTTTTCTAAAATAGCATGGTACAGGAGCTTGAGGAAACACTTTTCTTAGGCACAAAAAAGGCTTCCTTAGTTCAACAGCAAATCCATGGAATGGGCACCATAATTGTTGTATCATGAAGTATCCCATCACAGTGGGCACATTTTCTATCTGTTCAGAATCTTATCTTCTCAACAACATTATGTCACTGGCTGCACTCCTGCACTGGAGCTCAGGTGTTATAAAGGTGAACTACAGAGCGTTTGAGTCCCACAAATGTGAAGCCTAGCCTCCTGGAATACACAAGATGCCAAAGCAGCAGCACCTTAGGACCTAACTCTGCCAAAAGTTACCTGTAGAGATGCTCAACTGGAATAACCAGATTGAGGAGTGATGTTGGGAACTCTTCTGAAATGCCAAAGTGTAGTATTTACTGAACATGCATCAGAGCCTTTGGCATTTGGGTCATCTTAATGCTTCAGTCTTCTGGTCCTGTGTCATTCTACTATTGCACACACATGCTCTACTAATGCTTTGTCTTAGGCTGAGGCCCTTTAATGCTGCTGCTGGTAAAGCTCCCATCTTGTTTTAATTTGATTGTAACTGGGCTCGCCGTGCGTGACTATTATGAGGTGGAGTCTTACAGAACACTCATGTCTTAAACAGTGTTATCCTTTAGGTATCACTATTTTTCCTACTTCAGGATGCTAAGAACATGTTTGTGTTCCCTACATACTGTCTTGGCTTGTGAGTGAACCACAAAAAGATGGACTGAAGAAGTGAGTGTTCTAGTTGTGCTGGCATTGCTACGGCCAGGTGTTAAAAGACCTTCTTTGGACACTTGGAGCACTTTGTATTTGGTGGGTTTTGGCTGCTTGTTCTTTGACCCTCAGCAGCTTGGAGTTTTGTTTGTCTTCTGAATGCAATCCAAACTGATCTTTGGGTTTGCTGAGCCCCACAGCTCTCTGAAAGACATGGTTGTAGGTAAAATACTAACTGATTTTTTTAATATCTTCAGTAATAATGATGTTTAATTAGTTTAGACCTGCACTGCAAATTGGCCTGTATGTTCCTGGTTTCTCCAAATATAGCTTAAAACTAAGCTTTATAGCTTTATACTGAGCTGAAAGCAATAATCAAAGGGAGTAAACAAATGCAGGACTGTTGTAGTGCTCTGCTTGCCCAACACTTGATAACCCCAAAACACAGAAGTACCTAAGGCCACTTTAAGTGTCAAAATTTCTGCAAAATTAAGTCCTTGAAACTACCACAAAGCTCTCCCTAAGCAGTTTATTTAAATAGTGGTAAGGATTTTGAACAGCTATAGTTCTGCTGCAATATAGTCTGAGCTTGACAGGCTATTACCTTCAACAGGGGAAAATACTTGTACTGCAGCGTGAGATGTCTCCAGCCTTTTCCAGGGCTCTTGGAGCCTATTTGTTTTACCTTTGCTACTCCAGGTCCCTCTCACCCTGATTTCCCTTCTGGAGGGAGTGCTGGGCAGGGAAAGCTGATGCTGGGCAGGGAAAGCTGATGCTGGGCAGGTAGCTCCAGCTGTTGGGAAACAGCGGTGCCCATGGAGAGCACTGCAGCTTCCTACTTCTGGTGTGCTTCCCTTCTGGCCACACAGCCCCAGCCACATGGTTTCTAGATATCAGGGACTTTCCTGTGGTCACAGGAGCATTAGGTAACTGCCCTGCTGGGGGTTAGGATTTGATCCTAAACCAGCAGAAGCCTGTGGACAGAATCTCATTGACTGACACTGGGTTTAAAGTCATACTCTATAAATAAAGACAGTTTTCAGGGAGTGGGAAGTATGAATGAATGTGGTAACTGAAATGACTGCTTTCTCCTAAGGGCTCCACCCAGCAGTCCCATCAACCTCCAGTGTGAATGTGTATGCTGGGGCCCTAGCAGGAGCTCAATCAGGCCTTACAGAGTGCTTACAAAATTAAAGATATTCTGAATTTCTGGCATTTTCTAGCCCAGCCTCTTGTTCAGAGCAGGACAACCAGCAGTGCTGGAGCATATCAGCCATGGCTTTGCTTAGCTGAGTCTAGAGAACCTTCAAGGATGGAGACTTTGCAACCCCATTTAGCAGCTGTCTACTGCATCCTGTCCAGCTTCTCAACATTTGCTTTGAATTGAGGACTCTGAAGTTGACTACAGGATTTCAGATGCAGCCTCACCCCTTCTGAGTACTTGAGGCATAACGATTTCTCTCACTTTGCTGATGGCATTTCTCAGGTAGCCCAGTATGCAGCTTTCCCCACTTGAGAGCAGGGGAAGCCTGCTCTGCCCTGTTGGCTCATGATCAACTCAACTTCCATCATCACCTCAACACCATTTTCAGCAGGGCTACCTGGCAGCCAACTGACCCTTACCAGGTCTTTGCAAACTCATGTTACCCCTATACTTATGTACCCTGTAACCAGAAAAAATCCCAGCAATCTTCATCCTCTTTTAAGACCCACTTAAGTTTAAAGAGATTTTGTATGTGTGCTGTTGGCTTGATCTCTGGCAGAGATAAGCATGAGCGGCTCTACCTGCTGCTGGGTCTGGGCTGTACCCAATATCATGGTTTTCATTCTTACATAGCTTTACCTCTTGGCACTCCTCATTGTGGCAAAAAGTAGCTACCCAACCTTGCTTTCTGTAACTGCTCTCATGAATTACTGGCAGCTCAGAAACCAGACTGCCATCCCCAGCCACTAAGGAGTTACAGCTTCCCTGCCCAACCACCACAGCCACTAAGGAGTTACAGTTTCCCTGCCCAACCACCACAGCCACTAAGGAGTTACAGCTTCCCTGCCCAACCAGGAAATTTCAGATGTTTACAGGCAGCCAATAAAAGGAGCTATCAACACGCAGCTGACTCACGCTTTGCTCCAGCTCTATTTGAATGCATTTCAAAACTGGCTCCACTTGGTATCTGCAGCAGTTTCACTTCATTGCTCTGGAGTTTTTATACCATATTTCCAGAGGTAAGTTGATTTTTTGTTTCCGATTTCTTTTACTGAGACATCTGAATATTATTAGCATAATGTAGAGTTTCTCTCGTGCTAAGGAAAACACCTTTGCTATTAATTGCTTTTTAAAAACTACCTTTGAAATGAGAAATTTGAAATAATGGTTTTATAGCAGCCTACCTCCTGCCCCTGCCTGCCAGCGAGGGAAGGATGACAAAGTTGTCTGAGACTTCTAGTGTCTCACTAAAAAACAATATAAACCCCTTCATTGCAAAGCTCCCCTAAGAAATATTGGGTGTGTGGTTTGAGAGTGAGGTTTTTAGAAGGATCTAGGAGAAAAAGCATTCAAAAAGCAGAACTATCAGAGAAAAGGCTTTGGTACTAAACTTGCAATCCAGGGGTAGAGAGAGACTTTGTCACCGGGAATTGCTTGATAGACCCATACTCCATGATTGGTTCATCCACCTGTTGTAGGGATCTGGGTAGCCACTGGATGGATAAGATTCCTCATTTTAGGGTTAAACTCTTTTGGAGATTATGGCAAATTGATCTAAATTGAGGTGTGGAAACACGTACAAACTCAGACACAGGGGTAATGGTGCTTGGCATGTCATGGTTTGTAACAGAGACACTGAAGTGGGTTTCATTTTGGATTTAGAAATTCCCTAGTTAGATTAGGGTTTGCAAATCCAAAACAGGAGCTGAGAGCTAGCTTTTATTTTTATCCAAGTACCCAGCTAGCAAGAGTTTAAAAAAACTGTTGTAGCTTTACTTGATTCAACTTTAAATAAAAAGAGATACTTTCAGAAATGGTTTAGATCCTCTATCTTCCTTGTACTGTTTGGATATGAGTAAATTCTTTTGGCTATTTAAATGATTATTTATCATAGTATATAATAAACACAAGACATAATGTTCCTCCTGCCAGCCTTTTCATTACCTGCTTTATATTTAGGGTTGGTAGATCTGTGTGGTCTGTCTTTGCAACTTTAAAGGATCAATGGCTCATTTGGCAATTTCCCTCAATTGAGAGGAATCTTCTCAAATGTTATGAAATTTACCTGCCCAAGAGCCTGGTACCATATTGAATTTATTCCTTAAGGAATCTAAGCACTTCAGGTAGCTATTGCTTTCAAACTGCAGTAATCTAACAAAGAGCAAAACATTCAGCTGTGCTTTCCTACCAGCACCAAACACTGCTAAAGGTGAACTGGGGAATCGCTACTGAATTTTTATCTGGATTTTGATCGTGGTCAGATGCAAACCTGAGCTTAGTGCCCCTCTGCTTGTGAGTGTGCCTGCAAGGCACAGATGAGACACAGATTAACTGAAAAACAGTCGGTCATGATCTAGAAGCAGCTCAGCCATGAGCACAGGCTCATTGATTTTCAGGTTTTTGTTTCAATTTTGCTCGTGGAGAACAAGTGATCTGCTCAAAGTCAAACTTTCAGGCCTTCTGCATCCCAGGAGCTCTTTTTGTAGAGCTCATCTTCTAGGACACCATTTGCACTCAACAGTCCTTACTGGTTACTTCAGATTTTTGGCCCTGTTTCTGCAGCTCCCTCGTGTGTTTCCTTTCCTAGTGGACCCTGGAGGGAGTGTCCGAGTTCTTCTGACTCACTGACCTTGCTGTAATCCTCACCCATGGCTTCATCCTCTGTGTTTTCTTAGCTTGTTTTCCTCTTTCACTTTTGGTTATCTCTAGCCTAATGTAGCTTCACAGCTGTAATTGAAGTCACTCATGCAGTGACCCAGTGATGCTTTGCAGAGTTCTCTCTAATCCACATGCGTTGTCACACAATGGGTCTGAGCTCTTCAGATGGCTCTGGCCAAATCAATGGCTGCTCTAAAGCCAACTCCATTAACAGAGCTCTGCCAGCTTACAGCAGCAGGAAATTTGCCTTTCCCTTTGCTTTTCCATCCACGTGTGATGTATCAAAGAAGATAGGCAAGAATTATGCAGAACACACTAACAGGAGTTATTGAATAATGGTGGTTTTTATGAGAAGCAGGGAAACTATATTTGTCTAGCATGTAACTAAGAGACTAGTTTTGTTGTCTATGTAATTCAGTATCACTTTAAAATCACATTTTATGTTATAAATAACGGCCCAACGTTTCAAAGCCATCAGATGGAAATAATGAACCTCAGCTAGCAATTCTGTCCCAGGCACTCCTCTGCAACGGGTGCGTTTTTCCTGCCTTTGTAGAGAAAGCCTGAGAGAGTGGAAAAAGGAAGCCTGGTGGGGCAGGGCAATAGTTACTCAGGAAGTGAGGGGTGGTGCAACTTCACTGGCCTTTGGTAGCAGGCACAAAAAGTAGTTCTTCAAACTTTTTTTTCTTTTCTACCATTTTTCCCCCAAAGAAATGGCCAGATCCCTACCTGCAGTAGCCCAGGAAGATCTGGATAGCTTTACCTTGACCAGGACAGGCTCGGGCTTTGCACTCAAAGCCTTTCACACTCCCTGGAACATTCACATCTCTGTGAAGCTGCTGACCAGCCAGGACACCACAGAGAGGTACGTGTCTCATCTGGCCAGCTAACCCTGCAGGGGGGGAAAGGATTGTTTGGTCTCAGACAAGCAAATCCAGCAATTCTGTAATCTGAACAGATGTTATTTGTTTGGTAGCTGCTTTAAAGAAAAAAGTTTCCGCAGTCCCCTGTCTGCATTTTCTTTAAATCAAACAAACCTCCAAACAAAACAATTCCAGTTACATTTTACTTTGCATTTAACATACTATCCTGATTTGGGATGTTCTCACCCAAACTTGCTCCCTAAAATGAAGGCCACTCTTTTGCTTTTCTCTCCCTACCACTCTGCTCTCTTGTTTACACTACTCAGTGTTTAGGAAAGCTGGGAGAATAAACTGTTGGCTGCAAAATATTTAACTGTGTGCTGGTGATAAATATTTAGATCTGTGGAAGTAAGTGTTAAAACAGGTGGGGCTGTGAATTACTTCCAGGGATTTGTTTACAAGCTTGTGAATCAGCACAGTCAAGATGAGAGACTGAAGTCTCAACGCAAAAGCTGGTTGGAATAATGAGAACGAGCTCCAAGTCTGAAATCAACCACATCTTGAATTCTTTTCAGTGAATTTTCAGCTCACAAGTATCACAGATTTGAGATAATCAGATATTTAAAAGCAATTAACAAAGATTGAACCTGTACCAGAAGTTCAGTTATTTCCATGGAAATGCACAATTAAATTGATAGTTCAGAGTTTCCTGTGCATGGAGATGTAACTGCTTAAGTCCTTAGACAGCAAAACTTCATTCTGATGAGAATAAAAGCAAAGCTTTGTTTTCTCTACAAATAAACTCTATTTGAATTCAGGCCTACAATCCAACTGCAGCCGAGCTAGAATCCAATTTGGCAGTCACTGGGGTGGTACTGCTTACATTAAATCTGAATTTGGCTTCACTTCTATAACATGCTATGACAGCTCTATCATACATCACTTATGTAACATGGTTCCAGTAGATAAGCATGGAATATGGTAACTTCCTTGTAAATGTGGATCCCACTGATAGCAAAAGGGTACAATACAAGCTCTTGGGGACAATAAGGGGAAAAAACCTTGATTTTTCTTAATCTAGCATGTCTCAAAATTCGGCTTCCTCCTGCCTTTGCACTTCAGTCCTGCTTTGAACTGTGCTCTTATGCTCATGTTAAAACATCCAGAGGTCTCTCATGTTATATCAGAAAAATACACTCTGCAAGGAATTGCTTCATTTTCTTAGAACTGGTTGGAGGATGATATAACATTGGCTTAATTGGTAGGATTCTATTAGCTTGTGGTCAAACATATGGTTGTCTCTCAGTTCCGTATGCTACACTACCTCACCTCTCGCTGACATTCCCTCCAGTCTAACCTGCCTCTAATGTTTGGGGTTTTTTTACAGGGAGTGGAAGTCACTCCTTGAGGACATAGCAAGTGTCAGATGCTGTGAGTCTGAACGTCTCCTGCCCCCTCTTGGGATCTACCAGTACCATGGGCTGGTGGGGATAGTGACCGAGTGGATGAACAACGGATCCCTCCACTCCCTTATCCACGAGGTACATAAGCTGTCAATTCTGGGCAGTGGTCACAGCCAGCCTGTCCCTCAGCTGCTGCCCTGCACCTTTGTTTAGTGTCAATGGAGGTGTGAGCAGTAACAGTTCTGCACCACCACCACCTGTGGTTTGTGTCCCTCAGCACCAGCTCTACCCAGACCTGCCCTTCCCCTTGCTCATCCGGGTCCTGTCGGACGTGGCTGAGGGGCTGCAGCACCTGCACAGCCTCCAACCTGCCTCCTGCCACTGCAGCCTCAAACCTTCCAACGTGCTCCTGGATGTGCAGTACAGAGCCAAGGTACAAGCTGCTTCTAGTCCGTTAGTGTAAAATCCAGGGATTGTCCTATTGTTGCATGTATTTATCCTAAGAGTCAACATTTACTACCAAGACTCGAGGTATTGCTGTTAGAATCGACTTTCTCTCCCATCTCTAGATATCAGACTATGGTCTAATTAACTGGAGGAAACAGCAACTGAGGTCAGACCTGCAGAACTGCAGCCAGAGGAGCTGCCAGGACTTGGTGTACCTCCCACCTGAGATACTGGAAGGAGGCCTCCCTTCCCAGGAAGGTGATATTTACAGGTGAGTGGGATGTCCAGGGGCAGGTCATACCTAGTCCTTGCTACATTCCACGGTGTTTTCAAGGATGCCACAGTAAAAAAGCCAGCTGTGCACAATGCAGCAGGACAATGTTCCACACGAGGCCCATCACGGCAGGGAATGAAGTCTGACATTCCCCATAATCAGTGAGCAAGACACCGAGGTTAAGAACTGCTTTCAAAGTTCATTATGTAAATATTTATAAAATGGACTTAAATGTTTTAAAAAGTGTAACAGAGCTGCTGAAACTTTTATATAAGTTTGGAAACCTGATAAGTGCTTCACATAGCTCCTGAGCATGAACTGCTGCTGGCTTTGGTTCCAGGAAGGGCTGTTTACGCCTAATGAGGCTCAGGTAAAAATAAGACCTTTCTCTCAACAGTGCCCCATTAAGGTCCTATGGAGTCTCTGCTGGAATAATTCACTGAGTCACTCAAGCATTCACACTTTTTAACAGAGGAGGGAGACTAACTCCTGTCAGGACCCTTCTGGATATGCTACCTGCTTTGTGGTTCCTCAGTGAACGAGAGAACCTCTCATGCTGCTGTCTGTGTGGAGTACACCTTGAGAGCTGGCATACAGAGCCTGGGGACTGACACCATAAATACCTTTAATTATGATGCTATGACCACTTTTACTGTCAGAGCTTTTATGGAAGCAACAAACTTAAACTCCTGCTTTATTGTTGCAGAGGCAGGCTCTGAGATGAGTCAAATAATACATACACTCGAGGAGGACTATAAATGATGTGACTAATCTGATGATGTCCCCAAACAAGACTTTAGTGCAGGAAGAGTGGAGGCTTACTTTCAGGCAGCATAACTGATTTTCCAACATGTCATTCCTAAATAATTCTTAGTGTTCATGTGCATGTCTAGACAGTGATGCAACAGAAAACAAAAGTATGTGTCATATATTCAACATTAAGTACATGCAAGTTACATGTATGTCCACATTACACCAATACTTTCCTAGAGGATATTTAAGTAAAAGTTATTTCAGATTTTATATGTAAATAAGGCAGAAGAGGGGGTTCTTCCAAACATTCAGACCCAAGGTCTGGAACACCTCTCCTAGGAGGACAGGCTGAGGGAGTTGGGCTTGTTCAGCCTGGAGAAGAGAAGGCTCTGGGGAGACCTTCTTTAAGCCTTCCAGTATCTCAAGGGGGCTTACAAGAAAACTGGGGAAGGACATTTTACAAGAGCTTGTAGTGATAGGATGAGGGGTAAAAAGGTTGCCCAGGGAAGCTGTGGATGCTCTGTCCCTGATGTGTTCCAGACCAGGTTGGACGGGGCTCTGAGCAACCTGCTCTAGTGGGAGGTGTCCCTGCCATGGCAGGGGGGGAACCAGATGATTTTTAAGGTCCCTTCCAACCCCACCACTCTATGATTCTGTGATATATGAGCAAGCAGATACACTTATCCTAGAGCTGCTGCTTCCCCTTCTGGTTGCTTTGCTTCTGATTCATCTATAGCCTCCTTGCTTCTGCCTCTGATTTTGCAGGTTGAGCTTTTGATCACATAACTCTAGTTTATAACACCCAAGTTGTGGGTTGTATCTGTAGATCTATGGTACCACTGGAATACTTCCTAGGATGACAGAAAAGGATAAAGGTATTTGGAACCCCATCAAAATTTGCTGAAGAAAATAACAGACACACAGTGGGTCAGACTCACGTTTTTGGCTGATGAACTGATGTGCTTGTCATACCTGCTGAAAGGTCCAGTCTTCAGTAGCTATTCACCTGGAAGCAAAACAAAAATGATGAAGGAGAACAGAAGGTTCTGCAGCTCACAAGAGCAAATAGAGAGAAGGTGGTGACCTGAAATGTAATTCTAATTGATCCTATGTTTAAAAAAAAAAAATCACTTTAACTGACTTATTATTTTATAAGAACGGCTCAGTTGAAATGGAAACTTAATAACGTAGGAAAAATGATCTCATCAAATTAGGAAAGACTTGGATAGACTTTGTCTTGAAAAACCCCTTTCTCTTAAGCCACTGACCTTGCTCTTGGAAATGAGAACATAGCCATGGATTGGATCTAACGCTGGGTCTTTCCTGTTGTTTTCAGCTTTGGAATACTGTGCTGGGAGAGCCTAAGCAGACGGAAACCTTTTGAAGGTATTTCTCTGTGGTTCATGTCACACTTTGCACTGCCCCAGTCTTTCATAGATTCCCTTGTGGCAGGGAATCTATGATACAAACAGCACTGTCTTTCCAGATGTCCTTTGACTTCTATTTCTCTTACAACACAAAGCTCCACATTCTGGGATACAAAGACTAGAATCCCTCAACAAATCCCCTGTATTGCCAAAGCAAAGCAGCTGATATTTCTGAGGGTGAAAGGCACAGCTTCTTACCCTCCTTGTATCATGGCTGAAGCACTGTTACTGAGCTGGGTTCTCTGCTTACCTTTCCTAAGAGAGAATACCCCTTTATATCTGACAGTTGGCATTTTAAAATGAGAGAACACTTTAGTGACAAGCAGCTAGCTGGATGAGCCAAATACTTATTGTTGGAGTTGCCCTGAGTTTCAAACCCAGCCCAAGAAATGTCAGCTCATGCTGAATCCTCTTAAGTGAGCAGAGAATCCGACTTGCTCAGGTGAAAGTGCGAGTGGTTTTGAAGCACATAGTTTGCAAAGCATTATAGAATAACTGTCACAGTCCACAAATGATCTCTGCTTCAGAGAGGTGAACTCGCTGAAAGGCTCCTCTGCCACGGGCTCCATTCTGATGGAAGGACTCCTTACTCTACAGGCTGAGGACCCTAGAGAAACACTGCACACAATAGGATCTTGATGTCCATACAGCTTATGGCTGCCATCCTGTGGCTGCCCAAAGGAGGATGTTTTGGTACAACAGGAATTACATTCTTATAAAGCAGGCATATGGTTTTATATAGAACTCTGTGCTTAGAATATACCCATAATAATGACATGTATTCCTGTGTACATAGTTTGCAATGTGTATTTACACATCCATTTATGACTTATCATTTGGACAAAGTTCTTTCTCCTGAAATGCCCTGTTGCAACAAGGAGCTATAGTTCTTGTTAAAGGCTAGTACATAGAGAGTGTTAAAGGTTGGCATATACAAGAGAGTTAACGTATTTTTGCCTTTACAAAAGCAGTCTTTTGTTTTAAAACACACAAAACTTATGCTGATTACAATTTTAAGAGAGCTCTGAGGCCTTATAATATTTTCTGCAGTGACACTTTCATATGAATTGCAGGTCAAACAACCCTGCTGGAATCTCTGACAGGAATCTGCAGCAGTTTGAGACCTGGCACTTCAGAAAACTTTATACCAGGCAATTTTGCCGAGAGGAACAGACTGCTGCACCTCATAGCTCTGTGCTGGCACCAGGAACCCACCTACAGACCACGCACTGCAGGTAACAGTCAGGACTGGCTTTCTGTGCAGGATTTGTAAGGGAGGTAGCCTTGCTGGGAACACTGCTCTAGCATCTGAATCAATGACAGAACAACTGAAGTGAAAGCAGCCTTTAGGTTATCAGAGTAGTGCCAGGAATGGCTTACTTGTCCCCAGACTTGTTTAGTATAAAGTAAACATGAGTACAAATGAAGGAAGGGATATTATCAGCTATACAAACCAGTCTAACAAAGATCAACCTGAATCAAGCCTCAGCACTTCTTGATTCCAATCATAACCAGTTCCCCTTGAAGTCTGCTGTGACTGTTTTCTTTAGTGGAATTATGTTTACCACCTAGTTCTAAAAGGATAGCCAAGAAATGTTAAAATGGTGCTATTTGAGGACTTTTGAGTAAACTCTTAGAGCTGAAGTGCTGCCGAAGCAGTTTGTGTATAGCTTTACTGCCACAGCCACGTGCAAACCTTTTGCAAGCAAGTTCACTACATCTGTAAGAACTTCTAAGAAAATGTGACTTGAATGTGACTGTAACTGTCCTTTAAAATTGGTTCAAAAAGGAAACCAAGAGGAGGTATGAGGGGGAAGTTGTATTAAATTAATTTTGTCTAGCTCATCCATAATGATCCATAGCTCAACATCATAGTCAAGTTAGTTGCAATATGCTGGTGCCTAAATACATACACACTTTCATATGCAATGTGGTATTTAAATGCTTTATTACCCCTACAGAATGTGTAGACCTTCTAAATGGAATTTTGGCTACTATAAATAAGGAGGCAATTTCCACTGCAATCTACAACCTGATGGATGCAAAGGTTAGTACGAAACTAACTTTTATTCTTTACAGGGACATTAGTGGGTTCTTTCAATTGCCATCTTTGTAGCCCCAAACCAGGAAGGGCTTTGTCTCCATTGTTTTATTGGACATGCCAGAGAGCTGGACCCTTGGGCACTCCAGGTTCATTCAGGAATTGTAGAAAATAGATATTGTGAGGTTCTCCAGAACCTATGTCAGTTGCTACCTGTGATTATAAAAATAAGACACCTTCTTTCCAGTCAGCAGCTGTAGTCAGACTAGTAAGCCCATGGGACTGAGAACTAGTATCAGCCTCAGGCAGATAGTGTTTAAAGAATTGTTTAACAAATCTGCTGCAAGATGTACAAGATGGAAAGAAGTCACAAGTGTTGACACATCTCTACTGCAAGCAGCTTGGCACACTGAACACAGGGTGGCCCTGCTCTTTGGGTACTTACAGGAAAACATAGAGCTAGCCCAGTCCTTCTCTTGATATTTTCACCTTCGCCTGCATGACTCAAAAATGGATTTTAAAATAAATTTGAAATGGTAGGAATAGTTACAAAGTAGAGTTGTGTCAGATCCTATGTCCACTTACATGTGTTAAAATGCAAAACTGCCCTGTGCAATTCCCTGATGCTATACATCAGCACCTTAGAGTATAATATATAGACAGTATAAATTGTTAGTGTCAGGCTAAACTCTTCCTCCTGACAACCATGAACCGAACAAACCATATGTATACTTCCTGTGCTATTCTTTCCAGGAGACAGCACTTAATGCATGCAAAGGTTCTCAAATACACACGCTGCAGACAGACATATGCAATTCAGAGGTGAGTACCTGGCACGAGTCTTACAAGGGTAACTCATAAGCTGCTTCTTTCTGCTGCCAGCCCTGACAATGTATAATACAAACACTGTGGGGCAAAATGTCCCCAACCCTTTCTTTCCCTAACCAGGACAGCTCTGCCCAGTTAACCAGCAAAATCCACTCTTTTACCCCCTTCAAAGCAGCTGACTCTGGTGCTTCTGCAAAAAACAACGTCCTCCACTTAAGATTTGCTTTGAACACCTTTCTTGAAGAATTCCTAAAAAAATGCTTAGAACAGGTTTTGGAACACAAGTTTCCAAGAAGATAATTCTTCTCTATTTTGATCTTTCTCAGGTCATCTGTCCACAAAGAAAGAACCACCTAATCAGCAAGAAAATCCCTTTTGTAGTGCCAAACTTGTCAACTGTTCTACTTGATAGAAGTTCAAATAATGCAGGAAGAGAAAACGTTCTTGAGACGGGTCAGCCAAATACTACCCCACAGAAGACAACAACAAAGCAAGGTGTCTACCCTGAAACATTTTCAGCTCCAGCTCTTCTAGGAAAAGGATAAATAGTTGTTTGATATACCAGTGTTATTTCCCATGTGAAACTGTGCCTTCTCAGGGTACAGCTGTGCCCTCTACTGGTATCATCTGAGTTCACTGCAGAAGATCAGAGGTGCCACAATACTTTGTGATTAAGTGTATAGATCAAAAAGCCTTTTAAAATTTTTTTTAGAGCCCTGACCTGTAATATACAGCTGCCTTTCCCTTGCACATCAAATATTGCCTGTTGCTTTTGACAGAACAGGTCCCTCCTGGGAACCCCAGTGCCTTGTGCCAGCAGGAATAACTGCTTTTTTGTGATCTGCCAATAAGAAAAGGAGAGAGGTTTTACAAAGACTGTTGCCAGGAATGTGTGATTGATTCCTGGTAATCACCATTCCTATATAAACAACTTCCTTTGCCTTTCCAGTGTGGACTTCTCCTATCAAAGTGTTTAAATTTGTGTCAAGAAGAGATATTTCATGAAAAGCTTTTTATGTACTCCTCATGCCTTTGGATACCAAAGTTGAGCCATAGGAAATTGATTCACGTATAGCAGCATTTGTGCTTCCAAGCATTTCAGTTCTGATCAATAACCATGAGACTTACAGAGGGAATAGAATGTTCCATAACTTCAGAAACAAGTTTGGAGAAGTCAGATGTGTAGTAATATATGCCAAAATACTCCTAGGAATAATGATGTATTAACAGGGCCTGAAGAATAGCCAGTAACAAGTGCACGCTCTCAAGTTAGCCTGTGCTTCAGTCCTAGTCTTCTGCAGTGGCTGATGTATGTATACAAGTTTTGTTGTTTGTTTCAAGGGTCTCATCTTAAACTTTTTCTAGGTCACCCAGGCTCTGTCAGTAGAAAATCCAACTCCTTCTGCACGACTCCATCTGTTCCAGCTGCAGGCCAAGGCAGCAGGCAGCACAACACCCCACCACGGGCTCCTAAGCACAGCCCACAGCCCACGCAGCCCCAGCAAGCAGTGACAGGTAAGGCACCGTCTGCAGCCTGAGGTGGAAATATTCTGCTTGGCCAGAGCACAGGGGTTCAGTTCCTTAAAGTCTGGAGGACACAGATCTCTCTCAACTTTGTGCACATTTTTAGGTATTTAGTGTAAGAATTCCTCCCAGCTTTTGATACAAATGTCCCCTGAGTCTATTTGTGTATAGCTGCTCCTACGTTCTCAGCAGCTCAGGCACTGGCCACCGAGAACACTCACTTGTTCTTTTCCAGGGTCACATTCAAGGCTGAGAACAGGTCTGAAAAGACCATAATGAAAATACAGCACACATTGAATGTGAAATATATTAGTTGTTTGTCTGGATTTTTTTTTGGTAACTCTAAGCTGTGTATTCTGTAGCTCTACAGAAACAGGTGACTAGGAGCAGGGATTGACCATTCATTTCCTTACTTACATGGTCTCCACTCTTCCTACTGAGCAGAGGCAGAACAGGCCAGCTTCTGGCTTGTGAAGCTGCCTCTGCCTGGAAGTTGTGAGCGTTTTTTGCTCACCTATGATAGTTCTCCCATCTAGCTGACCATCCTTCTCCAGCTAAACTTACTTCTGAGTGATGATGTAATTTCTGGATAAATCAATGGACTAGTTCATGCAGGAAAAGTTCGTCACAGAACTGGCAGCAATCGGAAACCAGAGTGACAGAGGCATGTTCCTGAAAGCCAGTTATAATTAATGGTTGTTAATTTTCTCTTGGTGTATGGTATTTACTGTACACAAAACCCTCACGTCAGTACAAAGTATTCTAATGGCTTTGTGAAAAGAGACAGAACCCAAAGCTCTTGACTATTTTGCCAAGAGTTTTGTTACTGGTTTGGCTTTGACAGATATCCAAGGTCCCAGTTTCACGCTACATGTTTCAAACAGTCCCTCAAAATCTCCCCCTTACACAGTCTGATCACTTCGTCTTTAGACACACCTATTTTCTGTAGTCTGCCTGAATTTTGAACAAAAGATGAAAATACATGGGACTAGTTTTGAACAAAGAATGCAAATAAACTAACTCAGTCTACTCCTTTCCTCTCCCGAGTTTATATCTCTGCTGTTGATGCTATCACTTGCTAACAACTTCTGGAAGAAGAGAGCACTTAGTTTATCTCATTTCCTTTTCACTCAAGATCCCTGCTGCAAAGGAAGCTGCTGCCAAATCCTGAGCAGCCAGAGACAGAGCATCCTGAGCTGCATGACAGAGGGACGCCTCAACCACATCCTCGACGTCCTTCGCTCCCAGCAAACGCTGTCCCGAGTGGACTATGAAACCATCACCTCCTGCCCCACGGTGACCGGGCGTGCTCGGGCCCTGCTGGACACTTGCCTCTGCCTTGGAGAGAGGGCAGCACGGGTCGTAGTGGCTGTCCTTTCAGTGGCCAAACGTGGCCCTCTGGGGCAAGGCAGCACTGCCCAGACTGCCCTGCTAAGGTAAAGCAGCGGCTGCTGCTGTGACTCTTTTTGTGCTTCGTTACATGAATCAGAGCACTGACAATCAATGATTCATGTTAATTCCTCGTAGCCTACTGACTGAAGTCAACCTTTCCTACAGTCCGTGGTGTTAGTCTTCTAGTGGAAAAAGCTAGCTGGATTAAAAGGTCAACAGCTGCCTGCAGAAACTGCCAAGACTGGTACAACTGACTCTAGTCTGGAGCTCAGAGATGGGAGGAGTGCCATGTGTGCCAGAGCAAATACAGTTCAAGTCAGATGACACCTTATTTCCTTGAGTTCTTTTTTTAAAAGGGAAGAAAATGAATCATGTATTCTTGGAAGTCATGTAATGGATAAATGGCTGTTGCTAAGTCCTTCCAGAAAAGGATAGCAACCAACAGGCTACCGGATGAGGAGGAAAACAAAATGTTACTGCCTTTCACTGAGCTCATATCTGAGCCAGCTGCTGGAGTGAAAGGCTTGAGAATCAAGAAATATTTCAAAAAAATGTTATATTATGTATATAAATTATTTTACTTTCACAAGTGGTCACATGCTCTGAAAATGGGGCACTGACAGCACTTTGGAGACGTGGGGCTTCAGGTGTTTACCAAATGGAAAAACGTTAATACCTCACATCCATGTGGTTCTGTCTGCAGCTCAAATGGAGAATTAAACCAGGAAGAAGTGCCAAGCTGATCATTTTGAAACAGTGGTTCCACTGAACTGTAAAGGAAAGCAGCAAGATTATTTTAATTATAATGAAAATGAGGTTATTTAAGGTGCTGGTACTTTGAAGGAACAGTGGGATTCCTTCAAGCTTCATGACACTGGATTAACATGAGAACTTGTTATAAAATCTACACATATTTTGGATGCAAACCCATGTGACTCTGTTTTCCTCTGTTGCATGTGTTCTCTCTGCAGTTTTGAACTGCTAACTGAATTCAGCAGTTTGGCAGGTTGCAATTTAGTATTTATACAGCAATGATGTCTTTTCTAGGTATATTTAAGAGAGAAGCTTATGTGACCTACTACAATGCTGCTGCAACCTTAAACGTCATTTTTTAAATGTAAATTCGTTAAACTTCAAGCCTGCCTTGAGATAATATATTGTTACAACTAAAAGCAATGTCTATCAGGATGTGATGACAATAGTTTTGCCTATTAAAGGAGCTAAATGTCGAGTTCATAGTTGCATTTTTTTCAATTTACACTTTAAATGGGAACTTTCAACAGTGTCTGCTACAAAAGGATGTCTTGCTTGTGAGAAAAGGAGCTGCTGTTGTGAGGGTTTGTCTGTTTCGAAGGCATAAAATCAATGTGAGAAAACCAGATCATCATTCACCTGTGGGAAATATTTCCAGACTTTTAAGAGAGAAACAGGCAATATTGCTGAAACTTAATTACCAGCTTTCAAAAATGATTCCGTTCAGTTGTTCTGCTGGACTCTCTATGCTCCAGTGAAAGATGTGCCAGCTGAGAGGCTGTGCTGACTTTACTCATTATGTTTTTGACATGGGAGCAGTTCTGGCTTTTCCTCTTGAAGCAGCTGCCTACTTGAGAATAATATCATTTGATGCCAGACCCAAGCCCAGTCTTAGCCGCTAACGGCAGAACTGGCACCAAACCAGTGGGAGCACAAGTTATCTGTTTTTCCAGACAGATTTTTGTTCTCCTCATTTAGCTTTCCAATTTAATTACTTGTAATAGGACATGACCTTAGAGTTAGATCTATTACTATCATGCTTACCCAAATTTTTTAAAAGAGAACCCAAGTAGACAGTTTATAACCAACTACAAAACAAAGGCAAATTTGGTACTTCATATTCAAAAGAGCCTGAATAGAATTCTTTAACTATGTTAGTTAATTAACTCGATCTGCAATCAGATTTTTGCCACCTTGCTCAACTCAAATCACTGCATGACTGAGATTTTTTTATTATTTTTTTTGTATTGACACTTTGGCTAAAAGCATTGCCATAACTAACATACTTAACTGGATGTAGCTAAATGCACAGACTTCCTCACAACCCTCCCTTGTGTGATAAACATTTACATTTGGGGTTGTTTGACAGCTGCAGCTGTTGGGAGTGTTTAAAAGTCTGGCATTTTTGAAGGGATGCTACTAGTTTATCGCAATGTAATTGCTGTTGATGTGTTTTGACACAACTAGAACACAGTGACCTGAAACTAACTTGGTTTCCTTTCTGTCCCACCAAACCCACATACTCTGATAAGGCCCATGATCTGTTGGCCATGTAATGAAGACATTAAGCAGTCTGATACTTAACAGCAGTTACATATTAAAGTTTATGGCATCCTGCTCACACCCAAGCTAGTTCATTAGCTAAGATTTCCCTTGTCCTTGTGTCCTCTGTGTTCTGCAGCAAGAAAACAATATCCAATAAATGACACTGAGCAAGAGTAAAGACAGAAGAATCAAACTGTTCTTTAGCATCTCTGGGAAGAAACAAGGCTTGGACATGAACAATGTCTAGAGTCCCAGGAGGGAAATCTAAAAGATGAGCAACTGGAGAAAACAGCAACAGGAACAATAAAGAAGCCACTTCAGGACTGACCACACAAAGCCATCAGTAAAACTCTCTCTGCTGTTACTCAGAAAAAAAACCCCTAACATTAATAGATATTAAAAACTATTAAATCATTTTCAAATTCTATGAAGCTCTTTAGATTTATTAAAGGAACAGTAAGTGGAGTGAGCAGATGGTTATTTTCCTGGCTTTACTGTATTATGTTTACCTTCTTGATGCTGGCTGCAGCTATCTTTTGCTGACTTGTGAAAAGCTGACTGTCCCCTGCCCTTTTTCCTATCTATACAACACTTGTATCTTAGCTGGGATACTTCCTGTAACGTAACAACATCTGCACCAGAATTCGTTTGAGGTTAATTTGTGGAAAATTAATCGGAGGCACTGGAATGAAATATCTAAGGGATGACTCCTTCCAGGAGAGAGCAAAACAAAGCGAGCTATAAATACAACTCAATGTGTGTATTCATCAAATACTAAACTACAACATTTTTATTTAAAATGCATTAATGGACTGCCAGTGCACTCTGAAAAATTTGACACCAGGTAGGTGGTCTAAAACATACAAAAACTGAACACATACTAAAACTTAAGGATTCTGATTTTTTTTCCTAGCCTGAGTTCTACATAACTTTGTAAATATTTTCAGGCTTGCGTAGGTTTAGTCACTTGAGCTGTTTCTGTGAAGATTTCTAAGGAAGGTTAAGTGCACATATAAATACTTGTGGAACTAGTCTGGTAGGAAATGCAAGCATAGAGGATTCAGGTTTCCTCATTGCTCTTGATCGATTATAGAGCTATACAGGTATGACACAGTACTGGAGGACAGCAGAGTTATTGTCTCTGACACATGGAAGAAATCTTGTCTTGCACTGTTCCCATCTTTGCTGGGCTTTAAGGTTGACCCTTCCTCTTTCAGAGAAGAGATGCATCAGTTGAAAAAAACTGTGGACTCCTTCAACCAGGCTGAATTAAACAGCAGTGACTTAGAATAAAAACTTCTTCACCCCTTGAAATGTGATAACATTCCAAAGTATTTCAACACCTACTTCCAACTGTTGGTCTTGAACTTTCCATGTAGCAACAGCACTATCCATGCAAGCAGAAAGCACAGCTGAATTTCACCCTGCCACAAGTAAAATTGCTGTATGCCAGAAAGCTCTTACAATTAGTCCTTTCCTTAGATTCCACGGCAAAGAATGACTACCAACATTACATTTGTTTTCCTTTGACCAAAAAAGGCTCAAACCTTTTTTTCAGCTTATTAGAATGTTACCTGGAGAGAAAAAAAACCAAACCTGAGAGGAGTAACTAATACACCTGGAAAATAATTCTTAAAACCCAAACTGTATGAGACTTTTGACCTCGGAACAGCTGTAAAATATGTAAATATGTAACATACGAACTGTCTTTATGCCACTCACATGTGCTGCCATAGCATCATGTCACAAAAGAACAAGAAACTAGAAGGAAAATGCTGTGTCCACTTGTGTGTGCAAGGTGCTGAAGTAACCCTTGGTTCCCATCCCACCCTGACAATGTTTCAGCTGAAAAAACCCATTCAGCTCTAAGCAGGGACTGAGGAGAACCCAGAGAGGGAGGAAGGCTGATAAGCAGTGAGGAAACCTGGCGTGTGAGGACAAGTTGATCAAATGGTTGGTTTGGTCTAGCAAACAGGAGGGGAAGAGATTGAAGAGTCTGGAGCAGAGGTGATGAAGATGTGGTGATGATAGAGGACCTGGCACCCACCAGGGGTCTGTTCTTACAGCTTTATGACTCTGGTGCAGCTTTCAAGCAGGTGCTCAAAAAGATGTAAAGGCTGTTATAAAGACATTCTCCTTCCCCACACCCCGAGCAACTGGCAATATTCATGGAACTTTTGTGTTACCTGAACAAGGGCTCTTTAGCTGACAGAATTAATATAAACAACAGCAATTTGCTATAACTTTTCCCTCAGCCTCTCCAGTTTATTTACACAAAATACAAATGTGCAAAGTGATTTAAAGAAGAAATTAATGCATTTTTTCTTGTTGGGAGTTACATGACATGAATATTTACTCATAACTGTAACTCCATCACTATTTTTTTCACTGAAATCTACCTGTGAAGTCACGTGCCTGATAACAAGTGAGCTATCAGGAAGGAGGAATAGAGAAAACCTGAACTAAAGAGCCCCAGGGATTATTTCCACCCCCTCCAGTATTTCAGTGAATTCTAAACAGAAAAGGCATCGCTACATTCTTGCTTCTCTGCTGATCGTGGTTGGTCTTCTCTCAACTACAACGAAAATCTTTTCCATCTTTATTAAAAGGCATCAATCAATCCCTTAAATGTTTGCTGAGAGAGCCACTGAAACATGTCAATTGTTTAACTTAGAAAAAATTAATTAAAACTATTTAAGAGTTGCTATTACCCCAAACCTCCTCTTGTCCCCCACGTCTATTTTTACAAGGGGATTTTCTTTGCGTTATTTTATTTTCCTCCCTTTTTATTTGCAGGGAACTGCAGGAACTTAAAGCAAAACTTACAACATACACTGTTAAAACGCAAAGAAAATCACAGAAAAACCCCCCTAGACTGTTACTTGTGTTGAACTGGTATGACCTCACACAGAAATGTGATTGTTTTTCTGATAGACTGCATGTCTCAGACTAAACCCTGTATGAGACAAGATTTACAGCCAAAGAAATATTTCAGGTCAGGGAAGCTTTCTGCAAAACAAGCCAATGCTCCTGTCTCCTCCCTTCTGCTCCGAGTCCTGCTGAGCTGGTTCAAATGCAGTCTGGCACCTCTGGCTCAAACCTGTTCTCTCCACTGAGATCAACTGTGTGCTGGTATCCAAAGCCACAGATTGGTTTGTCGCACAGAAACCTCTCTCTTAGATACAGAATTTCAGAAATATTCAAGAGAAGAGACATTCAGATGCTGGTTTATATTATCATGTCTTTCAAAACCAGAATTGGGTAGTCTTTAATTCCATTTTTTATGTGAGATAAATGAGAGAGTTCAAACTCCTCAGTTGTTGCTTTTTATTTTAATGTGTGTAGTGGGAATGTT
Source organism: Brachypteracias leptosomus (assembly GCA_013401335.1). Lineage (NCBI taxonomy): Eukaryota > Metazoa > Chordata > Aves > Coraciiformes > Brachypteraciidae > Brachypteracias > Brachypteracias leptosomus. The sequence continues at coordinate 155,112 of VYZX01004568.1, read as the reverse complement.
TTCTGCTATTCCATTACTATCACATATCAATATATATCAATAGCAATATAGCAATTCAACGAGTTGTTAGAATCATAAAACAACTGAGATTGGAAAAAACCTTCAAGATCGTTGAGTCCAACCACAAACCTCACCCTGCCAAGCCCATCACATTCTCAGTTGGTCTGAGACAATTTTTTTTTAAATCCAATGGCAGCTCTCAGTTCCTTTGCCCAAACTAGCCCCCAGTGAAAGCTGTCATTTCTTGTTCTGTGTGCCTTGTGCTCATCTTTGGTAGCAAGAGAAGGTGCACACACCATGGCCAAGCCTCTCCTGCTTGTAACAGTGCAAATGAACTGTCCCAGTCACTGTGCACAGTGACAACCACAGAGGTGAAGGCTCAGGATGGATTTGTCACTTTAAGGTATGTGTGGGCATGTAGAGAGCAGTTTTCTTGTCTGTTTTTACAGCTGACTATCTAGTCACAGATGTTTTTTCTTGAACAAAGGAAGCCTTTTTAAAGAACAACATAAACCACAATTATCAAGATTTCACAGCTGTAATTCTGCTGTACAGTATATACTGGATTTAACTCCAAGAGCATGTGATGCAGCTGATGATTGTTTCAGTACAACCACCCAACATAAGCCCGTCTCCACAGTCTGTTTTAATGACAAAACATGATGGACAACTATAACGTATGTTATTCCAGCACAGAATAATCCAAAAGAACAACTTCTCCAGAGGTACAACACTTCAGTAATACAATTTGTCCTTTGCAGCAAGAACAAATACAGACTTGTTCACACAGGGTGATGTTGAGCAACCTACGTGATCAACTGATTAAGTGTGAGGCAAGGACGTATACGGGACTCCAACCATAAAGGTTGGTGCACGGATGAAATCAGTGACCCATCTCAACACTTAACTTGGCCATCTCCTGTAGCTTCAAACTATGCTGAGGCCTTCCAGGTTTCCCTGGACTGGTGACACCAAAGTAAAAATATCTCCCTGATCCACACGAGCAGTAATGTGACACCCATAACCACGAAGTTGTTTCCTTCGCTGCGCTGCCTGAGCTCTGACACACAAACCCAAGTGCTTGCTCCCTCCTCATGCAGGATTCATGTGAAAGTAAAGACAACGATGTCACCAATGTTGTATAAATGATTATGTCTCATTAATCACTGTAGCTTGTGGGGTTGAAACTAAGAAAAATGGGGCTGAGAAAAACAGCAACAAACTCAAATAAAGGTAACTGCTTTCTTCTGGAACTAAAATATACCTGCCAGTGTCTGCTGCACAGCTTTGAGTGTTCCCAACAGTGGGATTTATGGCACTTCACAGTATGTGACTGGGAAGCTGAAAAGGCTTTTCATAGTTGTGGGGATCTTGCATAACTTGGGAAACTCTTGTTAGTTCTTAATTACTCCATTACGATTTGCTCTGTGGGACACTGCGTGCACCAAGTAATCAGGAGCCAAGTGTGGAACAAAGGAGACAAGTGCAAAACACACACAAATACACTGCTGAGAAATCACTTCTGAAAAGCTAGCAAAGTCAACCATCATTTTCATTTCAGGGCTGAGTACCTTCTAATATTAGCAAAGCATGGATTAGGAACTGGAACAACTATGCTGGCAGCCAAAAGACTAAATCCATTAATAGGGCTATCCCATTTACTCCAAAAGCAGTAAAAAGACTGGCCAAAAATTCCTCCTGTGTTGCAAAAAAATGCAATTTCCCCGATCTTCAAGACTCTCTTAACCTCAAAGTATTTTACATCTCAGTCTTTAAGGTATACTTTTAAATATTGAGACATTCTGAAAACCCTACTCATGGAACATGCAGTCTTGGGCAAGTGCTCAGCAAAAACTCCAAAGGAGTCCCAATCTCTTGTTTGTGAAACAACACGGGTTTGTTTCTTTTACAAGGAATGCTCATGCTACGTAAACTCAAGAATTAGAACTTGTTTAACTGTCACTATTTCCACGTGCTCCAAGGAATACACATTAATCTGTTCACTTCATAGGCCAAATGTATTAATTCAGGTCGTGTATAGGCATCTTTGATTTGCATACATTTAAGACAGCCTAAATTTGGAGCAAATACAGCTACAGAACCCTGCAGAAGTCTGAAAGTTTTGGGAATAAAGGCTGTCCTTATCATCTGTTCCCCAACAACTGCTCCCACCATGGTGAAGTATTCTGCTTTTCACAGAATCACAGAATTGTTTAGGCTGGAAAAGACCTTCAAGATCATCAAGTCCAACCACTAACCTAACTCTACCAAGTCTGCTGCTAACCCATGTCTCTCAGCACCACAGCTACACAGCTTTTAAACACGCCCAGGGATGGCGATTCAACCACTGCCCTGGGCAGCCTGTTCCAAGGCTTGACAACCCAGAAAGGTTTTCACTGGAAAGTGAAGAAATTTTTCCTAATATCCACCTAAACCTCCTTGGTGCAACTTGAGGACACTTCCTCTTGTCCCATTCCTTGGGAGAAGGGCCCGACCCTACCTGGCCCCAATCTCCTTTCAGGGAGTTGTGGAGAGCCAGAAGGTCTCCCCTGAGCCTCCTTTTCTCCAGGGTGAACACCCCCAGCTCCCTCAGCTGCTCCTCACCACACTCCTGCTCTAGACCCTTCCCCAGCCTCACTGCCCTTCTCTGGACATGCTCCAGCACCTTGATGTCTTTCCTGTAGCGAGGGGCCCAAAACTTGTACAAAAGGTACAATTTTATTTGTACTGTACAAATATTTCAGGGCAACTCAGTAATTAGGAGAAAAGCAGCAGGAGTGCACTAAGAGCACGGATGCCTCAGGAGGTCAGCACTGAGGGGCTGCTCTGCAGCGTGCTGAATTCAGCATAGCTCTCTGCTAAGGAACATCTGCTCAAACTCAAACTGCAAAGTTTGGACTCAGCATGGTTACACAAACAACATGATGACATTGGCTTCAGCCTCTAGGAACCAGCTGCTCGCAAACAGGGCATCAATGCAACTACTGCTGAGTGCTATCAAAACCTCCCAAGCCTCCCTGTCCTGCTTCTTACCAGAGTCAGGTACCACAAGTGAGGAAAGTGTGTCAGGAAAGGACAGACACTAACAAGAGTGGAATCTGTAACAGGAAGGAACTTTGCTGTTTGGAAGAAAGTCTGAGCAGTCATACCAAGAGCCTAAGGATTGCGTAACAAAAAAATAAACAACAGATGTCTTCAAACTGTCTCCTCCACAACAAATTCATCTAAATACTCTAAAGCTGAGTTACAAACACCAGCACTAAGGACTTCATAATCTAGGCAAACCCACATACCAACGTGGGACCGGGAACAAGGAAAAATACTTATTCTTAAGAAGCTATTTTTTACAGCTAGAAATCCTCCTTAGCTTGTTTTTATACCTAATCACTTTTATTAACCTTCAAAACAGACACAGACAAAGAGCATTACCTTTAAAATTCCCTGAAGCTTTCTAAGTCTGGGTGAAACAGTGATTCTAACTTCTATGATGTTTCCAGGAAAACCAAACCAGTGATTCACCTGCTGTCATTAATAAATACCAGAGCCTCATGAAACTAATTCAACATAGATAAGACAATTTGTATCATCCAAGAGCAGGGTCTCAGATTTGAATGATTTAGTTGTCTAAAACATTAAGCCAAATAATTTCTTTAAGTATTACTAGAAAGGATTATTTTTTCCAAATAAGCTCTGAGAATTGACTGGGAAAAACATGAAGTATTGCACATTCCACTTGGAATAGAGAAGATTACAGTAGCAAAGAAATGTAAAATGAAAACAGAAAGTTTGGGGCATTAATCAAAATAATGCTGAAAAATACTGGACTCCTTCAAAAGTTACTGGATTTTTTGCTGTTGTTTCTTCGCTCTCCCAGCAAAGTTTTATTGACAACATTTGAAAACTTGTCCATGCTTTAGGAGACATCTATTCCCACTTCTGCTTTGCAGCATGGTCAGCACTGAACCAAAAGACCTTGTAATCATGTGCAACAAAGATACGTATAAACAAATAATAAACTGTGATGAGAGTGGGTGAGGCAGTGAAAAGGAAAAGGTACCTGAAAGGCAGCAGAACTAGGTAGAAAAAATAAAAGATGGGATATTAAAGCTTATTTTACAGTCTGTTTTTTAAAAACTGCAGTAGAGAGAAGCCAAGGCCTGACATTAGTCTTCAGAATACTTAAAAAAGAGTGCAGTTGGCCAAGACAGAACCATCTCACAGCTGCTGGCCCTTAAAGGGACATTTCCCACCACCTCCTCCTCTTCTTTTTCTCTCTGCTTCTAGCTTACTTAAATTTGTACTTTTGTGATTTTGACAGTACAAACCTAACCTCCAGGAAGGTATTTTTTTCTGCCAGCTTAGTGAGCAGAATTGCCTCACAGGGGAGGCCAGGCAAGTGCCAGAGCTGAAAGGCAGTGGAGGAGGAGGAGACATGCAGCTAGGAGCAGGGGATGATAAATTTAGAAGACTAAATTTAGATCTTTTTTAATTGCCTAGCATTTTGGTGCCTGTAGTCACTCTGATTTCTAAGCAATAATTACTCTGTTTAAACCACTTACAGCAGAAGTTTATATGATGGGAAGAAGAAAGTAAAAAGAGAAGGGGCAAATAATCAGCTAGTTTATTTTTGTAAACACAGTCACTCGGCTTTAATCAATGAAAAGAAAGAGAGGCACTTAGACTCATTTCTGAACCGTTTCTGTTGCTGTCCTGAAAGACTACAGAGTATGTAGCTGGCACTGTGCTGTCTGCAATGGTGAAGGCTGAAAACAAAGAATCTCTGTTTTTAAGTGCTTCTAATAATTCTCATTCGCTGGGATCTGGCTGAAGCCACAGACTCACTGTCCCAGATTGGTTTATGATCCTGGTGAGTGTGTCCACAGGATGTACACGTCAAAAGAAGCATTAGAGTGGTCCCAAGACTCACTCTGTACAGTAAAATTTCAAAAGGAACCACTATAAATCCTCAAACACATGGCTGGAAGCAACATCTCCACAACAGCTAATAGTGTAAGTTCCATGTAGCAATCAGTGCTACTTATATACATACCACACACCTTCAATGTTGGCATTTAAAGAGCTCAACACATGCTCATTCCTCCATGAATTAAGTGCATGAGCAACACATTCTTGGGGGACTTATGCAGTAAAGATATTTTTATGCTTAAATTCACGAAGTACACCAGAATTAACTTGCTAACAAGCACAAAGCTGATGTTTGGGCTTCAGATCCACTTCAGTTGAATAGCAATTTTTACCTTGGTTCTGTCATATTCTAAAACCTGATGCAAGTTCAATTTTAGTTTGTTTAGGAGTGTTTAATATGTTTATCCTTCAAGTTTCTTGAGTGGGATCGCATTTTCTAAGATGTATTTAAGTGGAAATACTAGTCAGACCAAAAAAAACCCAAAAAAGGCAGATAGGGCAAAACTCACACAAACAAAGCTCGGTTTGACTTTGTTCTCACTAGCTAAAAGAGATGCGATCTTCACTTGATTGAATTAGTATTGGATCAAATCCTAGAGGAAACAAAGCCTTTTTTTAAGGTTTTCTTTGTTAGCACTTAAAGAATGCCCACTCCTGTACAAACATAACTTACCAGTGGCCATCTATGCGGGATCGGGGACGGGGCACACAGCAGTAACCTGCAGCAAGAAGAGAAGAAGTAAAGTAAGGAGCCCAGACCAGAATTTGGCTTCCATAGTATAACTGAAGAAGTAATTTATAAAGTTATGAACCTTGCCAAAATGGACAAACATATTTCTTTGGATTATACCAAAGTTGATTCCTGGTACATTCAGGAAGTACTGTCTACCCTCACAGTGATGTCCTAACGTGGGTCTCTCATACCAACCTCTACAGTACTGTAAGTTTTCAGAATCCAAAGGGTGAACTACTCAGAAATCCCCAAGTAGGCATTTTTTCCAATAAATCTTTTTCAAAGTTCTAAACCAAAACGTCATTCTCTACACTTCCAGCATATGCTTAATAATTTGCTTCCTATGTCTTTCCAGCTCTCACCTATTTCTTGTTCCTAAAGGCAATTTTACAATTAGCTCACATTTGACGAGTTCATTTTTTGGAGGAATGACTGTTGTCTCCAGTAGATTCAATCTGTGAGAGAGCCTAAAAGGCAGCCTAGCAAGGACTGAAATCACCCGCAGCTCTAACAGTCACACTCAATCCGCTTCTTGATTAATGTGCCAGACGACTGCTGCAAGTATCTGTCTGAACATGCTGCTGTACTGGTAGTACAGAAAGTAAGAGTATTATCAATATTTGTAACAATGACTAAACACTATCACCATCCAATAACTGCTTTGGCTTACGTTACAACACCAACGAGTTTCATCAGAAATTTGAGTTATATTCCAGGATGCCCTCCACTTTTATCTTCCATCAGTTCTGTGCAAGTGGCTTAAAAACAATGGCATATCCTATTGGTCACATCCACCTCTGACTCATCTGTTTGAGATGCAGATAACAATCATGGACTGGGGGGGGAATAATTAGATTGGTTTGAGCAAGACAAAGATTTATCATGTGTCATGAGCCCTGTTCTCTTTCCAGACACTGACCCTCTCTTTGCCTAGCAGGGAACCGCAAAAAGAGCAGCAAAAGAACACTGAGAAGGGGCTTTAGCCTGGAGTTCACTGGCTTAGGCGTGCTAACACTATTACCCTGGCAGAGGAAGGCAAACCATAGAGCCTTACCTCAGGACACCTGCTGAATGGCAAACTGCTCAGTCATTACTGTCTTCAGACACCGCAGGGCACTTTGAATCGCAATTCTGAGAGATCCATGAGATGCATTTCACTGGAGACAAACTCTGGCTGTGGCCGTGCCCTTCCTAAGGGCAGCAACACGGTAACAGGAGTGTTTTAGGGGTTTCCTTTTGATTTCCTTATCTGCTATGGCCAGTGCTTACCACCTCACAGCCGTACCCCAAAACAGCACCAGATTTAAGGACTT
>VYZX01004568.1:20385-147794 GCA_013401335.1 Brachypteracias leptosomus | reverse complement strand
CGGGGCTCGGGGCTAAAGCGGCTGCCCCGCGGACGCCTGAGCCCCGAGGCCCGGGGTAGCCGCTTCCCTCCCGGGGGCCGGTCCAGGAAGCGTGAAGTGCTTATTTTGTAAGGAGAACGGAGTAAACATGCCTGGGGAGGGAGGAGAATCTCCGAGGGGCCCAGTGACCCCAAATCCCCCCCCACAGCCCGGGTCGCTCTCCTCAGCTCCTCATGTCGTGCACATCCCGACTCAGGGCGGTTTTCTGGAGCTACGTGTTGTGTTTGGTTTGGCAGCGGGCAGGTATGAGGGCTGGTGCTTCAGGTTGGTTATAGCAGGATGGGTTATTTTGGTGGCTGGTGCATGTAATTATAGCTGCTCTGTTAATTAGCCATCGCCGAGGACTGGAGTGGGGTTAGCAATACCCTCAGGCCAGCGTGTCTTTGCTTACTGGCCTTTGGCAGTGGTTTTGATTATGTGTCTTTAAGTGACATCTATGAAATGCAATCTGATTAGATGCAAGTTAAGGCTGGAGACTATCATGGGTATAGATTTGGATATAGATTGGGTTTATATCATGGGTATGGATTTGTAGGTAAGCACCTGCCTTCTGGCATTACTTTTCCCCTCTTTGAGAGGTTTCCACTGTTGTGCCCCAGCAGAAAAAAAGGAAAGATAATTTTTTTAACAAATTCTATTATTGTCCTTTCTGTCCTTACCTGGGGCTTAGTGTATAAATGTCACCTCTCATTGCAGCTGCCTTGTGCACTCCCAGCCTCGCTCCTGGATAAATCACGAGAGTCCTACCGCAAGGAGCCTTGGTGTGAGCTTGCTTCTATTTTCTCCCTTTGAAATACAAAAATAAATTAGAAGTGTGAAGGATATAGTGGCATGTTGTTTGCTGCTTGTAGCAACCGCAGTTTCCCCAACTTTAAAAGTGACTTGGTTTAAAATCTAGGTTAATATTACTGAGGTGGATTTTTCCAGGACTGGTACTTTAGGAAATACTGAAAAGTTTCTGAGATGACGTAACTGAGTATCTCTTTGTGGGCTGATTGTAGGACTCCCTCATTTACTGTTCATAGTCTTATTCAGCATTTGTCCAAACATGTGGATAGTATCAGTGTTTGCTGAACATCTCTTGTGCTGCTCTTGCTGGGGGGTATAGTCAGGACTCACTGCCATCACTGATACACTACCAAGTGAAAAATTCACATAGTAACTTGTTTTTCATACCTTTTTACATGATAAACACAGCTGGTTTTTTGAAAATGGATGTTACAACCAATTCTTTTTGATCAGAGGCTCATGCTGGTTTTGATAGCACTAAAGATGGCGTGTTTGTGTATGTGAGCACAAAAGGCTTGGTTGGACAGATTAGATCTTTACATTGGGAATTGCTTTTGTTGCAAGGGCTTCCTGTCTGCTAACTGTATGTATGGCAGGGAAGTGATTCTTCTGGCCCCAGAAACAAGAAAAACACATACTAGACAAACTCTAAGCCCTTCCCACTGAAATGTTCAGACTGTGAGGTGCCTAAATTGCACGGACTAGGCATTTCTGGGACTTACAACCTTTGCTCTGTTGGTGTTAACTCCCTGAAGACTTTCATGCTGTTTGCCTGTGTAGGGCAATCTTGACCCGAAGGGCCAAACATTGTGTTCAGAAATAGTTTGGCTATTCACATATACTGGTTGTAAAAGTGTATATGTCAAGCTGTGTTACAACAAGAGCTGTTTTACGCAATCGAGACAGAGGCAAGAACACTGGAAATCTTTGCTAATGAGCTAGTATTGTAGAACAGTATAGCAAAATATTGTATAGCTTCTAGCAGTTCGGTTTTTCATACTGGTCATTAACCCCCTTGCAAGTTCACCCCGGGTTAAACAAATGACTGGTCAGCTGCTTGTCTTGCTCAGTGGGAGAGCGGGGATCTTGGCGGGTGGTTCCTCTTTCCCTCCTCCTAAAGGAGAGCTCCCCTCTAATGCAGTGTTAGTCCTTTACTAACTGCACATTAACCTTCGTTAGCTCCTTTCATATGTGGGCGAAGTGTGAGAGACCATAGCAGGCCCCATTTCTGGTGAGACAATGAAGTGATCCTAGTTTGAGGTCACTCTGTCCTTGTTTCATATCAAAGCTTTCTCCGTCAACAGCAATGTCATTTCAGTAAGAGCAAATCTTACACATACCAGCAAAAAGATTCCTCAGAGCTGCAATGATCAGCAAAAAAAAAAAAAAGAGTTGAAGACTTTGTATTGCACAAGGGTGAGGATGAGGAAATGCGCGTGTCGGCTGCATTAGCCATGGCAGTCCTGTGGCAAGGCTTTGGCAGCATTAGAGGTCCTTCTAACAGTGGCTTTAGCTGCACTATTACAGGATCGTTGTATGTTAGAAGGTATATTCTATTCATCTCTGGTTCTTCTCGTAGCCTGCCTTCTGTGTCCATGTAATGGTCTTGTGAGAGAAACATGGATTTTAATATATGTGGGGATTTTTCTCTATATTAATCTTGATATAGCTTCAGCTTTCTCTAGTCTCTGCTCTCCCTCTTCCTTTGTAATATTTTTTTTTTTTCCATTTGGTCAAAGCTGCTGAGTTTAGTTCCAGTTAAGACTAAGTGAAGTGCTTGTAGGAGAAAACCTGTGGGTAGTTTTGTTTGTCATAGAGGTGGTGTAGTAAGGCACACAACCCGGGCAAATAGGCAATTCCTCTCAGGTTTAAGGGTATAAAGCAAACAAGGTCAGAGAAGAGAATGAGGTGCCAAATCTCAAGTGAGCTGTTGTACACACCTTCATGCAAATCTGGTTGTCAGCAGATACTTGAGAATATCAAAATCAGAGAGGAAAAAAGAGTATCGGGGACAAAACAAGCTGGGCTGAGAGATACTGTGGTTGTGCTTTCCTGGGTAAAGTAGGGCAAGAAACAGTCTAGGTCATCAGTACAAAGTTGTATAGAGCTGCAGTCACACGCTGCTAATCAAGGTGGAGGCACTTGAACAGTGACAGGGTCTGTGCTACATGTAATTAAATACACCTCTGAACTTCAGACCACAGGGGGTAGTGTGAAACTGCCTCTGTGTGAACACATCAGGTTTGATTTGATTTGAATGATTCAATTGATTTGAATCAAATCAAATAAAATCATCAAAATGCCTCAGTGTTCAAAGGGATGTTTGTGCACCCTTGAAAGGTGTTCCAGAAAGAAATGGGAATGATGATTAGGATATGTGGAGTACAAAACTGTAAAGCTGTGCACTTACCACCAGAACTATGGTTTACATCCACCACTTCTTGACATACATTTTATCTTTTGGCTGGAAGGGCTGAGAATGGACATGGCATATTTTCAAACTGGGAGTCGTGTCATCATAATAGCTGGAGTATTCTTATTTTTTCCACTGACATTTTTTCAGAGTGATTCGCCTTCTGAAGTACTTTTGCAGCTAGTATTCTGTCAAAGTCAAAATAGAAAGACTCAATTTGGACTTGAATGTTGTTTTTATGGGTCACAAGTGTTCTTTAAATCCACTTCTTACGGTCAAATTAGCCATGAAGACATCTGCTTTGGTTGTTTGTCCTGCTGTCTTACGCATTTATGCTTTCCGATGATTGCATCATATTTGCAATTCATTATAATAATTTATAGGCATTCACACAGTAAAAACTGAACTTTCTCTTGTGAAGCAAACAAAATAATCTTACAAGCCCATAGGCCACATGTCTTTTCAAAGACTTAGCTCAACTACACCAGCAACAGAAAATCATCCAGTGTGTGGTTGCAAATGAATTTGGCTCAAGACAGATGGAAAAGTAAATAATAAGGAGAAATGGTAACAACTGGAGAGATGAATTTGCTTTTGCAGTTTTGGACACATCTTCTGTAGAAACCACGTGGATCCCTCTCTCCTAATGAGTCTAATTTTGTTGGAGATGCCTCATTATAACCCTCAAGCTTTTAAGCTCTGAAATAGCAGAGTTCAGTTTGTGGAAGGTTGAAAATTTTTAGTCTAATTAAATGTGTGAAATCTGATGGCTTGTGATGTATGTATGACACTAGATAAGATGTTGACTCGTGTATAAATGACAAAGCATGTATTTAGTAATTAACCAGCTTTAAAGTGTTTTCTTTGAAATATTGAGGGGAAAATGAATCAGAAGGCATCTGAGTAAACAGATTAAGGATCTCATTTTGTACTATTTAAAAGAACACAGTCTCTGTTTTAATGTGGAAAAAGCCAGAAGATTAATGAGTTGGAGATGAAAGAGGTAATGCGTTTCAGTAAATGGTTTGTACTCTAGCAGAAGTTACTTTTTTTTTTGATTGAAAAAAATCTTCATGTTTTTCACATCTTTAAAGCTGTTCTAGCTCAGGGATGTCAAGTCAGATTTCCTGTATTGTAGTGTACAAGTGTTTGCTTTATGCTAGAGAATGGTTTTAAAGTTTTCCTTCCATAAACTCAGGAGGAAACCCTTGTATGTTTGTATATTACTAGATGCATATATATCTATATATAGTTTGGGTGAGTTCATATTGACCTTTCAAAATCCCCATACTTTGGGTTTTTTCTTCTCTTAGTTAACAGATTTATTGTTGAAATAACAAAACCTTTGGTAAAATTAGTGTTATCCCAAAGAAGCACAAAACCTTTTTCCTCCCTCTGCTACATCAGCTGCCTTATTCTTTATTTATGACCCAGGCTCTTTAATTTTTTCATTCTATTGTAAATGGCTGAAGTATATGCTGAGGGTTTAATGAGGGGCAGGGCAGGTGACTGGTAGTGCATTCTGGTAGTTATGTAGGGCCTATTCTGTATAATCAAAAGTACATTTTCAATTTAAGCTGCCTTCCATACAAGACTGTTCCTGGAATAGATTATTTCTTACTTGAACTTCTATCAAATGGGCCTTATTCAGAATTACTGCTAATTCTCAGTGTATTCTTGTGCTAATAAATGTGATTAGCAGTAACTTGCTTTTGGAAGGCATGGGAGAGTTTCCTGGAGAGTTGAGGAGGGGGTGGCTCTTTTCTAGATGGAGAGGAAAAGTTTAACAGTACCTAAGAACACAGACATGAAATAAATACAGTTACTGGTGGAGGGATTTGGATTGAAACTGAGGTGTGTATTTTCATGTACAGTCTGCACTCCTGGGTAGCTCCAAGAAGGAGGCAGTGGGAATTGGGAACAGTTTCGTGTAGGGAGTGAACTATAGTATCAGTTAAAAGTCAAGAGCTGGATCAAGGGGATTTTGGAGTAAATAGCTCTTCATACTGCCCTTGGCAAGAGCCCACCCTGCATTAATAAAGTACAACCCTGTTACAGATCGCTCATAACTTGCTTGTTTCAGTACAGTCATTTCATTAATCTTTGTAGTACTGAAATAAGTATATGTTCATGCCTAGAACTTCCAGCTTGGTCTATAGTGCTTGCTTTTCTGTGTCACCTCACTTTGCTTCTATCTGTTCTTTCTTCCTTTCCAACATTGGAGTCTCTTAATTCTGCCCTTCCTACTGTTTTGGTTGTTTGCTGGTTATTCTTTTTTTTTTTCTTGAAGGTAGAAGTTCCTTTCTCATCTTAAGTTATATTGGAATTTGTCTCATGTTTTGTGCGTGTTGGTTTTTCTGTTGATTTTAACTATGCATGAATTTACCTTTGTGTAAGAAAACATGAAGCAACAGAAGGAATTTCCCAATTTACATTTGTAAGTCATAGCATAAGATATAGTGGAAAGAAGATTTGGCAATAAAGTCCTGGGATGAACAATTTTATAATGATTTCAGCTGTCTGTATTTTGGTTTAGATTGTGGTTCGGAGCCGTGGACAATTCAGAGTCTTCCCACAATGGGAGAAAGGACAGACTGTACGAATTCACTGGCTGAATACAGCCCCGTCAGTAAGTCAGACAGGACAGATCCCAGTGACAGCTCTGAGGTGCAGGGTGGAAACCAAAATGCAATGCAGCTGAAGAAAGAAATCTCTTTGATAAACGGGATAAGCCTTATAGTAGGCAACATGATTGGTTCAGGCATCTTTGTCTCTCCCAAAGGAGTTCTCATCTACAGCAAATCTTATGGATTGTCTCTAATCGTTTGGGCAATCGGAGGCATTTTCTCAGTCTTCGGAGCTCTCTGCTATGCTGAACTGGGAACCACCATTACCAAGTCTGGAGCCAGCTACGCCTACATCCTGGAGTCTTTTGGGAGCTTCATTGCTTTTATTCGTTTGTGGACCTCACTCCTGATTGTTGAGCCTACTAGTCAGGCAATTATTGCCATCACCTTTGCTAACTACATCGTTCAACCCTTCTTCCCTTCCTGTGACCCTCCGTATTTGGCTTGTCGTCTCATAGCAGCTGCTTGTGAATGTAAGTATTGCTTAAATTTAGTATTGTCATTTTTCACCCAGGCTTAAGTTTTCTTAAATCCTCCCAAGTCCCAGAGTTGTTGCACACTGAATCTGCGGTGGTTTGAGTTACAGTGGGGTGAAGAACAATGTCCTGCACATGAAGAACTTGCAGATATTCAGTCAGCCAGTTACCGTTTTCTCATTCAGAAGCAGAACAAGGTGTTTAACTTTTCCAGGTTTACAATGGAGGAGAATGTTTGTTTTCCCTCAGAGAAGTACATTACATCAAACCTCAAGGTACTCGCGGTGTGGTCACAGAGTCGTTGCAGAGGAGCTGTTTGCTATGAATTGTGGTGTAATTTATTTTACAATAGCCTCTCAATAGAGATGTGCTAAAGTAATTACTCTGGTAGAGTTTTAAAACATCATTTGTTCATAATTATTCTTTCTGCTCTTGATGAACTGTAACATCAGTACAGCAGTACCTGCTGTGCAGCTGTTTTGAAAAGCACATAAACCATTGAAGTATTTGTAATCAGATAGCCAGCTCTGTTAGTGCATACAGAGCAACCATCCGTGTGCTTCAAATCAGGAGTGTTCTGCTGCATCAAGAGAATGAAACTGTATCATTGTACGTGCATGTATTATTTAATTTTGGGTATTTCCTATTGAAAATGTTTCTATACATGTTTTACATTTCCTGTAAACAGTGAAAAATCTATTTCAGGAAGTCTGTGTGGCAGCCCTTTGTCCCATGCTGACCAGTCTCCACGTCCATGGAGCCTGCCATCCCTATTGACATGAAGCTTTTCTCATAAAGCTGATAGAGAATTGGGGCTGTTTTACTGCCAGCACTTTGCTACAAGGAGGAGATGTGCTGCTCCCAGTTGTTTCCTTTTTGAGGCAACAGGGAGGTTGTTGAAATAGCTCTAATGTTTCTTGTTCCAGTTATCCATGTAGGACTAGAAGAGGGGAAAGACAGAGGGAGCAGTGGCATGTGCTTCAAGGATTTGACCTCTAGAAATAGTTGTGACCATTGTCACTTCCCCTTCCATTTTTCAAGTTAATTTGTTACTGTTGGGAAAGCCCTGAAGTGCTAGTCCAGGGCCAGGTAGTGGGAAGAACAATCACAAACTTCTACCAAAAAATCTGCCAGCTTCCTTAGTTCTCTTCCCTTCCAAATGTGTGTCCTCGTTTTGTCGTGACAACTCCAGGAGAGAAATGAAGGACCTATAATGCCATATTCACGTTCCTTGAACAGATACCATCCCGAGGTATCCTGGCACAGGTTCACAGTGTGTGGGAATCTGCTCTTCCATTTAAGGCATCTCATATCCAAGGGGAGTTATCCCTTATAAAAAGCAGTTTATCAAAAAGCAAGATATTTAGACAATATGATTCAATCAAGATGATTATATAGCAGATGTCAAAAGGCAATATGATGCCTCTGCACTGGCTGCTAAGAGATGAGATCTAGCACCTTTTTCTTCGGTGCAGACCTGTGCCAGCAAGGTCCCCTCATGTAGGTGGAACAACTTACTTTAATGGTCTGGTTTATGATTTAAGTTCTTGCCCTGCCCTGCTCTAGGTCTCAGTGCTGAGACCCTCAGCCTTGCTCCACACCTTCATTTAGCTGCTCCTGGTGGAGCTGACACTTCTCCCTGGCCTGGCAGGGCTGATGATATGTGTCCAGTCCTCAGCTCTGGGTACAATTAATGCTTTTATCAGTGAAGCTGCTGAGGGTGGAAGTGTGAATGTTGGTTGGGTGCAGATTGCACATGAGAATGGCTGGAGTTGTTGTGTGGTTTCTTTTTGTTCTTGGGCTTTTTTAAACTGTAGTAATAACAGTTCTAGATGTGGTGTGTGATCCCTCTTGGTGTTACGCAGCATTACTTTGTCCATCATTCTGGCAGTGGGGGTGGCCTGGTGCTGTAGAACTACACTTGACGGTTCTCAGGAACTTAAGTAGCTAAACAAGAATTAAATTGAAGAAAACATGAGAGAATAATTTTAGTCAAAGAACGAGGGAGGGGATGTGGCTCATTCAGACTCTCGATTATCTTTTTTTTTAAGGTCTCAGAGGCAGGGCAGCATTTCATCTGCAGCAGAAACCAACCCCTAACTCGTTAAAATAAGGAGTTGGTAATAATTACTCCCAAAGAAAGTTGCTTAAAAAACCAAAAGCTAATGTCCTAAATAAAGCCTGTGAGCAAACCCTGCCAATCATTGACACTGAGAGCAGAGCCCAGGCAGGGCTGGTTTTCTCCTGAGGGCTCTTTGGGAGCTGCAGCAGTCCTGACTTTTGAAATCTGATACAACTGTTTTTTTCCCCTCCTCTTGCCAAGCTCAGTGGAATCTCGTGCAGCTCTTAGCCAGACACACCATATACTGGTGCCATGCTTTTGAGATCATTACCTTTCTTTTGTTCTCTTTCAAAAATTAGTACTTTTCTATTTGGTAACCATGCTAAGTAGATTTTTATCTTAATAGTATCACATTATTCTTGGATTGTGGGAAAGGAAAACCTTTATCACACCTTTCCATTTAATTTTGATTTGCTACTACCTTACTCCTTAAGCAATCAAGTTCAGTTTTTATTTATATGCATATTTAAAATACATACTACAGGAAAATTGTTTGGAGATAAAAAGTACAGTGGAATATAACCACTTTTTTATTAGCTAGAGAAAAAAAAAAAGAGATTTGGGGAAAATATTTAAATTTCTGGGTTGGAATCAATAACGTGATGTCGAGAGCCATGAGGACAGTGTGTTTAAATGAATGCTTGAGGAGTGTTTGTTGGGGAAGTTGATCGTGAGTAAGTTTAGTCAGCCACTGTCACTGAAATATCTGTGAAATCTGCAAGGCTCCTTTCAAGTTCCAGTACAATCTTGTGAAATAGGTGTGACACTGGTTTATTTTGAGATAAAGGAATAAATACATCCAGAATGCTCATTACTCACTACCAGTTCTTTAAAGCCCGGGTTAATGTTGCATTAGCTGTAGAGCAGACGTTACTTGGTCAGATGTGTTGTGACCTCAGTTAGTGCTGGGGTTTAATACCACTGGAGAAGAGAATTGAACCCCTCTGGCCATAGTCAGTATTGCCTCACAGGGAAGGAGAAAACAACCTCTGGAGCACTATTTTAGTATGTCTAGATAACCTTGTTCTGAAAAATGAAAGTTTGATACATTGGAATGAATTATGTCACGTCATGGTTTCTTTAGCTTCAGGACAGGGGCAGAGTGTGGCTGATGAGGGGTAATGTTAGGAAAATGGGCATGTAATCAGAGAAGGGGAAGGGCTTTCCTTCCATCTCTGGAAACTCTTCAGAACATCTGTTTCCTACTGTTTTGTTTAAACTCGTGTGTTTTCAGTGCCGGTGTATTTTGCTTAGTTTAACCCAAGTGTTAGTATAACAGGTAAGTGCATATTTAGATTATGATTTAAAGTCTTTGAAAAATGAATTAAACTGAATATTGTTCAAATAGTATTTTCATTTTTATTTTTATTTTTTTCCCCAGGTCTTCTAACATTTATTAATTGTGCCTACGTTAAATGGGGAACACGAGTGCAGGATATATTTACTTATGCTAAAGTTCTTGCTCTTATTGTCATCATTACAACCGGGCTTGTTAAAATATGCCAGGGTAAGATTATAAAATTAAAGCAAAGGTTGGTATTTATCAGTTAAGCTGAATAACTGGGCTAAAGACTCAAATACCTCTGTATGTGTTATCAAATGCCTCAGTACAAGCAGAATACAGCCACTTTGAAAACACCAATGGTAGCAATGTTGGGCATTATCATGATATTATATCATGAGAAGCTGTCCTATCTCAGTTGACTTTGAACTGGGTAAGAGAAGGGAACTGATTGCTCAGCAATGTTTTGCAATTTACAGTCTGCAGTATGCAATAATAAAGGAAATGAAACCAGCAAAATACAGAGCTGGCAAAATACGATGGGAGCAGAGAAAGCTGTACATTTCTGTAAGGAACATTCTGCTTTACAGCCAGATCAACTGAGGCTTTTTGTTGTTTTTTTAATGAATTCTGTGTAACTTAAAGCAAAAATAAGTTTGCAAGAACACGTAAGCAGATTTTGAAACAGCAGCTCTTTTTTTTTTTCTCAAATCTGAAGTTCTGTTACAGCTGCTGAGAGCTAGAAAGTTGCTAGGGTTTTGAATTTTAATTTGTGTGTGTTGGGCATCGTGCCTTCAAGTTAGAGGAATTCTCAGCCCTGCCCTTGGGGAGAATTTATTGGTGTGTTAGATTAAAAAAATTACCCTGCTTTCAAAGGTGCCATAAAAGCCTTTCCTTGGCAACCTGGCAGTTTGTGTCCTTTGCTCTAAGTGGTGGTTGTTGAAAGTCCCTGAGCAAGGGGAAGGTTGTGAATGGAAGAAGAACACGCCTGGAGTGTTTAATCCCGAGCACATCTGCCCAGCCCTTGTTTTGCAGATACTGAGCTTGTTCACTACTAACTTCCCTCACAGCCTCTCCCTTCTGTTTCTAGCTCAGCCCATGGCTGTGCCAAGGCAATAGTGATGTCTGCTTAGGATAAAAAATAGGGAAGAGAAAGAAGTGAAGATATTTCAAAAGTCTCAAATATTTTCCTGGCCAGTTTTGAGGCAGTCTGAATGTTTCAGGGTGCACAGTACCAGGCAGGGTTGGGAGTGACAGAGTAACTCACCTGCCTCTGCTTGGAGCTCTTGTGTGTGTGTCTGTATGTGTGAAATACTCTGAATATATATTGATGAGCTCATCTTGGCTTGCTTAAAGTCAAAACATGGCATGAGTTCTCACAACTACAAAAAACACACACTTTATCTCAACCTGGGAAAATGTTATCCCAAGTAACAATAATATTTTATGTTAATTGTTTTTGGCTTTCTGTTTTTAATAGCTAAAACTTAAACATCCATTTAGACTGGTGGCTTGGTTTTTTTTTTCTCTGTGATCTTTGTTGTCTGCATGGTCTAAATGATTGAAAATGTGAAAGGATATAGATGGATAGAGTGGATTATTTTACAAATATGTGTGTTACAGAAAATACCCTTAGCCTGAGTACTGTCATTGACAGTTGTTTGTAGCATAGGCTGAGCTTAAAGTTCCTGAACTTCTTGTGCCATTGTGGATAAAGGTGTATAATTATAAGAACAGTATCATCCAGGGAGCATAACTCTTAGTAGTTTAAATGCCATGCGTGTTCTCATGGCTGAATCACAGAGTAGAACTGGAAAAAGGGCTTAGTAAGCAGCTTTGAAACAATGAAGGTTTCTGAGTTTTTTTGTATTTCTGTGCCAAATTGAAAAAAATGATTTGCTGTATTTTGTCCTGTGCTTCATTGTGTCCCTTCCACACACAGGACATTCATCACATTTTGAGAACTCTTTTGAGGGATCCTCTTTTGATATCGGAGACATTTCCCTTGCACTCTATTCTGCCTTGTTCTCTTACTCTGGCTGGGATACCCTCAACTATGTCACTGAAGAGATCAAAAACCCAGAAAGGTAAACACTTCAAGCTTTCTAAACCTGGACACCTCCCAGGTTGCTTGTTTGGTGGCTGGCTGTCACTAATGATTCTGCATTTCCACAGAAATGAGTAGAACTGCTCTATACTTGCATGGTAAGGCTGTGAACAGCCACTAGCAAAGATCTATGAGTTTTAAATGCCATTTAAAAAACAGGTAAGAATAAATAAGCAGATGATTGTAGGATGTTGTGGTCAGTGCTTGATAAGCTTTCAGTTCAAGATATTGCTGCTATTACAATAGGTGTAATACTGCAAACAGTTACCTGAGCATAGTCTGCTGTGTTTATCTGTGCAATAATTCTGATTTCATGCTTAGAACATTATCTTTTTCCATGAATTTATGCTCTAAAAGTGCGACTGACTAATGCCCAGTTGTGAGTTGGTAACAGATGCCTTGGTGTTAAAAATAGAAGCCCATTTGATCATTTTTACTTCCTATTATAAGCAACAGCTCAGATTGCTGCAACTGAAAGAGATTCTCCCAACTGATTTTGACTTTTGCAGTTTGTTCTGTTATCCCTGAATTCTTTGCTGTGCATTTATTTAATCAGGAAAGTTACTTATGAAAATAAGATAGCAGCTAAATGTTTTAACTCTAAAAAGACCTATTTTTAGTCAGACTGAACTTCGGGTTGACAATGTTTCCTTAATTTGTCTCGCAAAGATTTGTTACACATATATCAGAAGAGATCACAGAATGGTTTGAGTTGGAAGGGATCTTAAAGATCATCTAGTTCCAACCCCCTGCCATGGCAGGGACACCTCCCACTAGGGCAGGTTGCTCCAAGCCCCATCCAACCTGGCCTTGAACACCTCCAGGGATGGAGCATCCACAGGTTTCCTGGGCAACCTGGGACAGAGTCTCACCACCCGCAGATTAGTGTTCCAGACTTCTCTAAAGTTACTCCAAGAATTACATGTTTTTCATATTCACTGGGTTGACAGTGCCCTCATGCTTATCCAGTCAAAAGTTGCAATCCACAAGTTAAATTTTAAATAGTCTCTTGGCTTTAAAGTCCTTCAAATGCCATTTCAGCTTTTTCTTACAATACCTAAATTTTCTGAATTAATTTCTAAGTGCTTTTCTAACTCTTCTGAGGCTCACAGTTCTCTTACTGGAAGCAGAGTCAGACTCCCAGTTACTAATTTATTGGTTTAGATGGGGGGTTGTGGCGTGTGTTTGTTTTTCTGCTTCCAAAGCACCAGACAGACCCAGATGGAGTTCTGCACCTCAGGAAATTTTAAAGAAAACTTCCAAAGTGCATTAAGTTTTTCTGCCTTGGTGGGTTTTTCTTCTTACTGAAAACCATGCTGATTCCAGACTGGGTAAAGTTTTTCTGCCTTGGTGGGTTTTTCTTCTTACTGAAAACCATGCTGATTCCAGACTGGGTAAAGTTTTTCTGCCTTGGTGGGTTTTTCTTCTTACTGAAAACCATGCTGATTCCAGACTGGGTAAAAGTGAGAGTAGCACTCTCAGTTCTGCTTTCCCTTCTGAGACATTTGAATATCCCCACAAGCTTTGGGGGAAGAAGAAGTCTGAGAAAAGCCAAAGCCTAAAATTAAAAGTTTGCTTCTGCTCTGCAGTTTGTCCCTGAGGAGCTGCAGACTCAGGGCTGTGAGTTTATCTCAACTTGAAATTAAATCCTGCCTGTTTACATCTAGCAATTTGCAATGTTTTCATGTTACCCTAGACTTCTCTTTGTGTTACTTCCTAGACATGCATTAGGTAGTAAGATAGACCACATCCTGAGGTGCACAGCTGTGCAAGCAGTTCTGGATCTGCCCTCTGCAGCTCTGCTTTCTGTGCTTGCACGGCCCAGTTAGTCTGTTCTCTGCAGCAATGAGCTGGGCAAGATCAGGGGTTGGGTTGGGTTGGGTTTGGTCCAGTGGGTCTCCCTGCATCAGCTCCAGAAGTAGGTGCTAGAACAGCAACATTCCCCAGGGAGGATAATTGCAGGGACTCAGAGCTCTGTCCCTTTGGCTTCTGGATGTGGCAGTTAAGATGGTCAATAGGAAATAATGCAAAGCATGTCAATTTTGAACTCTATTATTACAGATCTGGAAACCTTGAAGTTAGGGTACTTGAAGAGCAGTTGCATAGAATCCATTTTTAGACATAATTTAGGTTATTTTAAGTTAAATTCATTTTTTTTCCCAGTATTCTGTATCAGAGTTTCTAGTTTTAAAAGAAACCCCACTCCTTCACAGATATACCTAGTTTGAAATCTTTAGTCTGCCTTCATACCTTTTATCTCTAAGGTAGGGGATGCAAGTAAGTAAGTTTATTCTGTTATTGATGTATTTTTTTCCTGGGTTGTGAGTTCTGGGTATTTTTTTTTGTCTTCCAGGAACTTGCCCCTGGCTATTGCAGTGTCTATGCCAATTGTGACCATCATCTATATTCTGACCAACATAGCTTACTACACAGTGCTGGATGTTGGTGCCATCCTTTCCAGCGACGCTGTGGCGGTGGTAAGTTGCCCATGTGGTATTTTGCTATTGTCCACTTACCACCTTTTAGGGATGCATCCCATTTTGAGGAGCAAAACAGGAAAAATCCTTAGTTTCTTATAGTACCTCACTGAATATAGGAGGACAGAACAACTCATGGTGAATAATTTACTCTTCAATAGAAAAGCAGTTAATGAAATCACATGTAATATATTATCAAATGTATTAAAACAAGCACTGATGCATCTTGTCAATGCCTTTGGCCAAGACAGTAATTAGACTTAAGCCCTTTGAGCTGACTGTACGTTAGACTCCTCAGTACTTAACTGTCTGTATTCAGAGAGCTGGGGTGGGGCACAGGACAGAGTTCCACGTGAACTGGGCAGCACAGCTCTGTAAACTGATGTGCTGCAGCTCAGCTCTGGCCAAGCTGGGCTCTGTGTCTCCTTTTCAGTAGCTCACATCACTCTTGTCCCAGCACTAGTGAGTCCAACCACTTTTAATATTTTGAAATCCATTATTTTTGTATATGGATGGAAGTTTGAATCCAATTAAAATATATAAGCTTCTTAAAGTAAAAGCTGGTTAAAACATGTTTTATACTTAAAGCTAATCATTAAACCACAGGGAGGGGTTTTCTGCCCTGTAGCTAGTGCATTAATTGGATAGTTCTGGTTAGTATATCCTTTAGCATTGAGATTTGGAAAGTTTAATCTTCTTTTAGGTTATTTAAATTGGAGGAAAAGAAATAGCTTTCCTACCCTTTAGGTTCCCAACTGGCTTCTAAAATTTAAGTAGTTAAACAATGGACAGAGAGTTTTAAATATATCCAAGAGAAGGAAGTATTCACTCTGTTCCCACAGAGGATTATGATGACTGCAAATGGGCTTAGCCAATCAGCAAGCTCTGTTTTCAGGTATTTAGGCAGATGGTTCCACAAAACCATTTACTTTATTTCAAGCTTGAGAAACATTTATATTTAATGTAATCGTTCAAAATAGTTTGTGGTAAATGTGGGCTGTAATTTTTTTTTCAAATGTAATTATGCAGATGTTTATTTCAAAATGTATTGGAAGTAAATAAACTTTAATTCTTTGCCTCTTAGCTGGAATATGGAAATACAACGTTGTCTTAAAATATATTATGAAAAACTTGGTAGAGTACTGCAGAATGAAACAAAACGAGACAAGGATAGATCTAAGTGGTAATAGTAAATAAAATCACACATAAAATACCTTCCACTGATAACAGAATTTTAAATTCTTGGCTAGAACTAATTCATCCAGACAAAACGAAAAGCCACTGTCCATCCTGACTTGTGTAAAGCAACATACTGTTGTTTTTTTCTAACAAAGGCTTGGGAAATACACTTGTTGACAGCAGTGAAATTCCCCAACCCAGCCTATCCCCTCAGAGTTCTGTGCCTACTCCACTGCTCCTGCCTGCTGTCAGCAGGGGTTTATGCAGCCTTTGGGTGCATGATCAGCCCTGGGAGACTGGGGGAATGGTTCCCAGTGGAATCATTCTTGTCCCATCCCTGTTGCTCTGCAGCAGCAAGGGGTGGCCAGGGAAAGGAGGGATGGTGGATGCCTGAACCTTCCTACATATGTGAAACCCAGGCCTAATCTTCTATGATTTTAGATATAGTTAATTTAGGTGTTCTTTGCCATTGTTCTCGACCAGAAGTGAGTATATATTTATTTATGTGTGTGTACATTTATGTACATACACGTGCTGTGTAATTGTGCATGAAATTCTAATAGTCAGAGCTGGACAGATCAGGCCTTCCTCTGTAGTGTTAGATACATCTGGACATGGAGGAGAAAAAAGAAAGAATGTTATAAAGCCCTTCATCAATCTAAGTGCATGCAGAGATACTGGGTGACCAGCATAAGATTGAAAAAATATATCTGTGATTTCCAAAGCTATTAGGGGATTTACTTCTTGTAGTAGTTTTAATGAAACGTAACCAAAGTAATGCCTTTGGAAGCCTAGAACCATGCTTTTCACTGGACCTCAGGGTTGCCAAACACATGCAATTAATAGCTTAATTAATGTTCTGTCTAAAGGCATTTTTGCTGAGACATCTCATCAGCTGGCAAACAATGGCCTTCTGATTGCCACCACCTAGATCCCTTTTAGAATGGAAAGTGCAGCTGAAGTTTAATATTTAACACATAACTCATTAAAGATTCCTTTTCATTGCTGGTATGAATTTAATTGTCTACTTTTATGAAATCAACTTTTAAGCTTGATCTACTAATACACTAGCAAGTAGTGTGGACCTCTGGCAGGATGTCTGTAGAGCGGAGCAGTTGGCACTGAGGATCTGATGCTCCCACTATACATATTTATGGGGTATTTTACTTTGGGCTGCTTCAAATGAGGTCATGTGGACTAAATGAGTCCCTTTACCTCCAATACTAAGCAGTGTGAACCAAAAAACCAGTAAGTGGCAGTAATTGGGAGAGTTCCTTCAAAAGCTCAGTTGCAGTCCAAATTAAAACACTCACCATACACTCATAGCTTTCTAGTGAACAGGAGGGAAAAAAAAAAAGAGCTAATGACTGTAATGGTCTGTAGTTGAAAACCCTCCTATAATACAGAAATGTGAAAATCTTCATGGCGAAGTTTCTCTGGGTGGTGGGAGAGAATTTTATCCTCAGTGGAATCTTTAAGAAGACTTAGGGCATTGCGGGCAGTGCTTGAATGAAGCAAGGAGGTGGCAGTTAAGCCATTCAAAAAACTAATCTGCTGAAAATGAGCCCCTTTGATCTGCTCACATACTCTACATGTGATACATGATACATTCTGTGAGTCTTTTGTGTAGTAAAGCAGCAGTTACATTTAATCTTTCCTGGTTGCTATTTTGGGAAGGAATGGAGGAGCTTTCTCCTTTTTAGCTAAGAGGCTTTGAGCTGGAAAGGGGAGGGGAAAGCTATTACTAGCTTCTAAATAATGGGAGTAAAAGTTATAAGTCAAAGAAATGCTAGTAATCACCTTGTGTACTGTTTTCTTGGGGGCTGGGAAGCGAGAGAAGCCTTACCAAGGGGACAATGTGGAACAAAATGAGAAATGATACTTCAGTATTAGCTTCATTGTGGTGTAGTCCCAGTGCTGGGCTAAGAAACTCATTTTTTTAATCTCTTTTTGTGTTGAAGTGACTTAATTAATACATCAACAGCTAGCTTAGAATTTCTGCAAATACTCTTCAAACAGTTGCTGATCATGTTTTTACTCCTGTCAGAGTTTCCCAGTTACTTCTGTCAGAAACTTGGTCTTACCTTCCCCTGTCACTGAACAACTATTATTTTGCACCTGGGAGAGCTGTTGCATTTCTTGTTTGTGAAGAGGGCAGCTGGCTCCACAGACACTTTCTGGGCTGCTTCATCTTCTGAGAGGACAGAACAGGTTGGCTGGCAGTGCATGGTGTGTTCACCGCTTCCTGGGTTGGTCATGTCTGGGGTTTTTGATTGAGGTCATACAATAGGTGGTATTTGGCAGCTTACTTACTTGGAAAAGCCAGAATGATTCCTGGTTGAAGCAGAGCGTTGGCTGTCCTGCTTAGACAGCTGTCTTCAGTCTTGGAGCTGTACAGCTTTGTCAGGAGGCTGGGGGTAAAGATTAGAACTTCAGCTGCATCTTTGAACAGCATCTCATGAGCCCAGCATCGATCCACTGATGCGGGTGTGCTCGTATTCCAGAGCTGACTTGCTTTGTCTCCTGCAATGAACCAGGAATGTCAGAGGCTGTGTGTTCCAGCTGCCTCACTCTTCTTTGGTGCACAGCTCAACAAACGATGAGTCTCCTTCTAACCAAATTCAGCCAGAAATTCCTAAGCTACTCTTAGACCTTTTGAGTATTATTTCTTATCTTTGTTTGTCTAGTCACTCACTTCTTTTCTGGAGAGGAGGATCTGCTTGTCTTTGGCTCAGTGTCACGTTCCCCTTCCTTGCTTGCACTGGCACCTCCCAGTGAAGTTCCTCTGGATGAAATTCCTATTCTGTACTTTATAATGGAAGAAGTCTTCATTAGGGACAGGCAGCTGCTTTCCAAAGAGAGCTGTTCAGTAAGTCATTTGCCTTCTTTCTTGGAGCTAGCCGTAATTCCCTCCCCACTCAGCACTCCTGGTGCCACTTTTGTAGAACTTCTCTGGCTTTAGAGGTCAAGTGAAGAGATGAGCCAGAACTTGAAAGAGTGCTACATGGTATTTTCAATATGAGGAAGGTAAGAGACTTTGGAAAACTTTGAATCCTTATTCTACAGCTAGCTAACAACAGGATAAACACCTGAGATTTAGATCAAGTATCTTCAGCACCTCTAGAAGACATAAATGAAATTGTTTTACTGTTGGAGCTGGCATCTATAACCTTAATGTAGGCCATGCAGAAGAGCCACGTGACACGCAGTAGAGTAGTGTTGGTTTCTCTCACCATAGAATTGTACTGAGTAACCTAAAGATGAAAGGAGAATTTCATGCTGGGCCTTGCACTGGACAGGTACCTTTTTGTCCAAGAAAAGGCATTGCCAGTGATACAAGGAGAGGATCATGTCTGAGTAGAATCCATCAACAGAATGGTGGGTGAAACAAGAATTACAGGAAACCAGAATATTTAAATGGTTTTCTTTTGCACCTTTACGATTTTCGGACTCATGTGCTTTCTTTCCTTTCTTTAATATATGTGATGTTAAATTGAATTGGGTCAAACTGAACAGATGTCATATGATGTCTTGACAAACGTAATCTATGGCAGTGGAATAAGAACTTCATCTACTCAGTGGCTTTTTTGCACGTGTGGCTCCCTGATTGCCATAAATCAGACTTTCTTTGTTTCCTTTAGGAAGTAGCTCCTTAAAGGCCTGAGAAGCTACAGATTGAGAAAACAGACTGTAGTTCTGCCTGACACATCTTCCTAACGTGGGGGTGTATCTATACTCTGCCTCAAGAGAAATGTCAAAGGAGAATTAATTGCACTTCCAAGATACTAGTCAGATGGCTTATATATATTTATGTTCTTAGGGCTCTAAGTGACTTTCAAGGTAAGAACGTTTCAGAACTGAGCCTGGAAAAGCTCGTGTGTGTGAGAAGAGCTTGAAATGAGCTACCTAAAGAGGCTCTGTAGATGCCTTTTAAGCCCTTCCAGTAGGAACATCTCATAATCTTTGGATACAGTTTGGTATAAGTTTCTTACTCCCGTTAGACCACATTCTCTCTGCATTCACCCACCTGATCAGTGCTGTTCAGTGCTTTGCCAGCCTAGCATGTGCTCACAGCTCCAGATGCTCTCAGTGCCTCTAAGTGCACTTTTTGTGTGATGAAACAATTCTCATTTTATGATTCATAACATAAATGTTGATCTTTCTAATTGTCTGTGTGCCTGAATTACTGGCTGTGAGGAAGTATCCTGTGTGGGTTTTTTGTGACAGCTCTTAGTGTGTGGCAATTCCCGCTGCTTTTAGTTCATCCTGTTTGTGTAGAACTGTTGCTTGGACCTTTAAGAGGACAAGAAAGTGTTCTTGCAAGCCATTCACAAGTTACCAGCTGATGATCATGAGATCAGACTAACCCAAGATTAAAAGGAGTTAAATCAGTCATTCATGTCTTGAAACAAAGCTGCAGTTCAGTGTTTGACCATTCTGGGAGTAATGTAACATTTGAGTCATGACAAAGTAAGGGCAGTTCAGCTGAGAAGTGCATGGCTGGAAGGATCTTCCTTCATTATTATTCCCTGTTGATGGTTTGGAAAAAAAAATTAATCAGAACTAAGGGGAACAATTCCAGTGTGCGTGTATATATATGTGTATCTTAGAAGTCCAGTGGATGGGAGGGCATTGAAGGACTTTATCTGTAATTGCAAGTGCTGTATCAGCCACTGAATTCTCTTACTGTTTCCTAGCTGTTAGAAGCAGTTACAGTTCAAGTCTGGACTACAGGACTTGTCAGACTATAGCAGAGATGACAATTTAATCTCTTAATCCTTCTTGCTCTTTAGAATTTCTCAGAAGAAACCTGAGAAGAAATCCATCCCCATAGTGGTGGCTTTCTCCTGTTATGGTGGACTAAATGCTTCTGCTATAACTGCCTCCAGGTAGGCTCCTCTGTCGTCCTCCACGTACCCTTGTGAGTGCTCCATTCTTTCCCCTGTTGCCAGCTCATTTGTTTTTTATAAATGCACTTCACTGCTCCCAGAAGTAGTGGCAGATAAAGTGGAACTGGTCAGGTGCTTGGTTCAGAGCCCAGGTCTAGCTCATTTGTGGAGGATCCATGGTTTTAGCAGAGAGCAGCCACTAACTCTTCTCTCTCCCTCGCTGCAGTGCACGTGGTGTACGTGCTCAATAAACTGATTGCTTTTTGTACCTTTTTCTGCCCGCCCTTCTTATGCAAAATAACCCTCTGACATATGCACGCAGTTGAATGCTTAATGTGGCCACTTCTGCTTACACTTCAGTAACACTTTCCTCCAGAAACACTGTAGAGCTCCTTGGTTTAGCTGCTGTTCACAGGAGAGCAGAGCTCAGCTTGGGAGGAGGCGTTTCTCGGCATCTGTTAGAATGGGAGCGTTGAAGGGCTATAAATATGTACTCTCAAGTTTATTGTCTGAGTAGTCATACA
Organism: Brachypteracias leptosomus; assembly: GCA_013401335.1. Taxonomy (NCBI): domain Eukaryota; kingdom Metazoa; phylum Chordata; class Aves; order Coraciiformes; family Brachypteraciidae; genus Brachypteracias; species Brachypteracias leptosomus. The sequence continues at coordinate 126,870 of VYZX01004568.1, read as the reverse complement.
CCAACTTGGCTGATTTTTATGTTAAAAATGAGGGTGAAACTCTTTCAGAAAACACCTGCAGCAATGCAGGGGGGGTCTATTAGTTAGTATCACTAGAAAGTTTAGCCAAAACAAATTTGTTTTCCTGAAAGATCATTTTGCAGGAGGATCTACTTGGCAAACCAAGCGAACTTTTTAGATCATTCTCAATTAAAATATTCTTTTGCATTACCTCACTCAGGAAAAAATTAAGCTCTTGGAAGTTAATGCTCCACCCTTTGCTCTCTGAGGAATCCCAATGACAACAAGATGCATTGGAAATGACAGTGTTTGTTAAAGGCTGTCACTGGGTTCTTAGCTCTTTTGAAGAGTTGGACTCGTACAGATTTAGGGAAATCAAGTTAGTCAGATGTTGAGCTGGATCAGCAGTTCTTCTACATCATATAACTGACTTGTTCTACATCATAGAGCTTTCATCCAGAATATATTGGTTCTGTAAGGTCTTGATCTGTGTGTAGTTTGTGGCAGTGAGAGCAGAGCTTTGCCTGAACTCCTGGTGGGATTTACTGCTCCTATGAGGGAGTGCTCTTTTCCAGTGAAACTACATGAGCATATCTTAGAAAGATTGGATATATATTATAGGATGGAAATGGCTTTTGAGGTTAGTTCCACATCTGGCATTCCACGCTGGCCTATTACGAGATGTTTCAGAAGGAAATGGGAAATGCTTGTAAAGAACAAATGCCAACTTGCCCCTTTTGGGGAGATGTTTCTCCAAATGACATATTAGCTAACTGGCATCCTGCAGCATAAGATTCCATTCTTACATTTTCTCTCTCTTCTGTAACTTTAGCTGTTAATATTACTTATCTAAATGCTTATCCTTTAGGCAACCTTACTAAACATCTTAATTCTCTAATATCTCGTTGAGTGAGTTCTGTATCTTAGCTTTATGTATTTTTTAAAAGAATCCTCTGGCAGTTTTAAGTTTGATGTCTAGTAATTTCACATGCTGTTTGGCTTTGGAATTCAGCAGTCCAGGTTTAAATCATCCTTTAAAATATTACAACAATTGCCTATTAGAATTTCATCTTCTCCTCATTCTCACTTGTTCTGGAGAAGTTACCTTAATTCATTCACTGGATCATTATTAATTATATTCTGCTTTGGGAGACCAAGTTTCTCAGAGCTGCATCTAGATCCAGTGAGGGTCTGAGAGAAGCACTGTGGGTTCTAGTAATTTACTTGTTCTTGAGCAGCAGCAATCTTACATGCAATAATGTGAATGCCTACTTGCTTGTTCACTTTCCATTCCCTGAAAATGGGTAGTCCATGGTATACATTTCTTACAGCATGGTCTTTTGTGAAACTGATGTTCTGATTTCAGCATGACCCAGAATTCATGCATGGATTAGTTCTTTTGTACTTTTCTCGTGTTAATTGTTAACATTTGTGTGGGAACCCGTGTGTGTGCATTTTTGCACCCCTGTGGTGAAGCTCCATGTTGAGGGAGGCTGTGCTAATGTGGATCAACCCAAAGAGCTCAGGAAGAGGGTGCTTAGTAGGAACCAGGGTGATAACCCAGCCATGCATTGACTTTGAACCTTTTGAGTGATGATGTGCTTTTGTGTTGTCCTTTAGCAGCAGGAAATCCTATCTGCTCAACTAAATTACAAAAGGATGGAAATTCTGCTTTTTAATATAGATGATGGTGCACAGCTAAGCAGAGCTCAGTTCTGAACCTTAACCTGGATAAAGAGCTGAACAAAGCACTTTGTCAACCCAGAAAAAGCACAGGAAACTTCAGCTGGCCAAGCTTTGCTTTATGTCAGTAAATATTTCTGCATTTTCTGTTTTAAAGATATGCATATGATGATATGCAGGGGCTTGCCTCATGAAAATTAACCACTCATTTCACACACAAAAAATCTGTATTAAGTCATTTAGGCTTTTTTGACCTATAAAGAGAGAGCTAAAGAAAATGGTATAGAGAAAGGTTCATCAAAAGGTTTAGTTCACTGCCACCTGCTGAGGTGTGATGTTCTAGTACCCACCAAATCTTTGGCATTTGAATACCACTTGTACTTAAGTATGTACCTTTCTGTTTCTATAAATAGGGGTTTCATGCTGTCTGACACAGACATGATCATTTTTTACCATGACTGTTAGTTTGCATCTGTTAAAGAAACCATGGAAGTGATTTAGGTATCAGTGTAGGGCTTCCACCCACGTCCTCTGATCACATCCTGAGTGGATTTCTGCTTAACTCCAAATATGCTGATGTTCAGACAGGTACAATGCTCAGACCAAGATGGGATTTAGAGTAGCTGTCAGTCTTCAGATATTAAATTTCTTCATTTTTCAAACATTTGGTCTGATATCCTGAGTCTCTCCTGTCAGCCTCACAGGAGGCTGAACAGAGTTGCCTAGGACACAATCTTGCATATTATTACCTGTTTTCCTTATAGGTCCCAGACCACTGGCAATTGATGACTCTTAGCACTTGCTGTGAAACTTTGATGTTCCTGGCCTCTTGGTTTCAGAGCTCAATCATGGAAAGTCACCAGAGCTGGCCTGCAGTCTTGTCTAGCAACATTAACAACTGACTGCTAATGAGAGACTTGCCCTGTCATTTGGCGTGTGGAGAGAGTAGCTGCTGGTGGAGCTAAAGCAAAAGACAGTGTTGCTTAGGAAATTGGAAAAGAAGGAAAATAAAGAGTCTCCTAGAATAGTGTCTGTAAACAGTAGGTGTGATGGTGGCTGTTTATCATCTGCAATATGGCACTTCTCAGTTCGGATAGGTAATTATATTTTTGTCCTTGATTTCCTGTAGTCACTATGTTACACTTGAGTTCTGTACTTCAGTTAGATAATAAAAACATGTTAGGATTGGTGAGAAAATTCTAAAAAACATTTTCCTTTGTGAGCAGAAAGTGTGAGTTCAGGTGCTTGGCTAACGGAGTTTGTGCTTATTTAGAATCCATAAATAAAAAAAGTTGTGTGCTTCTTTATGCTGCATTATGGACTGTCCCTACCATAGTGCTATTTTTTCATGCAGACCTATTACTAAAGCTTTCCTGTCATTGTTTTACGGATGTTTTGTTACAGATGTTTTCATGTTTCCTTTTTCTTTTCCCTTTCATCAGACATTTGCTGACCAGGTATTTGGTATCTTCAGCTGGACAATCCCCATTGCTGTAGCCTTTTCCTGTTTTGGTGGCCTTAATGCTTCAATTCTAGCATCATCAAGGTATTTGACAAATGTTCAGAAGTATTTTTACGTGTTACTGTTATGCTCATCTACTAGGAGAGTGCCAAAAATATTTTTTAACTGAACCTGTAATGAATAAGCCACAATAAAATGCACCTACATAAATATACACCCTTAATGCTGCCTTTGTTCCCCCAAATTTTCCTGGCTCTCTGCAGAGTACAATTAAAAATCAAATAAGTGTTGTCTGTGTGGCGAGTTCTCAGGCCTTCTAGTTATTTAGATTATCTTTCATTTTACTCAATACAGTAATTCCAGCAAGTTCTTGTTTTCAGATGTATTTGCTTAAAACTTTTTAAAATCAGTCATTTAAATCTGTTAAGGTTTTTCCCAAGTAAAAAGTTTTAAAAGTCACTACTGCTATTAAGCTGCAGTCAAAAAGCTCAGGATACAGTCTAGCAGCTTTCCTCTGAGCGCTGGCTATGGATGTGACTAGTGAAAGTTTAAACAGATTTATTCAGGCATTTTAAGATCTTTCCTGCCCATTGAATGTATGTGCAGTGCCTCTGCACTGAGAGCAGACAGGAGCATGATCTGGTGAAGCAGTGAATAGAGAACAACGTGCAGCTGATGGTAAAATCCTGCGTGTTTGGGTTTGGAGCATGTGCTCTAGTGACCTCTTCTGAGGGACCTGGCAGTCCTTCTGCTTGGCAGTGAAAAGTACTCTGCTATAAGCTGGGATGTTTTCAGTGCTAGCTCTTTGAATTTTTTAAAAAACAATAGAAATGTATTTCAATTACTGTAGATGTTTTCTATTTTATCCCTAGGATGGCTTTGGTTTGTTTTTAAAGGTGTTAACAGCATGTTTCTAAAAGCATATATATCTTTTAATGGTGGTTGTACAGTACATCTTTACAAGAAGGGTTGCATCCATGTTCCAGTTTAAAGGATGGAGATTTAGTGGTGTAAATACTTAAACTAGTTTTGTGGATTTTCTGTAATACATTCTCTCTCACCTGTGGCCTCAACATCTCTTTTCTGAATTACTTTTTTTTTTCCAGGCTGTTTTTTGTAGGCTCTCGAGAAGGTCACCTTCCTGATCTGTTGTCCATGATCCATGTAGGGAGGTTCACACCTGTGCCAGCACTGCTCTTCAATGTAAGTTAGTGCTTTCCAGCTGTTCAGATGTGACTAGATGAATTATTGAAAGGAAAACTTCTTAAAAATCACAAGAGAGCGCTTCAGAATTACTGTCATGGAGGTGTGATTTCTGAGAGGGTCTTTTTTGAGACATAAAATCATGCCAAACACCAAGGAGTGTAAGATGTTACTTTAAGGCAAAAAGCAGCATAAAGAGTAAGTTTCCCACTCTGTTGTTCATCTTGCTCTTTTCTGACAGTGTGCTATGACCCTCGTTTACCTGGCTGTAGAAGATGTCTTCAAGCTTATCAATTACTTCAGTTTCAGTTACTGGTTTTTTGTTGGTCTGTCTATTGCTGGGCAATTATACCTACGTTGGAAGGAACCAGATCGACCCAGGCCTCTTAAGGTAACAATTACTTATCACAGAATTGTTTAAAATCCCTGTCTTCCACATAATGCAAAAGTCCTGTCTAAAATCTGGGCCATACGTGTTATGCCTGAAGGTTACAAATTGAGGAGGACATCAAACATGGTTTCCTTTTCAGATTGTACACTGAAAGCCAGCTTGCCTGCTTGGTAAGAGTAAGTGATTGTTGCCATGGTACACTCTTTTATTGTATGGTACTGCAGTCACTAGCTCTTCTCTCTGTCAACTGCAGAATGCCTCAATACACTAACTCAGTAGTTAGCCTTTTTTCATGGATTAGAAATCTCTGAATAGCAATGCTCAAGTTAATTCTGTCAAAGTGGAGCACACTCAGCTCTCTCTGATGGTGTTTCAGTTCCATATCTGATCCTCTTATCACCTCCTCATACTTTCATGAAAAACCCATTCTAGTTTCCTGAGTCTAATTGGATTTATCTAAAACCACTTCATGCAACACAGCACACTTACTGTACTTGATTACTTCTGCAAATTTTAGCAGTTCAGGAACAGTTCTGCAATTTGCTTATGCTTCCAGGTATCCAGATGTGTAAGAGAAAGAGCAGACAGTATCACAAATGGAGTTTGAGGGAAAAGACTGTAACTCTCACCAGAATATTGGTAACTGTCGACAACAAATACTACACTAACATTCTCTTCTGTTTTTCTGTCTGCAGCTGAGTGTGGCTTTCCCAATAATATTCTGTATATGCACAGTATTTCTGGTGGTAGTGCCACTCTACAGCGACACTATAAACTCCTTGATTGGAATTGCCATTGCTTTATCTGGTATTCCAGTCTTTTTCTTGGGAGTCTATTTACCTGCATCAAGGAGACCTCAGTTTATCAACAAGCTTGTAGGTAAGTTTCTCTGTAGATGGAGATGTTATTAGAAAAGAGAATGAAAGAAGTGAATCTCAGTTTGCTGATGTCTTGTCACTTCCCTGTGTGCTGCTTTATTTTTTTAATTCTACCAATTTTACACTTAATTATAGAGAAAAGATTTTACTTTAGTTACTTGGCAGGGCACCTAAGAAAAAAACCCACCTAGGATATCAACAGAAGAGCTTTAAACATCTGTTTTAAAAAGTGGAGTGGGAGACACTTCTGGAATTAACTTTTATCATGTTTCCCTTGAGAGCAGTAAAGCAACGTTCTTGACAAGGAACTCTGGTTACTCAGAGGCCTGCTGTGTCATTAGAGTTGATTGATCTCCCCCTTTCCCATGCAGGTGCAGTCACAAGGAACATGCAGCTGCTCTGTTACTGTGTTTTAACAGAGATGGACACGAATGAAGAGAAGAAGCTAGAAATCAAATCCAAGTAATATTACAAAGCCATTACAAGAACCAGGAGGGGAGATAAAACAATTATGACGCCAAAAGGGAAGAGGTGGAACTGGAGAAAAGGGGAATGCTGTTTGCAGTGGTCTTTCAGAAACACTGAAAATGTACTTACTTGGCAGCTGGATTCCCACGTAGAGAGTGACACGTCACCCTCCTGAACTGTGGCATATTTTCAGGGCACGTTTTCATTTGATAATCATTTCAGGTACACAAGCTATGCGTCAGTACTGTTCCTTCTTCAGAATGGGTATTCAAATGGTAAGAGCTAATGGATCAAATTGGGTTGCTGCAGGAGCAGGCAGTGAACTAATGGATTTTTGAGTTCTGGACTGAAAACCACTGACTCAAAAGACCAAAAGTCATTTCCAGCTAAATTCTGATGGATGTTTGCATGAAATGATTTGCTGTTCTATCTCGGTCCTTATCCCAGAAGACAACTGGTCACAACAAACTACCTAATTTGTCATCATTAGCAGAAAAATGAATAAAGTTGTGCTATGTTATTTAAAGACTGAACCAACCTTTCTTCCTTAAAGATAAGTATTCTATGTGGTATCTGACTGGGGCAGTGATTTAATCAGCAAAGCACACTGGTGCTGAAGGTCTAATTAACATTTGATGATTCTTTCCTGTTAGCTTGTTAGTGCTTGGTCAACTTTCGATAGGCTTTATGAAACTTCTACAATTAAGAGTTCAGTTTGAAGGTTTTAAGCATTTGTTTCTGAACTGTTTCACTGAACACACACTAGCAGTCTTACCTCAGCAGCCAGAAAACTCCCTTTCTAAATTTCAGTGCAGTTAACTAGAAAATGATCATCCAAAAACTCGCAGAATAAACCATTTTTTCTTCTATAGCAGAAGTTAAGTTCTGTGGCAGCAACTCTTGAAAGCTAAGTAGCAGGGAGAGAAAACAGGAATCAAGACTGACTCCCTGGCCAAGGTTATCTTGAACAAAGAGCTACAGATAATGACAAAAGGTAGGTGAAGGGTAACATAAAATGGAGTCTTAAGTTACCTTTTTAAAGCAGAATTGGGATTTAAGACAATTAAAATTTGATCTGAGGAACTTTTGTGTACAGTTGGCATGTAAAAATATGGGGTCTTTTCAGTATTGAATGAAAATGAGCATTTAGCTATTATAATACAGCTTTTTATCTTGGGTGTGATTAGAATGAATTCAGTATTTGAGTTGAGCCATCTGTCCAGTAGGGAAGCACAGCTTTAACAGCCTAGGGTCGTGGCATAGGTTAACAGCCAGATTAACCTCTCGGTGAAACCAAGGAAAAAAACCAATTTTCCCTCCACTACCTTGACATCACCAGCCAGAACTAATTCACTTCAAGTCACTGCTGCAACCTCCAGCTCACGAGTGACATTGATCTAACATCCTATTAGCTACTTTCTACAGACTTAAGTAGGAGAGTGCTGAAGTACTTTGTGTGTCCAAACAGGCAAGATTAAATTGTTTTAAAGATGTATTGAATGCAAGTTGAAATGCTGACATGGCTTCAGCTGTACCAACCCCTATGGTCTCTAAATGACTAAAGAAAACTTAGTCAAAAAATTATTTATTTACAATTTAAATGCACAGATGTTGTTCTACTCCAATAGTGACATTATTGGAGTGAGACACCCAGCAAAAAAATGGGCACACCTCAAGGCATTTTGTACACTCGAAACACTTGTACAGACAGTAAATTGAAACTTGGGAGCAAACACAGGAGAAAACACTAGGACAGAGCTCCTTTTCCCAGGACTCCCACATGCTGATCTTCTTGTGAAACCTGACCAGGGAGCTACTGCTACGAATGCTTGGGCATGCAACTTCCAAAAAACCAACCAAAGTTCCTTCCAAACCTCAGCAGCACAGAACGGGCAGAAAAATCTGTTTTGAAGTGTAGAGTAAGTTTGCTTGGAACAAAAATTGTGTATTGTCAGGTGGCCACACTCACACCCATCTGTCCCAGCTGAAGTTGGCTGCTCAGACACTAAAAGTTTTTAGCACTTACTGGAATCCCAATTTAGTATGTAAGACTCAGGCCTCGTCAGTAAGCATTAGGGTGAACCATACTAGTCACCAATAGTCTCAGAGGGCCAGAGAGGCAAAAATTTAGCTTAAAGCTCATCTATGTAAAGAAGGTTTCCTAATGTAGCAATGAGCATAACTTTTACCAGAAAGTGGTTTTCCAGGGCTTGTTTTGGTTTCTTTTCTTCAGCATTCTTGTGAGTAGCCATCAGCAGCTGTCTCCATTTTCAGTTTACTGCAACAGCTGAATTTCATCTTCAGAAACGGGATGTTAGTCAGAATCCAAGTCCTGGATCTCATCGTATCCAAACTCCTGCAGAACCTCCTGTCGGTATTTGTTCCACGTTCTTCTTCTGTAACATTGCTCCTCATCACTGAGGCTATCTTCAGACCCTAAAGAAACAGCATCAACACTTGAGATTAGCCCTTCTTTTTAGTTAAAGAATTAGGTTAGACTACTCTAAGCTTCCTGAGTATCAGATACAAAGTCTCAACAATGTCTGTATGAGGTGAGGTTTGCACCTCACGTTCTTGGAGCACACTGGGATGGGGAGTTCAGAGACAGTTACACAAGCACATGGAGCCAAGTCATCTATTCCTTCTCAAGGCAAGCAATCCTGCAGCAGCTGCAGCAGTCTGAAAGGGGAGTTTTGACTATGCAAAACCACTAAGATCCCTTGTAGTTCCAAGAAAGATGATCCCTCTCTAGGCAGATTGAACCCATTGTAAGAGCAGAACACCACCCCAGCAGCGCTCGGTGAGTTGGTGTTTAGAGAGGGCATGTGAAAAGGGTGGGATTTCTCCGTGCACAGCTTGAAAGCAGACAGTATTTATGACAGGGCATACCTTTTTCTCCATCACCATCTTCCTCAGGCAGGAATTCATCTTCATCAGGATAATCATTGCGCCAGTTATTTTCATCATTTTCATCATCTTCATCTTCATATATTTCCCCTGGCACGGGATCATCATCCACCTGCATGTCAACACAAGCCACAACATCCTCTGTAAATGCAGACACTGGGCATGAAGCGTTTGTCCCCCACCTATGCTGTACTACCCAGATCATAAAAGCTGAGAGATACCAACTGGCTGTGTAGGTAATCCTGCTGCTGCACAAAGCACACTGCAGAAAAATGTGTGTTGTCAGTATGATCACCGTAACAGCCAGCTGCTCTAGGTGAACACTTAGTTAATCGTGCATCCACTTCAGCATTTAAGTGATAAGGTTAATGTCTAAATTAATCCTACTCTCTTCAGCAGTACTGCAATACAGCAAGGAAAATTAAAAAGAGCTTTGGGTTCCCAATATGCAGGTCTATTGATGACAGTACCTACACAATGAAAGACTAAAGCTTACATTTAACTTCCTAACTCAGGGGAGACCTTCTCATTCTCAACAACTCCTTGAAAGGAGGTTGGAGCCAGGTGGGGTCAGTCTCTTCTCCAAAGGAACAAGGGACAGGACAAGAGGAAACGGCCTCAAGTTGCACCAGGGGAGGTTTAGGTGGGACGTGAGGAAAAATGTCTTGACTGAAAGGGTTGTCAAGTACTGGCTTAGGCTGCCCAGGGCAGTGGTGGAGTCCCCATCCCTGGAGGGGTTTAAAAGATGCAGAGATGTGGTGCTGAGGGACATGGGTTAGTGGTGCCCTGGCAGTGCTGGGGGAATGGCTGGACTCTGTGATCTTAAAGGTCTTTTCCAACTGAAATGATTCCATGATCCTATGACTTCAAGCATGTTTATTTGTGACCTTTCTACTGAAGAAGAATCCGTTTCTGCACATTCTTACCAGTTCATATTCTTCTCTATAGGGCTGTACAGAAAGAATATTTTGGATCCAAGCTGATGTTTCCATATAGTAGATGTCATAAACATACTCATCTTCTTTCTCACAGTGTTCTTTTCTACCATCTTCAGAAACATTTAAACGCTCACGGATCATTTCTACTGCATTGCAGAGAATCACATCTGGATCAGTCTTCTGCTGAGGAGGACAAAACCCAAAGTGTTACTTCCACAGCAGCTGTGCACACAAAGTCTTAGTTACAGCCAACACTTTGTAGACAACAGCCAAGAGCTAGCCAAGGATGACATTCTGAAATCTCAGACCAAAACACTTTCCCATCAGAACCTAAACCAGAAAGGCACCAAAGAATTTCCTAATTCCCGTAGTACTGTGCAACCCTGGGACAAGCTCATTAGAAACCACTGAAGGGGGTATGACTAATCCTGCAGAACCATTCTTCTTTTTCTTATGACAGACTGGTTGAAAAGGCAAGTTTTAAGCCAGGCTGTGCCTTGTAGAGCACTACTTGCAACACCACAGGAAAGCTGTGCATACTGCAGGATAGTACACAAAGTGTGCAGGAGAAGCAACAGATTAAGAAAAGAAGGCTGACAAGCCCTACAGACACACTTTTTATTTCCTTTGTTTCCTCACTTCAACATTAACACAGAAGAAATTTCTTCCTGTATTCTCCTTCCTAATAAATTACTCTCAATGTCTTTGCTTTAATGACCTGCACTGGAAGATCTGCACAGGCAGGATTTTGCTGTCAAATTTTCTCTGCTGGAGCTTTACAGAATATCTTGTTCAATCTGCAGTGGTGTCTCCTGAGCTACTTAAGTGATTCTGAGGAACAGCTACAGACCAGCCTTTCACTCACTTCTAAATACTGACAGAACGACAAAGAAAGCTTACGTCTTGCTTTCCACCCTTACTGCCAGTTCTAAAAGAGTTAAGAGGAAAATTCTGAAGCTACCTACCTCAGTTCATTTGTTTTTTTACAGAGCAGAGTGATAGGTAACAGTCAACCAACAGATCTCAAATGTCTCTTTGAACTACTCGCTTAATGGAAAGCCAAGTTCATACTGAAGTTTGATGGCAAAGCCCTGAAATAACCTCTAAGAAAAGCCAAAGGATGACAGCTGGTTGGGTTCTTCCTTACCCATGTGTCTGCTTTAACATTAAGCATTTACGTTTTCATCAGATCTGTGATGGGCTGCAGAAGCAGAGCATCCATGTGCATACAGTGAAGGAACTACTAACAAAAGCACACGCAGCCCTCTTACCTCCTTTTCCATATGGTTACAAGTCTCTAACATAAAATCTTAATGCTCTGTATGCAGAAGTCCTGCACTGCAGGCAGAACTTCTTCATACTAAAAACCAGGCTGGATATTGAGCAGGTATTCCTCCAACTGGAAATATACTTAACTCATATTACCAATAAAAACAGGATGCAGGGGCTTAGGCTGCCTGTCAAACACCTAGAGTTTTGCTAAAACCAAAATACACAATAAAAAGCTTATGTTGGAATTATGAGAAGGGGAGGCTCAAAAGTATCTTTTCCTTTGACAACTCTTGCCTACAAGTGACATTCCTAGGCATCTGGGGAGAGGAGAAGACAGTGAATTAGATTTTTTTCTTTCCTAGGTAGAAAAGTTAATCAAAAAACCTCAGAGATGCCCCCGACAGCTGAACATTAGCATTTATATGTCAGGACGGGGTACAGAAAAAACGGGGCAGTACAAGCCCTTCCTGTAGCGGCCAGCTACACATAGCTGGCTGTCTCAACAACATTAGTGCATTTAAGGACCCTCATGAAAGTTACTTTCTGTACAGTACTTGCAAATATCTAGTTAAAGCTCCTACTAAAGACTGGGATACTTACAATGCAGCAACACTCCTGCAGCAGTCAGTCTGCCCACACGTACCAGTCAACAGTGACATTAAAGCTTCAAGTACAGTAAGCTCTCTTGCTGACCTGTGGGTTTGCAGCAGCTACGCTGGAGTCTCCCCCCACCTCCTCTTCCTGTTCAATATCAAACAGCTGGAAGTCCCCACAGCAGTCCGAGCTCTTAGCAGCAGCTCTGCTCTCCCCTGGCGAGGCATCCCCCGAGCCCGCTGTGCCGGCGGCGGTGGTGGGGAGGGGCTGTGCGCAGGCGGGCCGGTGGCTGGCGGTCACTCGGTAGCGACTCTCCTTCCTCTGCGCCTCCCGGGAGCAGCGCAGCTCCTGGAGGATCCGCTGGGTGCTGCCTGAAGGGGGCCGCAGCCTCCGAGCTGCTCTGTCCCGAGTGATCACTTCTTGGACGTATTTCTGAATGGGTTCGTTCTGGGGAGAGGAGCAACAGGAGAAAGATAATGACACCATCGATGTAGTAAGTCGTACTCCTCACTAAAGGTGATTAATAACCATTATTAGGGGTGCTTCTTATTTGAGAACTGCAGGACTGATGTTCCTAACAGCACTCAAGTAACTTCTAACCACTGCTTTAAGCAACACAACTATCATAATATTCTCTTGATACAGAAGAAAGTATTCAGATATTTGTACATTCAAAGATTGTTTCAATTTGTTTTCTGAACAATGTTTCAATCTGATTTTTAAACAACATACTTTGAGGTACAGAATAACCCTCCAAACAAACACACACACCTTTTGACAACTGTGGTCATCCTAAAGGGCATAGCATCCTTTACAGTCCTCTATACAGACCAGCTCCCAAGGCCAGTTCCACTCAATATAAAAGGCTACTTTTACAGTGGATGCAAGTTGTTAGGCTTGTAGGGCTGAGCTTCAGCACTCAAACAGCAGAAATTCAGGCATCACTCGTGGGCTGGTTTTGGCTGTGCCTACACAGATCAGCGAGTGCCGACCACAGCTTCTCAGGGTGCTCGCTCTCTGCTCCGTTCCTCAGCTAACACCCTTGGGCAGCAGCCTGCTTTGCACGCAGGTATGATGCCGGGCAAGGAGCGAGGGCCGCCGGGCAGGGCTCATCAGGCCAGGGCAGCATCTCCGCGGAACGAGGGGCCGGGGAAGCGAGCAAAGTGCTCTCAAAAGCCCCTTCAGAGCACAGCGAAACTCCGCGGCCGCATCAAACGCCAGTCGCCCGCCGTGAGGCGCGGCCTGCTCCGGCCTACAACTCCCGGGCGGCGGCAGGGCCGCGGTACCTTGGAGGGCACGGTGGCCACCAGCTTGAAGAGGCTCCTCTCTACCGGCTCGACGCCGCCCTGCTCGGTGCGCAGCCGCTTGCAGGCGAGGAGCAGGGCCTCGGCCGGCTCCGTCCCGCCGCGCTTCCGCTTGACGCGCAGCACCGCTCCCGCCGCCCGCTCCATGGTCCCGCACGCACGGCGAGAAGGGGCGGGCGCGGCCGGGCCTCGGCCCCTCGGCTCTAGGCCCCGCCCCACCGCCGCGCGGTGCACGCCGGGCAACGGACGGCGGCCGAAGCGGTAAGTGCGGCGGTAACGACAACGGTAATGGTGGGTAGGTCATGTAGGCCTCTGTGCGGGAGGTGAGGCCGCGGCTTCTCGGAGCCTCGTCGCAGCCCCTTCTCTCGAGCCGAGGCTGCTCTGATCGTGACCGGGTCGGTCCCCAGGTGGAGATGCTGCTGCTCGGCGGGTGGAGCTCCCCACCGCGGCCACGGGTCCGCAAGACCAAGTGAGGACCGGCAAGAGCAGTGGTGGCACCTTTCCTGGGGGAGCAGTGGCCGGACTCTTTAAATCTTGCAGTTCCCACCTCAGACAGAGTATGGAGACCCCCTGGGATGGTGGTTGGCCCTCCTTGGTCTGACCTGCATCACCTTAGCGACAGACTTTTTCCCTTGAGAACTTACTAATGATTTGGGAAGGGGGGGGCTGAGTTACTGAACAGGCGTGGGTGACAGATTTGAGCTTAAAACCTTCTTGTTGAAGAACCACAAAGCAATGACCAGTGCTTCCAGCTGAGGCAGGTGTAACAGAACCATAGAATACCAGGTTGGGAGTGACCTCTCGTTCAACCTTCTCTGGCAAAAGCTCAGTCTAGACAAGATGACCCAGCACCCTGTCCAGATGAATCTTAAGAGTATCGGACCCCTTCACCTCTGTGAGGAGGTTATTCTAATAGTTGATTGTTCTAATTGTGAAAAATTATCCACTTGTGCCCAACTGGAATCTCCCCAGGAGTAACTTGTCCCATTCCTGCTTGTCTTTTCCATGTGACTCCTTGGAAAAAGGGAGTCTGCCCAGCTAAAGTGATGTCTGTTGTTTTCATCTCCAGTTTTGTGTGGGTTGTTTTTTTACACAGCCAATATTTTGAGTATTCTACTGAAGCCAAAGCAGCAGAACCACATATAATACATAACACAAATAGAGACTGATCATGAAGACCTTTTGTGGAAGAGCTAATCCAACTACTGGTGCAATGGAGTGGGNCAGCCTCCGAGCTGCTCTGTCCCGAGTGATCACTTCTTGGACGTATTTCTGAATGGGTTCGTTCTGGGGAGAGGAGCAACAGGAGAAAGATAATGACACCATCGATGTAGTAAGTCGTACTCCTCACTAAAGGTGATTAATAACCATTATTAGGGGTGCTTCTTATTTGAGAACTGCAGGACTGATGTTCCTAACAGCACTCAAGTAACTTCTAACCACTGCTTTAAGCAACACAACTATCATAATATTCTCTTGATACAGAAGAAAGTATTCAGATATTTGTACATTCAAAGATTGTTTCAATTTGTTTTCTGAACAATGTTTCAATCTGATTTTTAAACAACATACTTTGAGGTACAGAATAACCCTCCAAACAAACACACACACCTTTTGACAACTGTGGTCATCCTAAAGGGCATAGCATCCTTTACAGTCCTCTATACAGACCAGCTCCCAAGGCCAGTTCCACTCAATATAAAAGGCTACTTTTACAGTGGATGCAAGTTGTTAGGCTTGTAGGGCTGAGCTTCAGCACTCAAACAGCAGAAATTCAGGCATCACTCGTGGGCTGGTTTTGGCTGTGCCTACACAGATCAGCGAGTGCCGACCACAGCTTCTCAGGGTGCTCGCTCTCTGCTCCGTTCCTCAGCTAACACCCTTGGGCAGCAGCCTGCTTTGCACGCAGGTATGATGCCGGGCAAGGAGCGAGGGCCGCCGGGCAGGGCTCATCAGGCCAGGGCAGCATCTCCGCGGAACGAGGGGCCGGGGAAGCGAGCAAAGTGCTCTCAAAAGCCCCTTCAGAGCACAGCGAAACTCCGCGGCCGCATCAAACGCCAGTCGCCCGCCGTGAGGCGCGGCCTGCTCCGGCCTACAACTCCCGGGCGGCGGCAGGGCCGCGGTACCTTGGAGGGCACGGTGGCCACCAGCTTGAAGAGGCTCCTCTCTACCGGCTCGACGCCGCCCTGCTCGGTGCGCAGCCGCTTGCAGGCGAGGAGCAGGGCCTCGGCCGGCTCCGTCCCGCCGCGCTTCCGCTTGACGCGCAGCACCGCTCCCGCCGCCCGCTCCATGGTCCCGCACGCACGGCGAGAAGGGGCGGGCGCGGCCGGGCCTCGGCCCCTCGGCTCTAGGCCCCGCCCCACCGCCGCGCGGTGCACGCCGGGCAACGGACGGCGGCCGAAGCGGTAAGTGCGGCGGTAACGACAACGGTAATGGTGGGTAGGTCATGTAGGCCTCTGTGCGGGAGGTGAGGCCGCGGCTTCTCGGAGCCTCGTCGCAGCCCCTTCTCTCGAGCCGAGGCTGCTCTGATCGTGACCGGGTCGGCCCCCAGGTGGAGATGCTGCTGCTCGGCGGGTGGAGCTCCCCACCGCGGCCACGGGTCCGCAAGACCAAGTGAGGACCGGCAAGAGCAGTGGTGGCACCTTTCCTGGGGGAGCAGTGGCCGGACTCTTTAAATCTTGCAGTTCCCACCTCAGACAGAGTATGGAGACCCCCTGGGATGGTGGTTGGCCCTCCTTGGTCTGACCTGCATCACCTTAGCGACAGACTTTTTCCCTTGAGAACTTACTAATGATTTGGGAAGGGGGGGGCTGAGTTACTGAACAGGCGTGGGTGACAGATTTGAGCTTAAAACCTTCTTGTTGAAGAACCACAAAGCAATGACCAGTGCTTCCAGCTGAGGCAGGTGTAACAGAACCATAGAATACCAGGTTGGGAGTGACCTCTCGTTCAACCTTCTCTGGCAAAAGCTCAGTCTAGACAAGATGACCCAGCACCCTGTCCAGATGAATCTTAAGAGTATCGGACCCCTTCACCTCTGTGAGGAGGTTATTCTAATAGTTGATTGTTCTAATTGTGAAAAATTATCCACTTGTGCCCAACTGGAATCTCCCCAGGAGTAACTTGTCCCATTCCTGCTTGTCTTTTCCATGTGACTCCTTGGAAAAAGGGAGTCTGCCCAGCTAAAGTGATGTCTGTTGTTTTCATCTCCAGTTTTGTGTGGGTTGTTTTTTTACACAGCCAATATTTTGAGTATTCTACTGAAGCCAAAGCAGCAGAACCACATATAATACATAACACAAATAGAGACTGATCATGAAGACCTTTTGTGGAAGAGCTAATCCAACTACTGGTGCAATGGAGTGGGTAGAAGAGGATGAGAACTATGACTACCATCAGGAAATCGCAAGGTATGCTAGAAAAAATTGCTTGTTCCACGAAAGCTACAAAAAAGAGCAAATCCAACTGGGTTTTATGATAATTTTGGGGTTTATCTCTGCAGAATTTTCAAGGGCATGAGGTGAAGAGATTGTAGGACAGTCTAAATGTTACAGTACCCTGTGTTGTGCAGGGCAGAACTGTAAATGTAGAATTTTGTAAAGCATTCTCCAAGTAGTTTCCTTCCTAAGGTTTTTTAAACACTATCAGAGGTGCTTATCTTAATACTCAAAATGACTCAGTTGTGGCAAAATGTAATGACTATATTTCTTTTAAATCCCCAGTGCAATAAATAGTTGTTAATTATCTGCTTCTGCAGTAACTTTTTAAGAGCTTAATGTAACAGCCAGAGAAATTGGTAGATTAAATTTTGGGATATTTTAAAGTAGTGCAACCCATGAAGAAATGGGGACCGAAGAAATGGGGACCAAAGAAATTTAACTGTTGGTAACAAACAACAGACCATTATTGGGCAGTCTTTCATTGCTAGGTATTGCTCTGTAGGAACCTCAGCCTGTCCCAGCTGTTTGTCCACAGGGTGATGTATTGCATCCATTGCTGAAGAGAGGATAGATGCCAGCAGTTAATTAGCTCATTTTATGCTGCTGACCAGATCATTGCCATGACATTATTCCTTAGATTTGGGAAACATGTCAGATCCTCAAAGAACATGTCAGTGATCTATGCATTTATGGTCTACAGGGACCAGTTGCCTTAGTAAGAGGAAAAAAAAAGAAGGTTCTGTAAGATGTAGCAGTTTTGTTGTGCTTCGCTGCGTGTAGTGTTTTGACTGGGATTTTTGATGTTGTAGGTCCCGCTATGCAGATATGCTTCACGATAAAGACAGGGTAAGTATGGAAGCAAAAAGCTATTGAATGCCAAGGAAATACCCATTTCCTTTCTCTTGAGTAGCTGTCACTGCACGATGATGCTCGTTTCTCTGGAAGATGGAATGGTCACATTTGTACCCTTTAAGAGAGCAGACCTGCTTTTAGATCCACAGATGCCTCCTTACATCTGCCTCCAGTGGTCTGTTTGCTGCAGAACACTGTGTTTACATTCAGAAGCTGATTCTGCTGTTCTCTTTGACATTTTTGACAGAACCCATTAGATGAAATTTCAAAAGCTGTAAATGTGAATCTGGGCTTCTTGGTTCTTATAGGAATGTGAGTAAAGTTTATGATCCTGGGATAGTTTTAGCTCTTAATTACTGCTTAGGATTGAGAAGAAAACTGAGATACCATATCTACAGGCATGAGAAAGTCTGCAGTGAGTGGTTTAAATGTTCTTTCTGCTCTAGCCATTTAGTCAACCATTTAGTCAGTAAGCTTTTTAAAGACTTTTATGGTGCCTACACTGGGTCTCGAATTCATACCAAATTGAAACTTGCCAGAGGAATCAGACATTTAATAAGCTGTGTAGAGTCAGCAGGTTGTGTCTAAGTAATTAAAACAACTCTACTGGAATTACATATCAAAAACGTTAATCAGAATTGTTGGGAGAGGGATCCCAAATGTATAAGGTCCAAAGATAGTGTGTTCTTTGGAAAGGCTTGATAAATCATTTGGAAAGTCTTATAGTGGGCTGTTAAGAGAGTATATGTAAGGATTTATTTCAGTATATATAGCTGACAGAAGGTAGGATTTGGGGGGTTTCCTGTTGTTATTGCTGGTGTGCTTATAGCCCCACTTAGTGTCATGTCACCAACAGGATTTACACGTGTAGCTTTTCATCTATGAATGTTTCCCAGTTGATGAAGAGGGGAATCTAAATCCAAGATGCTTAAGGTCTTGTGCTGTCCTAGGCCCTATATGACTGTTTGAGTGGTGCTGCAGGGGAAAAACATAAAGAAAACCAGTAGTATCTCTCATGGCTCTTAGTATTATTTTTACATTTAGAACACGTATTGCATTTGTAAATTCTGCATGCACTGTAAATAGCTGTTTGATCAACGAGTGAATAGTGATGAAAATTGATGTGCTTTAAATGGACTGACCCCTCCAAAGACACTTGCCTTTGCTGAAAATGGCTTTGGTATGAGTATAAAGAATGTCTGTAGGCTTTTTGCTAATGACAAACTCATAGTCAGAGAATGCAAGATTTCTTCACAGAAGTTAAAAGAATAAATAGATAATGCCGGGTTTTTTTCCCTCTCTGCAGAACACAAAGTATTACCAAGGAATTCGTGCTGCAGTGAGCAGAGTCAAGGAAAGAGGTGAGAGGGCAATTGTTCTGGACATTGGGACGGGCACAGGACTCCTGTCCATGATGGCAGCTTCAGCAGGGGCAGATTTCTGCTACGCTCTTGAGGTGAGTGGTCGCCATGGGCTGCACGTGCTTTCTCATGCGTGGTCAGAACCTCTCTTTGGAGCTGCAGTGCACTCCTTCTGTCTGATCAGTGCTGTGGATGCTATTCTGTGTCGTAGTTTCTGAAGTGCAAGTTTGGTGCTTTTATGTGTGTGAAAAAGGTCTTACAAGAATATGGTTGAAAAGGCATAATACCTTCTTCATTCTTGGGCTGACTTCTGTAAATGTACAGATTTAAAGCACTAAATCAAGTTTTCTAGTATTCTGTCTTCTCTACTTATCAAAACTCAAGTATAATATGGAAAAACAGTTTAATGATTTTAAAAAATGAGGGTATTCTCAAACTCTATTGCTGATCTTCATAAGTTTCAGCTCTTGGAGATGAGTTCTCAGACCCATCACAACATGGACCCCATCTCAATAAAGAGACTGTCTCGTAAACTTTTTTCCTATCTCTTTGTGATTAGATAGAGCCTCTCCTGTTTTACTGGCAGTTAAGAAACATCCTGATGGTCATTAATAATCATCAGCTGTATTAAAGATAATGGTCATATTTTGGTCAGTTCAATTTTTTTTACACATCTGAAGAAGCAAAGAGAAGATTCATTTGTCTGTAGGTCATAGTTGCGAGGTTGCACTAGTTTTTTTTTATCCAAGTAAAAATCTACCATTTTTTAATCTAGGACTTCATCCTGTTTTTCAGGGACAGGGATTTTTCATACAGGCCAAGGAAGTAATAAGCTCCAGAATAAACCTATTCACAGACAGACACTGGGGAGAGAGTATGAGAAGACGTGTGGTGGGAGAGGTCTTTTGTCTTCTGCTTAGTAGTTTATTGAGCACTCTGGCAGAGAAGGATCACCGCTAGCTTGTGGGAGGAAAGGAGGCCTGTGGTGGAAAATAAAAGCATAATATGAAAAATCTGAGAGCTACTGGTATAGGTGTTCTAATAGCAATAAAATACTCCAGTTCTGGAACTTGGGTTAGATTCCAAAGTCGCCACAAATGTATTTCCTCTAGCAGTCAGGTAGTGTGTGGAGTTTAAATAAAGTGGATATGGCTGTTAAGCCCTTTCAACATATTCTTCATCATTCTGCTGTTTTCACACTACGTGCTTTCTCTATTCTTCTCTTTCTTCTAAATTAAATAAAAATTATCTTCACAGTTATTTTGGGCATCCTTAAATGACGATTTCAGTGCTGGTTGGTTTGGGTTCTTTTATGTATTTATTTGTTTTTGTGTTTTTTGCACATAAAAGTCTCTTGAGGCCTCTCTTGATGTGTATATATCTTTATTTTTAAAAATAATGAATTTGTTTAATGCAAATGCTAAAATGTTCTGAACATGTATTCTTGTCTCTCAAAAGCTAAATTGAAGCTTTCAGAGACAGCTGGTAGTTTGTACCAGTGTCATTGGAGCTTTATGAAGTTTTGAAGTGAGGCTTGTTGTCTTGTTTCATGGTAATGAACTTCAACATAGGAAAAGATACCAAAGATGTTACAATTTTTGCAGGACTAAACATGCTGCATTTTATGTTGGTGTCCTTTCATTCTGAAAGCTAATGTTAGCTTACTCATTTGGTACACTCTTGCTGTTTACAGGTTTTCAAGCCCATGGCTAATGCTGCTGTGAAGATAGTGGAGAAAAATGGTTTTCATGACAAGATCAAGGTAATCAACAAGCACTCCACTGAAGTCACCGTTGGCCCAGGTGAGAAGAGTAGGCTAGGGTTTAGCAAAATTGGGACATACCTCAAAACCATGAAGGAATATGTCTTTTTTTTACTTTCCAAATGTTTTTAATTAAAACAAGCAAATCCTTTACCCTCTAGAAAGTTAACATTGGAAATTTACTTCAAAAAGAAAGCGTTGTAATAGTATTTCAATAGTCATTTGTATTTCATGGTAAACTTCTGAAGGAAGATAATTTGCAATCTTCAGCAGGTTCTCTAACTAGGAGTAAGTTTTTGGATGTCTTGCATTTTCAATGTAGCATCTTCTTGAAAGACTTAGGTAAAGTCTCAGTTGTGTCTTTCAGATGGAGATATGCAGTGTCGTGCAAACATCCTGGTAACAGAATTATTTGATACAGAGCTGATAGGAGAAGGAGCTTTACCAACCTATGAGCATGCACACAAATACCTAGTACAGGTAAGAAAACAGAAACTGATAGTGTGTCAGACTTATCCCTAGGGAAACTCTTTTGTCTTTTTTGGAATAGGGTGGAGATTATACTTGATTTAGGCTCCCGAATCCTTTGGAAATACACCATCAGTGCTAATTTATTACTCAGTGGCTGATTCACTACATTCATTCCTAGAGTGAAGCTGTTGGAGTACATACTCTAAATCACAGGCTCCGAAATTACACTTAGTTGCTTTATATTAAAACTGATAACTTGTTAATTAACAGATTTCTTTCAGAAAGGCATCTAGTTCTGATTTGGAGGTTTCCTTAGTCATTTACTCCAACGACAAAAGAGCTTTTAAAAAAGGAATGTGTTTTTTTTCCCCTCCTCCTAAATTTGATAGGAGGCATTAATTGTTGTGGTTTTTTTCCTAAGGATCTCTTACTACTCCACATGTTTTTCTTGTGAAAATAATTTAAACACTGTAATTGCATGAATATCCAGTAGGTTTTTTAAAACATAATCTTTGGGTATAATTTTAGGGCTTCCTCCTTTACCCTTTCTAATTTTTCTCTTTAATTAAAATGTGGATGGCAAAACTTTGTTTAGGTTTCTAAGTTTCATTTCACCAGTTTTATGTATAAAGACAATAGCACTCCATTAGAACTCTAATTGTAATTAGTCTTTTTTGTACAAGCATTGTTCTTGGACTTCACAGTTAGCTCTTAGTTCACAGTGCTTTTTTTAGAACAACTCGCATGTTTTCTACTCTTTAAACATGGATATAGTGTTGTTATTGCATAAATATTTGAGCCATTATTTTTCTTACTGCAATCACAAGCTCTGTTTCAGTGTTGCTAGCTTAGTAGTTATCTGCCTGATAGATGTCCCATCTCAGAAGGAGAATAGAAATCCACATTTACCTGAGGCTAGTAAAATGGTACTGTTGCATGGTTAATCCAGTGACCTGGCCTTACAGGATGGATATGTGTGTGTGTATTTCACAAGCAAAGTGCCCTGATGTTATGTAAGTCTCTGAAATAATTGTGTTTAAGATTTCAAAGCTCCTGGTCCAGCTTTTCTTTAAACTGGTTCAGGTTTCAATCGATTTAATTCCTAGGCAGGTTACTAAGTCAGATTTGTTGCATGTGTTTCCCCTTTGTTTCGCACACGCAGGCAGGATGTGAGGCAGTGCCTCACAGGGCAACAGTCTATGTCCAGTTAGTGGAGTCCAACAGAATGTGGGCCTGGAACAAGCTGTTTCCTGTTCGTGTCAAAGCAGAGGATGGTGAAAAAATTATTGTCGCCCCTTCAGAAATGGAGAACTGCCCAGGTGTTCCTTCTGTTTGTGATATCCAGCTGAACCAGATGCCCTCAAGGGACTTCACTGTCCTGAGTGATGCGACCGCAATGTTCAGGTAAGGTTCAAACCAACATTTTCCTGTTGTGCCTTTTATATAAATTGTATGTTAAGCTTGGGAAGCCAGTGAGGAGTTCTGAAGAATGCTGAACTATGTCTCCTGACAATGTTGATGCTTTTCTGCAGGGTGGAATTCAGTAAGCCAGTGAGGAGTGCTTCTACCTGCTACAGAGTGCCTCTGGAGCCTGTCAGGTCTGGCAAGGCACAAATCGTCCTCTCCTGGTGGGATCTTGACATGGACCCCTTTGGGAGGATAAACTGCACAATGGCCCCATACTGGATAAAACCCAATTCTGCTTTCCAGGTAAAATACTGAGCCTTCAGTACTATCATCAGATCACATCATCAGGGGTTACGTTGAGTAAAGGCCATAGTGGGTGTTTTAAGCAGCTTTCCTTAAATTGCATAGGACCTTTGTTAATGTGTTACCTACTGGAATATGCTAAATAAGAAAGTCATAGCAATGTTAACTTTAGTATGCACCCAGTTTAGTTTTTTTTTAATGTAAAACTTAAATGTAAACTTTAATGTGAAACTTAAAAACTGAAGCTGCTTTCCAGAAATTTTCATTTTTATTTATTTTATTTTCAAGAAATAAAGATCTCCACGTGTTTCCGTAACTAATCTCTAAATTTCCAAATAAGTGTTAAGTTTATGGTAATATATTTATACTCCCATAAAAAAGACTGGTGTGGGAAAATGCTGGGCTGATACTGGATATTTAGAGGAACAGGAGATGACTATTAAATCAGATTCATGTGGTTTTGTATGAATGTATTTGAGTAGGATCAACTTAGTCAAAAGGAAGCTACGAAATTATTGTTTGCATTTACCATGTTTGAGAATAAAATTTGAAACTATCAAGCTTCAGAGCATTTGGTCAGCTTAGAATGACCAATCAGCTTCAAATACTTGCAGTGCAAAAATAGCTGTTTGAAACAGAACAGTTGTATGTGATGTAAGTGAACTATAGAGGTGAAGCTGTGTTAATAAATGCAAAGTGTACTTTGGATTTGTTTTTAATTTGATTAAAATGCAGGCTTAGCTAGTCATCAATCCGGTGGTCTCAGGCTTATTCTGTTGTAAAAAAATCTCTCTGAAGTTTATTCACTGTATATAACGTCAACCTTGCTGACGTGAACGGGATTCTTTCAACTAGTTGTACATCAGTACCTCAGTTGTGCCCAATCTTACTAACTGATCTGCTACTTTTAACTCTCCATTTACTCCTTGTGAGTGAGTTCCTAAGGCTTTGTTTACCAACCCTTTTCAGTGGCGAGATCACTGGATGCAGTGTGTGTATTTCCTTCCAAATGAGGAGCCTGTTCTGCAGGGGCAGTTGGTGTCCCTGACTGCCTGGCGGGATGAGTACTCCCTGTGGTATGAGCTGCAGAAAGCCAGGTAACAGCACTTGTCTGTGGTGGTTTATTCCAAGTTTGAATATTGGCTGCTCTTAGAGCAGCTATTTTGTAGAAAAGTAAGATGAGAACCTAAAAGACTAGAAAAATATTAAAAGCTGCTTCATGGGCAATGCACAGGTGAAAAGAGCATGTGATGCATAAAACCACAGTTGAGGTTTGAACTGCAGGCTCCTGCCTTATAGATGGGGACATTCTGTGACAGAGAAAAACAAAACCAAAACACTCATGGTAGGTTCTTGGAAATCTTAAAATACAGCTCTGCTGAGCTGGCACATAGGTAAAGGAGTGAAATAATCGTGATGCTGTCACTTGTCATTGTCTGTCTTCTTATTCAGCACTGTCTTTTTGAGATTAGTGCCTTTTGCTCTAATTAAAAGGAGCTTCACCATGTTGGTTGTGATTGCAGTAGCAGCCAACGTTATTAAAAATCAGTGCTGGCTTTAAAAGTTAATGCCTGAATCTCATGTGCCTTTTTGACTTAGAAGTCTAAACAAGTAACTTCTTTTCTAAAAGGTCAAAGTCTAAAACACTGAACCATCACAGTCAGTGGGTGCTTGAGGGATTCTTGATTTTGTTTTTCAAAAAAGGTGAAAGTTGACTCTTCTTTTCATTTGGAAATGCAAAGCTCACAAAAAGGTCCCTGCAGAACTAGTACATTTGAACAAGTAACAGTGGAGTCCACAAGCATTAATGTGCATTATGCTAAAATATGTAATTGTACCTGTTTGTGGGAACACGTTGCTGGTGCTGTAGTTAATACTTCATTGACATATTTTTGCAGAGGAGAAGAGGAGAAGGAGGCAGATGTTCGTGTTGAGAGTCCTGTTTGCAGATGTCAGGCTCATCTCCTTTGGAACAGACCACGCTTTGGGGAGTTAAATGATCAGAACCGAACACAACAGTACATCAGGTCCTTGATGAAGGTGAGTGCATGTTGCCTGTAGGGTTTCTGCCTTTTGTGATAGATGTGTGTATTGTTTTATTTACAGTAATTATTTATGAAAGGTTTTTTTCTCCTTTGCTAAAGGACTTTGCTCACAAGGTATATTTTATTTACATCATCAGATGTAAGTTCTGTTTTGTGATGAAAACTTTGGTATTACTTTGTTTAAATTGGTATAGGAATGTGCAGCAGCTCTGTGTGTTTGTGTGAAGGAGTGTTGGTTGTTGAATAAAGACACTCAATACATTTTAGTGCAAGCTTTTTCTGACTTAAACCAAGGGGATTGATTACATGAACACTTCTTACACTTTTGTTCTGCTTGAAGTGGTTATATTAAACACTTTATCCCCCAGTCCTTATTTGATATGGAAGTATATAAAGTGGGAAAAAAAACACCACCAAAATGTCTAGAATTTGAAAACTTCTTGACCTGGAATAGGATTAACAACCACGATTTAATTTCCCTAGGTTCTGAAAGCAGACAGTGTGTGCCTCTGTATCAGTGATGGCAGCCTGCTGCCCATGCTGGCTCACTATCTCGGAGCAAAGCAGGTACCCTCCTTCTTCCTCTTACTCTGGTCTTTGGGCTTTAGCTTCCTATTTGCAGTTCTCTCATGTAGTTCAGCATTTCCAGCCCATTGTTTAATTATTTCCAGTGCCTTTTCAGTGACAAGTGGGATAGAGGCTCCCATTTTGTTGAAGTGGAGGTTAAGTTCATCTCTGATCAAGCTGAAGAACAGGGAGATGATGATAATAACCACTTTTGATGTTTACCAGTGAATGAATGCCTTGAATGGAAGTGGTGTTCCTCATTCCTCACCAGGTCCTGTTTGCCACCTTGTATCTTGGTGCTTTTGAAAATACTCTTTCTGCTAACGTAAATGTCTTCTTCTTTTATGTTTCCAATTCCATAACTATACTTATTATCTAGTCTGAAATGGGAGGTCTGTAACAGCAGAATAGGAAGCAGTAAGAATACTGAGTGTGTGTATAAATGAGAGCTGAGAGCTCCCTGGCTGTCTCACTTAGGTATATACCCTACTCGATGTGTTCTCTTGTGGGGCTCTTCCAACTGAAATCTATTAGAGTTGGACTAAATATCTGGGAATGTGTAATGTTATATAATCCCAAGGAAGGTGCTAGGCAATTGGTAGGAATAAATAAATGTGCTGAGTTAAACCAATATCATGGCCTCTCTATTTTTGCCTTCAGCAGCAGAGGAGGGTGGAAATGATGAATAGGGCAGACAGATTTTTGCATTTTCCTAGTCCGGCAGCAGTTTTCACCAATATGAATAAAATTCACCAATTTTGAATAAAACTTAGGAAGATTTTTTTCTTACTTCAGAAAGAATGGTGTACTGCATTGCACATCTGAGCTCTCTCCAGCTGGTACAGTCAGGTCACGTTAAACAGCACTGATAAGGACTAAGGGAGGTCGATTCAGCACACTAGCAGAATGCTGGCATTTGCATATATATGCCTAGAGCAAATGTTAATATGTGGTGTGCATCTTAAAAATGGAAAATAAATATTTACATTCTGTTATTTTTTTTCTTGTATGGCTGTGAAAACAGCATTATTTCACCTGTAGTTATTGAAGTGGTTTTGTTGTTAAAAGGTATGTGACAGTGGGCTGTGGAATAGATCCATGGTTCTTATGAACTGTGTGCACTAAGGCATCAGAATAGTTCCTGCATTGTTCATTTAGGTATTATTTTAATTTAAAAAATGTAAAGCTATTTGACTAGCTATTGTGTATTTTCTTTAGGTGTTTACAGTAGAAAATTCTGCTGTGGCTTGTTCTGTCATGAAAAAAGTGAGTATTCAGTTTTCTGTTAAAGCAGTAAATGAACTGATGGCATTTCTAGGGCCAGAGCTGATGGCATTGATTGTCCTTGCATCAATTGCTTGGAGGTTAAATCAGTTTAGTGAGTGTATTTGATCATATGGTGTGACAAGACTTTGGGAGGTGGGATATGTTGCAGGGAGTTCTGATTTTTTTTCCAAGTAGTTGTACAGAGCTGCAGATACTTGCAGGAATACATCCCATCAGAGAAATAGCCATTCTCATGGCATTAGCCATGAGCTGAAGAGGCCACTGGGCAAGTTGAGCTGAGCAGAGGGAATTATGGTTGCCAGCACTTGATCTCTCCTTGCAGGTGCCTGTTGGCTTGTCTGCTTGAGCTCTGCTCTGCAGCCCTCGGTGCACCACTGATAAAAGCAAGCTGCTTGTTTCTGAGGAGTTAAAGCCAAACATGCACTGTATTCATAGCTAAAGTAATTTTAATCTTTCTTTACTGTCCTCCTCATAAGCTCCAAAGTACAAATGAATGAAGGTGAGGCGACTTTTGTATCATCTGCCTTTTTATACACTTAATTGAAGGAATGTGTAGGGCATGTGCTCCACTTAGTTCACCAGATGTGACATGTTGGCTATATGTGTGTGCACCCTTCAAGAATAGACTGGATCATCCTGATGAGTTATGGTAGGCAGATTTTTAAAAATGTATTTTTGCTGTTGTTTTCTTTTTTATTTGAATGAAATGATTATTTTGATATGGGTTTGAGCCTCAGCTGTAGTCTTTGATAAAGACAGTACGCTTTTTTGTTTTGTTTTGTTTTAGTTTTTTAAAGCAAATCATCTTGAAGATAAAATCAAAATAATAGAAGCACGTCCTGAGATGCTGGAGTCTTCTCATTTGGAAGATCAAAAGGTATGTTACAGTTGTCCAATACTGAATTTCAGTGGGGTGGTGGGGAGCAGAAGGTGAAATGAATCTTGCTGTCCTGCTGTGCTACTGTAACTACAATGAATCCCATTATATCCCAGTTCATGTAAAGTGTGATGAGTAGATGGTTCAGACCTTGTCCCACTGAAATTGGATGAGGTTTGGTCTAAAGACTGTGGGAGGGTTTTCACTTTGTTTTTGAAAAGGTATGACTTTCCCTTCCTGTGTAATCTACACCAGTTACAAGGGTAGTTAAACTGGTTTAGTTGCATATGTTCTACTAGGCTGTAGCTCTACTTTCTCAAGCCACACAGAAGGTCACAGTCTATCTGAAAATACTAACAGCCTTAAACTAAAAAAATCAGAATTCTGTGGCTCTTACTGCAAAGCTATCCAAACTAGAACTGCAGCATTTCCTCTTAAACTTTGTTTCAGGGAAGTTCATTTTCAAATTTGCTAACTAAAACCACAGAAAGCTGCCTGTTGTGCAGTATATGCAGTGTGTAGTAATTAAATCCTTACAGAGCAGTAGAAGTTTTAATCTAGATGACTTCACTTGCTATATTGCATTGTCAGCTACTGAAGATATAAAGAGCCTGTGTTACTGAGTTGTCGTTCTGTATAACAATGCTTTTTATCTCCTCCTTTCTTTGCCAAGATTTCTGTTCTTGTGGGAGAGCCATTTTTTACTACAAGTTTGCTGCCGTGGCATAACCTGTATTTCTGGTATGCTAGGACAGCTGTAGCCAGTCACCTCACCAGCAGTGTCACTGTCCTGCCTCAGTCTGCATCTCTGCACATGATGATTGTGGAATTTCAGGTGAGATTGTTTAGAACTATCCATTTGATATTTACACAAATTCACTGAAAATTGAGTACTCTTCCAGGACTCTCTAACAAGTTTATCTCATCTTATTACTGTCCACTTTGACACGTTTTACACTTCCCACCGGAGAAACGAGTATTTGACATCTTGAAGATGAGTTTTGCTATTTCAGCCATCTCTTGTCAGAAAATTAACTTGAATAATTTTACCCTGTTAAATGAAATGGCTGAATGCTTTCAAATTTCTTTAGATTAGAGAATTGCTGAAGCATGTGAAAATTGTGGTTATTTATACAATTAGATATTCTGTAAAATACCAGTTCTTAAAATGATGCTTTATGAGTGTAAGACAGTAGGCAGGATTCATAATTGCAACTTCTGTTTTTAACCACTTGAGGCTGTGGACAGTTCCGGATTTAAGCATAGTAGGGGTCACTTTTAAGAATACTTTGAGAAGTCATCTTTCAGCAATTGTGCAAAGGTATCTACTTTTTTGCAGTTATTAACAACTTGGTAAGTAAAGCTTGTGAAGAGTTTACCTACCACAGCAATGGAAATTTTAAAAGTACTTTCATAATTAGTATGCAAAGTTTTTGTCCAGTAGCTTAAATGAGGGAACTCTTTAGCCTGAAACTGTGTAACTAAAATATAGATATCTGTAAATAAGTAAAAAATTTTCACATAAACAAAGCCTTCAGTTCATTTGTTAAATGCCAGGTCTCTTCTCTCTTTGCTGGCTCACCAGCTGTGTTATTTTGTGTCTGAGCCTCCTCTCCCTTAATGTTTCTTTATTCAAATGCTCTTTAACGTTATTCTCTTACTTCTGCCTTTGATTTGTGCATGTGAAAATAGGTACATTCTTTCTCCCTCTGGGAATAGTCAACTACACTGCATGTTTTTACACACCTTCCAATTTCCTGCAAAAATGCAGAGAATTTACATATATACTGAGTAAATAACATCAATCTGAATCTTGTCACAGGAAGCAGATATTTAAGACTAATCAAGAGTAATCATATTGAAATAAACAGTTGTGTTCAGAGATGGTTCCACACAGCTATTTTGTCAGAACATTTAACTTGTGTTTCATTCCATTAAGCTATTCCAAAAGCTATTGCTTTAATTGTACATTTTGCTCTTTGTTCAGTAGTCAATCTAGACTCAAAGACTAGGATCTGGGGGTTTTTTTAAACAACCTCTGCCTTTAGCAGGTCTTGGTTAGACAGAAAAAACAGACACAGTGTTATAAGGTATTCTGCAGCACAGGGTCTGTAGGCTGCTCTGTCTTGTTAGAATAAGGATATGTCATTACAGTTTAGCAATTAGCAAACGCTGGATCCAGGAGAAAGAATTTGATGAAATTACTTCAGTTATAAGCTTGTTTAGTCCATAATTGCATGTAGGGAGCGTCCTGCTCCTATCTAATTAGAGTTCTGTCAGGTATACCATTCAGAGATTATAGTCACTTGCTCATGCTGTATTCAGGCATAAATTGTAACAGCATTAATTTAAATGTATGGTAGTCCTGCTGCTGTCCTGCAAAGCAGGGCCATTTGAGGGTGCTCAGTGCAGCAAGTGTATATATCCACAGCTAGTGAATGTTCTTGTTCTATTAGGAGACTATTAGTGTGGTCTAAGAAAAGGCACAAGTTGAAGGGCATCATTATCAGCGGATTGCTTGAAGTGCAAGAGAGGCACAGTATGAAGTGCCTGAAGTGACTGCACTACTCCCTGGAGTGCTGGAGGGTAGTCCAGCAGGCTGGAAGGTGTTTGCTGCGGCTGGGAGCCCTACTTGTGCTGGGTGTTGGAAATGGGGGGGTGCAAGGGTTTCATCTGGGCAAATTCATACCTCAAGAAAGCTATGGGTAAGAGATGTAGCAAGTTCAGAGGAGTTGGAAACAGTGGCTAAAGAATTAACTGACTTGCAAAGTGTTTTCCCAGAATTATACTGTCTTCTGATTCTTGCAGTAGTTCTGACAGTTTAGGAATGTGTAGATCATAAAGAGTCTTTATCTGGCTTGTTATCAAATGTCGAATCTACAGGTAAAATTATTTTAAGATTTCCTATTTCCTTTAATAAAGCCAAACAAAATCCTGTTTTCTTTTTTAGGACTTATGGAGAATCCGGAGTCCATGTGGCACCTGTGAAGGTTTTGATGTCCAAATTATGGATGACATGATTAAAGTAAGAAAATGGTTTCAGCACAAGTCTCAGCAAAACAGAACAAGATTCACTTGCCTTAAAGTATTTAGTGATTGTTGAAAAACTTGTACTAGGCAAAACACCATGGTTTTAGTTTTTCATAAATAAGGTGGTATTTAGTTCTTGCAAAACCATAACTTCTGTGCCATGGAGTTTGGGCTTTATGTTTCTTCTCATTTGCCAAGCTCTTCAGTACTTTGCACTGGCTTGAAAATACTTGTGTTCATTCAAAAAGAAAAATAGTTCTCAAAATTATTTCGAGCTCAGAATAAAAATCATCTGGGAGTTGTTCACAGATGAATCCTGCTGCCCTTACTTGGCCTTGCAGGTACTTTTGAAATAGAATAAGGCTTTTTGACTTCTGAGAAATAGATATGAAGGGTGAGATGTATTTCTGTCAATCTGTAGAGCTGTAAGGTCAATATCCATATTTGAGTTAGCCATTTAGATGGCATTTGTAATCATTGTGGAGGGGTACAGGCAGTTCTAGAGTAGAACTCATCTCAAGGGCAAAGAAGAGTTAAAGGCATTGTATTTTGAATGTGCCTCTTTGGCTCAATACTGAGGACCAAGATCATAGCAAGTAGTTCACGCATGTAGTACAGATTTTCCCTTGTGCCTAAGAAGTGCAGTTGTGTCCACGTGCAGCTTTATTGCCTAAATACTCTGGGTTTAGGACACGTAATTAACTTGAAAACAAGGACTGTTTGCCTTTGGATTGTTTTCAGATAGTTTTCTTATTTTCTTTCTTTCTTCAGAATTCTCTGAATTTTAGGGAATCCAAGGAAGCAGAACCTCACCCTCTGTGGGAATATCCTTGCAAGTCACTCTCTGACCCCCAGGAAGTTTTGACATTTGACTTCAGAAAGACTGTACCTCAACACTGTCTCAGCACAGAGGGCTCTGTCACTCTTTTACGGTGAGTTTTCTCATGGCAGTGAATATTCTTGGTATTATCCTTTTTTTTTTTTTCTTACCTCATATTCAAGTTCTTTGTATTGACTAGTGGGAACATACTTGACAGTTTTTAATAATGTGACCTAAAGTAACTCTGACACAAATTTCCCGTGGCTATTCACAAGAGGCTGTAACAATAAGGGTAATTTCTTAGATAATATGCTTGTATTTCAAAGCCAAGATTTTTCTAGATGTTACCATTATTTAAAACCTAAATAGATTAACTTATAGTTTAGAGAAAATAAGCCATTGTCTGGATGTTTTTCTCTTTGTTCCCTGTTGCTGAGTTCTTGCAGAAAAGGCTCCTATTTAGTTTCCAAAATGATTCTGTTTAATCACTTTAAAGTGTATGCTGTTCTTCCTTTTAATTATAATTCTGACAGTCTGGATATTTGTCCAGAGATATTTTTCACTATAATCTCACTACAGATTGTACTTGATTCTGTTCAAACTTGAAATGCTGTTAAGAATTAAGAACCAGAGGAAAGTTATTTTTAACTACCTAGAGCTTATGTGACTCAAACACTGCTGTAATTATCTGTTTCTCCTTGTGAAAGAAAAATTCATGCTTTCACAAAATCCAGAACCATCTGTGTGGGGCTCTGTGCCTTTGCACCATTTGTTGTATTTAGAGGCAACATGCTGGCAGGACCTCTGCTCCTTGGGGAACAGACACTGGAAGTGAGGTGCTATGTGTCATCCAAATTCAGAAACAAGAGAAGCTGGGCTCTCTGAAGGAAGTGCTCTCCAAATCTGCCATAGAATTTATGCCATGTTATCAAGTGCCTGTTAAATGACTGTGGTTCTGAGCAGATTAGTTCTAACATACTCTCCTCCTGTTTGTTTTTTTAGATTTCACATCTGACAGTGCTTTAAAAGTTGCTATCCATTTACCAAATCATTCTGCTGTTTAACTTCTTTTCAAGGAAACAAGTCATTCATGTTTTTACAGCTCTCACCTAAACTATGTGCAGTGTTTAAACCATCAGTATTGTAAAAAGTGACAGGTTTTGATCCTCCACCTCTCCCCAGGAAGGGAACGAGCCATGGAGCAGTTCTGTGGATGGAGTATCATCTTGCTGCTGATATCTCCATTAGTACGGGACTGATGCAAATTTCAAATGAAAAGGTATTTCTTCAATCTTATTTGTTATGTCAAAGTCTGCTGTAACATGCTGAAAAGTGGGTCTGTGCTGGCCATGCCTGGTTTATGTAGTGCCCCTTGTTACGCTGCTTGAGTACTACGTAGACAGATCTAGTGGAACTGTCTGTTCATATTTCTGGGAGGAACACAGAAATGGGAGAGTCTGAATTGGATCCAAATGCTCCCATAGTTTGGAACCATGTTCAGAACTTGAAGATGATGCTAGCTCAAAGTAGAATTCACTCATACAAATACATTTTCTCAGTTTAATAAAAGCAAAAATCTTGAGGGGAGGGGGTAACTATTTTTGGTGTTCTGTCTATTCTTTGACCAAAGCAATTTTTCCCTCTATGACTTCAATGTGCAGTGTGGTATATGGTATTTCAAGTTAGGTATTCCTGTAACAGAATGGATGGCAATGAAAGTGATAACTATCTGATCAATTTATACTGAACTGCAAGCAAGAACTCTTACTGCTTTATTACTGCCTAGTAATGTTGTAGAGTTTTGACCACTTTCACTTTTAACTCTCTTCTGTAGGGAAACTGTGAATGGAATCCCCACTGCAAGCAAGCTGTCTATTTCTTCAGTTCTGTTATTGAATCAGAAACTTTGCCAGCCCTTCCTAGTGCTGTCACGTATGCTATAAATTTTGACACAAAGACAGGAGAGATTGCCATGGATTTTAAGCTACTGTAAAATGCTTTCCTTTTACTCATGTTCCTAAATTCCAATGAACTTTTACATAGTATTTTTCTGTACAGCAGAGGGGTTTTTTTATTGTGCTCTGAGAGCAAACTGACTATTCTGAAATATACCTTAAACCTTTTTGGTTTTGTTTTCCAAATACATAGTTGGGGAGGGAGAGAGGAACCTTTTCTTAAGGACATGTATTCCTGACAGGGTTTATATACATACATACATACATACATACATAAACATACTTGTTATCATCTATTTCAGCGTGAAGCTCTGGTATTTTGGGGTTTTGATTAATATTATGGAGCTACAAAACAGTTGACTTGCTGGTTATTGCATGGCATGTCAGTGGAGGAAAACACTAAACATTAGATGAAAGTGAGTCAAACTCATCTATTTCTAGACTTTGCTCTTGTCACTGTAAAATGGGAAATAATCTTCAGGGTGCAGAAAAAGAAATTCCAAGTGAAGCTACAGATGTAAATTAGTGCGCTTAATAGGGAGAAGGAGACAGTTTAGGGGCTCACAGATGTTTAAGCTGTGGCTAGTATTGAACTGAAACAGTCAGTGAATTAAACTATGATGTGCTCACGTTCTGCTGAGTCTGAGATGCTGCATTTCTGAAAAGATATTTGCCAGACAGTGACCAAGCTCTGGAAAGGTGTAACTGGAAATTAGAAAATGTACATACTCCGGTTAATTGGAATGTACAATCTGATGGCAGTCTGGCCAGAAAAGAAAGAAAAAGAGCTGTAGTCTCAAAAAACTTGCAAATCTTTAGGAGATCTGTAATATGCATTATACGATCAAAAATGTGGCCTTACACTCATTCCTTCAGAGGTCTAAATAGTTTAGCTAAGTTGTGTGTTGTTCTGTGATGGCACATTGACAACTGAGGTTTTCTCAGTAGCATTCCAAATCATGTTGGCAGAAAACGTAGTGTGTGACCACGTGTGTGCAATTAATTCTGCTTTAGATGAACAATCAATTGGTGTATCCATTTTGCATATGTGACCTATTAAGGGAAATAGAAAATCAATGTATTGCCTGCCCTAAATTATGTCAGGCAGCCGCAGGGACAACTGCTTACCAAAGCTCCTGCTATTCCTCTGAGCAGCAACTTCAGCAAAGGGAAGGGAATGCCATAAAGAAGCCACGAGGGAGCAGGAGCCTGCTCTGCTTTCCTGGTCACCATGATGTATAATGGTGGTGAGTAGGAATTTTTCTCTTCCTAAGAGTGTGTTTATATTTATAAGCCTGGAAGCCACCTGAAATATTCCTAAATTTTTCAGAACTATTTTCCTGACCAAAGTTAGTAGCTATAAGGAAGCAATGCAATATAGGCTTCATGTTTTTCACTAGAACAGAAACTCTGCAGCTCCTACCGAGATCTGTGGATTTCACTTTTCAAAACTGTACTTTTAGGATGCTTAACTTCAAACTCTCCTTTCTTACAAACTTTGCTGGAATATATAGGTTATTAAACACTTGCTTCTATTTTGATACACTGTGCCTAGCACACAGAAAGTATGGTAGCACAAATCTGTTTGTTACATGTTGGGAACAAAAGCTGTACAATTATAAAGGGAAGAATAATATGGCCAAGCTTTTGAAGTGGTAATGGTTTGGCCCTTTTACAGAAAAAACCCAGAGACCAGTCCAAACACGTAAGGCTTACATTGTCCTCTCCTAGAGGAGACAGCAGAGCAGACAAAACTTAGATGCTGCCTCCTGTGCATGCTCATGGCCTGACACAGGAAGCATGAGCTGCTGTTCCTGTTCTGCAGGTACTTCTGAAGGTGTTTTGAATTTAACTGAACAAATGATTCTGGCTGGAACAGAAGCATACAGTGTTCCAAAAGGAACACAGAACTAAGAGGTATAGAATAGAATTTATACGTCTGTAGGATAAAAAGTAAGATAGAACAAAACCACAACTGAATTGACAGCATTTTTTAATGCATAGCAATAAGTTTCACAAGAATAACTCTATATGTGCCTGAATCATACTTCCTAAGAAAAAACAGAACAGATAAATTTGCTAAAACGCCAAAGGGAAGAAATCCACCTTGATGGGAATCTGTGTTTTGTTATCAGTGTTCCACATTGGAGATATGTGGGCACTGTGGTAGGTACTAGGCATGGTGACTGAGAGGTGCCCTTTTTAAACCCTCTTGGTATTGTGAGACTCAGGACCACTCAGATTCTCAGAGGTGGGTGTAGAGGAAGTGAGGGGCATGGGCTAGGTGTAGTAGCTGGAATATCTGCAGAACTGTGCAATTCATATGAATCGCAGGATCTGTACGTGAGGACAACCATCTTGTATTGCAGTATACCTGAAGCAGTATCACTGCTATCTAAAAAAATCAAAAATCTGGAATGCTGAGCATATTTTAGCACCTGTGGGTTCCTTAGAGGAACAAAATCTGATGGATGTGCTCCAGAAACCTTGTGTGTGTTTTAATTCACTGTGAGGGTTACCAGTATTACTAATGCTTGCAGGTTATGCTTGTGCATTTAGACAGGCACTGAAAATGCTTTGAGGATTTGGCTAAAACATACACCACCCATTAAATTCTAGTACATACAAAACATAGCTGTGTTGATGTCACTCTGGGTGACTTGGGGAAAGATTTGTTCACGTGTCATTAGGAGTATTTAGTGTATGTACCAGACTTCCTTGGCTTCTGTCAATTTTTCAGGTTGGACTTAAAAACTGAGTGTGATCTGTAAATCATGTGGAAAACAGCTGCTTATAGGGGGATACTGGCCATTCCTTAGAGGTGTATGCAAAACAAACAAAAAAAAGCACTTCTGTCTGTCCCTTCCACAGGGCATTTTCCTGCAAGCACACACATGAGGGAGGAAAGCCACTTTATCAGAAAAAAAACATCTACCCATAGGAGCTTTCAGACTCTTATTTGTTCCCAGACATGACAGAAGCATTGCAAGGAAAAGCTTCTGGCTATTGGCATCATAATAAGCAGAGCAAGAATCCCATTTTCTCTTGGAAGGAACTTATTCTGTGTGGCCACCACAGGCAATTTTTTTTCTAAGTGACAACAGCTTTGATCCTGACTAGGCCTGCAGGCACAGATGAATGTTTTAATAGAAACAGGATCCCCTGCCACCAGTGAAATAATAGTATTATAGTTCATGTATTGCATGAGAGCCAGTGTGTAACTGGTGGATTTTTTTAATGTGGCACAAGAGATGCTTGCAGTAAAGATGCAGGTTTTATTCTGGAATTAAAAATAATCACTAAGTTTTGCCATTCACATCTAACTTCCCTATTGTAGTTCTGCTGCAAAAATAATAATTATTCTGAATTGTAAAGAAAATTTTACGAATACTTGGTGGTTATAGAATCATAGAATCGTTTGAGTTAGAAGAGGCCTTTTAATACCAAGTCCAACCATTCTGTTGCCACACCACGGATCCACAAGAGGGTGCTGAGAATCCACTTTCACATTTCTAGTGCATTTTCAGATTGTGTTTATTTCTTCTAAGGAAAAGCACATAGACTTGAAATGCAGCTGTCATCTTAGGTGCCAATAAAGCGCTTGTGATGGTATGAGATACACTTTACACACACAGAGGAATGGAAAACTAGTACAAAAAGTGACAAATGTTAGTAAGACTAGTAAGGACTTGCACCTACCTTAAAAAGCAGGCAGGCAACCAAGTGTCTCACGCTGAACACAGGATGAATAATACTCTTAGGACAGTGAAATTGTCGTGGTCTCAATGAAGGACAAGTCTTGCAATTTTCTAAGTCAGGGCAGCTGCAAAATTTGTTCCTTTATTTGCAGAACTGGTACCTTTTGTCTGCAAGCTGGGCAATTGAAGGACGGAGATCCTGGAGCTTGCTTTTCTCCTTCATTGGTCCCTTTGAAACTGCTCTGTGTAGGCTTCCTGCATTTAACAAGATAGAGGATGCAGTTCAGGACTAATTCATTTATTCATTCATCTTTTGTATTCTATTTGTAGTTACAGCTGGTTGTTAGGAGGGGAAGAGACTATTACAGCTTTCTAGTGTTGGATTTTTCCAGTGACTATTGTGAGCTGAATACAATGGGTGCTTGTGTTGTCATTCTACCTTATTGACTTTGATAGCATGGCTAAATGTTAATTTGGTTGTTACTTATCATTTTAAAACGTCGCATTTCCAAGCATTTAATGCAGATGAATGATTAAGATGCTTTTCAGAGAGAGTATGTGGTGTTATCCCCATTTTTCAGATGAGAAGAAATTAAGTGTGCTTTGTGGGGGTGTTCAAGTGTTTCATCTGCCCCAGGCTCACTGTAAGATTAGGGCCTCAGAGCTAAAAATGACTTGCTCAAGGCCATGCAGAATAAACTAATCCCCTGACTCCCTTGCTCTGCTTTAATCATTCGTTTTCTTAGCACAGTGTGATTTCAAATGCAGCCTTATGAGGTTTGACCGAGATACAACAGATAAAGGCTCAGAGGCAGCAAATCCTTGGATACCTCAGTAATTAAAACCATGGATTTTTTTTAACATTTTTTTTTTTAAAAGTATTTCATATATGAATTGTATTTTTAATATATAGATTATATATTTACAAGGCTATAGGGCTTTTGTTTTGTTTTGAAAGGCTGTCATGAAGATGACCCACTTTTTTTTTTTTTTTGTCCCCATCAGGATTTTGTCTAGTATTTGAAAGCCCTAAAGATGCCTCCTTTGTGGACATGGGCACTAATGAAAGCATGAGAGCTGATTATCTTCCAGTATGTAAAGGGAAAGCCCTGCAATTGCAGGTCTGAGGGTGCTCTTCGCAGTGCTGTGGGCACAGTCCCAGGGTTTCTTAGCTCTTAAGTTACACACAAGAGACTGGCCATGTAACCTCCTGTTCTTGCTGAGGGTTGTGCTGAATGTGCTGCAGAGCAGCCTGTTTGCTGTGGGGTTTGTCTCTCACCCCTGTTAGTTTCTGCAGCCTCTGCTCTTTCTTACCTTGCACATTACTCTTCAGGTGAAGCGCTGCCCTTTGGCTTTGGAGGAGAGAATGGGTGCTGCAGTTCACTGAGTGAGCTCCTGCTTCTCAAGGCCGACGTCTCCTGGAGAGACAGAGGGCCCTCACGGCAGCACCTGAAAATGCCCTGTTCCCTCCACTGCAGCCTTTCTAGGAATGGCTGAAGCGACTCTACCGTAGGCCTACGTGCATCATCTCGTGCCTGCCTCACAGGCAACCGCACAGGTGCTCACAGTGAAGGGCCGGCGATCACATCCCTCACTGCAGGGGGAAAGGGCCGTGAGTCCATCCAGAACTCGGGACTCCCCGTGCGGCCGCCGGGGCAGAGGGCGGGAGGCGCGCGAGGCCAGGGATACCGCTGCCTTCCCGCCGCGCGCCCCTGCTGCCCCTTCCCTCAGGGGAGCGCGCGGGCCTGCACCTGCCCGGGGCGCGAGCCGCGTCCTCTCCTCAGGCCGGCTGGGCGCCATCTTGGGCTCCCGCCGCCTTAGGGCAGGGGTCGGACATATTCGTCTTGGATCCCCCCGCCGCGGCGGCGGAGACGTCGAGGGAGCAGCAGCGGATGCCTGCGCCGCCGGAAGGCCGCCGTAAGCTGCGGGGATGGCGGGGCGGGACCGGGTCGGGGTGGGCGTCGAGCTGCTGAGCCGCTCCCAGTGAGGGCTACCGCCGAGGGGCGCGCCGGGCAGGCCTTCCCTGCCGGGTCCGCAGCTCCCAGTGAGCCAGGTTGTTCCCTGCAAAAAGTAAGTTGTGTTGGCGCCTGCATCCCGTCCACAGGTTTGCACAAGGGAGGGAACTTTGGCTGGCTTAGAGGCCGCTTTGTTTTAGAAGTAGTAGTGTGACTTCAGAAACAAAAGCTAATGTGCTGAGTGCGTCTGTATGACTTTCAGACTGAGGAAACGAAACACACACATAGTAATGAAGTGGTATGAGAAGAACATTCATACAATATGATTTTGCTTGCTGTTTTTTCACGTGTGTCCTGACGTGTTGGGACGTTGTACCCAGCAGCAAGTAAGCTGAGGACCCAGGCCGTGCCTTTGGTGTTGAGTGTTCGTGCCCCTGGCGTTTTAAAACAGCAGTAGTGTTTAGGGTCTCCTACCTCCTCAGCTGATACTGCTTAGTACCTATCTATAATACTTTTGTTCCTTGCGAGTGGAGCCTCTGTCCTGTGGCCTTTTAGTGGAAAGCTTATGAAGAGGAAAAACTGTTTTGAATACATTTAACCTCTTTAGAAGTACAAAACAAAAGGCTTCATTTTGTTTGGTTGGCTTAGTATCGCTGACATTTAGTTGGGTTTAGGTCTAATTTAGCTGTAAGCTTTGTTTTTTCTCCTAGAATATAAGTCTAAACAGCTATCTTGTAAGCCGTGGTGAATGACAAAAAGGGAAACAGTATGCAAGGGGGTTTTGTGGGTTTGGTCCACCTCTAAGTTATTTTCCCATGTTATGGCCAGCATTTTTATCATAGCATTCCTTGCTGTAGGGGAAAGAAAGGAAAGTGCAATGGGTAATAAAAGGAAAACACTAGTTGCAGAGCCCAGTTTGGAGTTAAATTTAGTGTTAATTCTGTTGCAATCTATACCCGCAGGGCTGAAAACTCAGGGGAAGGATTCTTTATGTTAAAAGTCTAGTCATCCCTGGTTCATTTGAAAACATTTTTTTACCCCCATTTAAAAAACCAACGATTGTAGCAGATTTATCATACTTTCTGTGTTAAGTGACACGGATGAGACTCAGCAGCCTACATATACAGTTTTCTCTGTTAGTATGTGTCTCTGGTAATGTGTTCTCGTCTAAGTGATTAAAATGGCCTTTTGACTACAAATCTAGTAGTTTCATTCTGTTAAGAGAGTTTAAGTGATGGTCCTTTAAGTGAGCCCATTGGCATTGCTCCTTCCTAAGCCTCAGCCTTGCTTAAAATCAATGGCCATCTCTTCCATTCCTCCAACCTGCCTTGTGCCCTGTTGATCAGGCAGTCAGTCCTGAGAGCAAAGCAGAGGTTTTGAAAGATAACAGAAGAGCAAGTCAGAAGGCTCACAGAATTAGGCAGGGACTTGCAGTTCTCTTCCAGAAGTGTTTCTGCCAACAAACATGTTATGTTTTTTATAATACTGACTAGCGCTGACAAAAATTAGCAGTTTGCTCTGTGTTGCACAGCAGAGTAAAGGAACCATAAGGTCAACTTCCATGTTAAATGTTACGTTTTCACCTTTTCTTGCATTATCTGGCACACACACATCAATATACATCAAAAAAGTCTCCAGAAAGAAAGAAGGTAGAAAAAAATCTGGGAGAGGTTACGTCTTAATCTTTCAATACAAAATACAGCTCTACAGGTTTCATGGGTACATACTGACAAAATATTTAAGTTCTGTGTGTTTTCTTTTGTGCTCTTCAAGGCCAGTCTTAGTGTATCCATGTGCAATACCTGCACTGCCAGGTGGTGGGTTTTATGTGATGTTTCTAGAGGATATGAATGAAACAGCAGGGTAGAGGTTTAAGTAGCATTTCCCTTCATAAAGGAGCACCAGGACCTTGGATCATTTAAGCAGCTCTTCCTAAATCAGGTTAGTGTCAGGGTTGCGTTATGGGGAGTTGAACTTCTCTAATTACCTGTTGTAGGTGCACATTAGCACAGATGCAGTTGCCAGTGTGTTCCTTGTTTCACAGTAGCAGTCATTGGGTATCAACAGGAGTTTTGTGGTTAGGATGTGACGTAGCCCTTTTCAGTGCTGTTTGGCCCCTTCTCTCTCTTTGAAGCCTCCCTCGATGGCAGAACGTGTCCTCATTTAGAGCGCTGCCATTTTTGTACTTGTCATTGTGCCAGTCAGCTAGGCCGTGGAGTCTGCCTGAATAAATGAAGGTATTTTCTCACAGGAGATCATCTGTTCAGATCGATGCAATGCCTTATATCCACTGCCAGCTTCCTGCCGCTTTCTTGAATGCTGCTGCCCAGATTCTTTTGCTTAGGGAGAGAATATTCCACTTGTGTCTCTGCCTCTAGCTGGGAGCTAGATACACTGCTCCATTGTTTACTTCCCCTTAAAAGCCGAGAGCTATGACTCTTTTTGAGACAGTCTGTGTTTGCATTCCCTGGGTTAGCTGGGCAACAGCTAATCAAATAGTCATATTTAAAATAAGATTTAATAAAAAGGCATTTCTAGAACTAAAGGGAAGGTGTAGTCATGCTTCTTGCCAGCAAAACTAGTCAGCAGTGTACTGTGGAATGTTTCCCAAATAACTGAGGGCCATTTAATCTTTCTTAATGTTCTTAATTTTCTTTGTTACTCGGTTTGTTTCCTTTTTAGATGATCTCACTCCTTTATAATATGTCTGCAAATCAAGTGTCTCCTTCCATTCATTTTTTTCCCATTCCCCCCCCAACCCCTCATGTTTTTAAGTACAGTCGTCTTACATTGAGCCTTGACAGGGAGCTATTCATACCTGAAGAGTGTCTGCTAGTAAACGCCGGGTTCATCTGTGTTTAAAGCATGAATAAAAATACATATATTTTTTTTAAAAGAATAAACTAAAGGTCCCAAGCAGATAATTTTACCTGCACTTGTAAATAATCACCGCTCAGAAGCAGAAGAGATTCTGTACCTTTCCACTGCCCTCAAACCAAACGCAGGGCTGAGTGGGACCTTCTGGGTTGCTCTGTATAGTCTTTTCCCATAGTAGGGCTCATGTGTATAGCCTCCTTTAAAAATACACCAAACTCTGATTTAAAAGCAATGAGGTTTTGGAGAGGAATTTTTCTTTGTTTGTTTTGCATACCATTGTGGTCATTTGTAAGCTGTTTTTGAACTCGTCTGGTCTTGTGGTCAGAAACCTTCTGATTGTCAGCCCCTGAGAGTCTGGGCTTGGACAAGGACCTTATACACTGGGTGTGGAGCCACTGTCCAGCATTTAACCAAACTCCACGTTTCTTTCTCTTGGTGTATAATAAATGCTACATTTAGAGTTACTAATTTGCTCTAACATTGGAAAACACATCTGTGGAACAGTGAGGCCAAGGTTTTTGCAGTGAGGTGGAAGGACACCCAGGGTCAGCTATGGGCAAGAGGGATCTCATCAGGGTAAGCACTGCTGGTTCAGAAAGGCCACAGAGTTTCAAGAACAGCAATCTAATAATTAATTAAGTAGCTACTGCATGAAGTTCTTGTGTGCTTATTGTGGGATACAGAACACGTTTTGTTTGCTGTGGATATAAATAGCTTTCTCAGCAAATGTGGAAAAGAGAAATTATATGTAACTAAGGAGAAACTGAAAAAAGAATTTTAAATACCTGTTTCACTACAGTCTTGTTTTGGGGCTGAGATAATGGACCAGGCTGCATACCGGGACTTAGTTTGCCTTGTGTGATGCACCTTTTATTAGTAATATATTTAGCATGGTGCTTCGCACTGTGCTAGGCCAGGGTTTTTTTCAGTTGGTGTCTTGTAGAACTAGCAACTGCCCTTTGTCCCTTGATGTCCTGAAGGTCCTTAATAAGTACTATGAAACATTCAATGTTGGCTTTGCTGAAGCTGATGACAGTTCACTTCAGGAAAAGTTGTTAGCTGCAGAGAAAGACCCAGCTGGATTTTGCTGGATATTCAAAATTCTGGATTGCTATTAGACAGGTATTTAAGAACTTGTTGAAGCCAAACACAAAGATGATGACAATTATACGTAGTTAGATCCTAAAGAAGTAGTGAGGGCATTACCCGAACTGTAGCAGGGCCAGGGTGTTGAAGCTGACAGTCTTCTGCTAATTCAGAAGTTCGTGAACCTCTTTAATGAGAATAAAGATACCTAATTACATTTCATGTGGAAAGACGTCATCTTCCCCTCATTGTGGTCATCTCTTCCTGTTCGTTGCAGTGGGATCCATTCAGAATATACTGGCACTGGGTGATTTGGGGTTCTGAGCTCCTGTATCCCTTCTTTCAAATACTGAACAGTTTGGAGGCTGCCTGTGCAAGCATTGGAACATGCAATGCTGTGGCAGCATTGCAGTAAAACCAGCTGAAGGGGTTTCCATCATCCAGAATCTTAAAATTACAGAAGTATTGTTGTGGAACAGAGCAATTCTTACTGTAGTTGCATCCTGAACAATGTGCAGGTCATTCTGCTGGGCATTTGTGGAATCTCAGCTCATAGGTTAAATGCGTAGGGGGTGCATCCCCCTGCTTTACAGACATGTTACTGTCCTTCTACAGGCAGCTCTGTTTCTCTGGTCTAACACAGTAGTGTCTTAGCCGTCATCCTCCATTTTGTGTCGTTAAGGCAGAAGATTTATATCAGTTACTGGCTAATACAGTATTTAATGTGTGCATCTCTGAGGCAAATTCCATTTTAGCAGGGTGGAACACGGTCAGAGATATCAATATCCAGTATACTAATGACAGCACGGCATTCAGGATCACATTAAGGTCTCTATTGAGCTCATCAGACTGACGCATCTTGTTGCTCGGGTTTGGAAGAATCAAAACAT
This sequence comes from Brachypteracias leptosomus, assembly GCA_013401335.1. Classification (NCBI taxonomy): domain Eukaryota; kingdom Metazoa; phylum Chordata; class Aves; order Coraciiformes; family Brachypteraciidae; genus Brachypteracias; species Brachypteracias leptosomus. The sequence continues at coordinate 83,087 of VYZX01004568.1, read as the reverse complement.
TTCTAAATAGTGATGGGACTTTTAAGGCTTCATGTTGCTTTGGACGCATGCTGCCATGACTTGAGGAGCTTTAGCAGAGCTTTGCAAAAAACCTGATGTAGTGTAACAGTGAAAACTCATATGAAGCTTTAGGCTTTTGTTGCAGTGTTTGTACAGATAAAGGATATTCTGTCTTACAGCTGTACCCTGGCATCTGAACCAGTTTGGAGTTGTTCTGCTGGGTTTGGCTTTGGGGACATGAAAGGTTTATTCACAGATGGGAAAGAGAGGGCTTGGCAGTGGTGGGAACTATGCAAGCGTGTGTTGATGAGTACAAGGCGCTCATGTGGGGAGCGAGGAAAGGTGAAGCGTCAGTTTAGGGACATTTCCAGAGGAACAGAGCAAGCAGGTGCTGTTTTCTAGGAATTATGCAATTTACAGACAGGACAGACAGCTGAAAGCTAGTAGGAACATGGGGAAAATGTCCCTTTATTTTATGTGATTATATTCAATTATCTTGTGCTTTAAAGCACACAGGAAGGCTGTAGCATTTTCTGCCAGTTAGTCTCCTCTTTTGCTTAGTTTACTGTTTAGATAGTTCTTGGTGCCTTGGAACCATTTTTCTTGGCAGTATAATGCTGGGTGCTGTATAAGTGACAGGGCAGTGGAAAGGATTTGCAATAGCACTAAATGTTCACCAGACCAATAAAGGAGTTTTGAAGGGGCTGGAGAGGAGGGGAAGGGAATATATGAGATTAAATGTTGGCAGAGATTCCATGATCTTTTTGGGTACAGAGACCCAACGTGTAACTGTTCTCAGATTTATTTTTCTTTTTCTCCTCCCATTTTCTTCTAATCTTACCTGCCATTGATGCATGTTTCTTCCTGTCCACATTTAATGGCTCTAAGGAGCAGTTGTTAAATCTGCCATTATGTAAAAGATAAGAAGAGGACTGTTTTCCTGCCTGTATTTGAAGCAAGCCCTGCTCACTGATTTCACAAATGGCTGCTTGGAGCCTTCCCTAATTATCAGAGAAAGTATGGAAGAAAATGGGCTTACAGATGTAGGAGTGGTGGATGGGAAATCTGGAGTAGTCAAAAACAATGGTGGAGAGTAAGGGCCTTTCTTTTGAAAGGCTGTGAAAATGTAGGCAAACAACTTGTATTTGCTGCAATGAGGAGAATTGGTACAGCAAAGTATTAAATAGTCAAAGAAAAAGACTTGAATAGTAGTGGTTTCAGCAGCAGCATGAGCAGAAATTTAAGTGGGATAGGAAGGTTTGTGTTTTAATAGGTGCTTTGCCAAGAGGATCTGTACAGTAGCCAGAGAGGCAGATGGCATTGCAGTTACAGTGCTGACCAACAGGCAGCTCCAGGCATGAGTTCATAACAAACTACACTACAGCCCCTGGGGCGGAGGGAAGGAGTTACAATTGTATGTCTTGTTCTCCTTAGTTAAATGTCTGGAAGGTGCAAACTGTCCAAGAAATGGCTGTGTTTTACCTTGTGGTCCTGTAGCACTTCATAGAGGGGAACCCACTCATGGGCTGCTCACATAATAATGCCAACTGCTACAATGGGAACATAGATCAGGTACTGCAGGGGAGGCACATCATAGGAATCCACTGCTGGAAAAGAAAGACTGTCACAGGACAATGCCATGGTAGCATCAGAATGCAGACAAAAGTCACCTGTACAGCAATGGAGAAAGCTGCGGAGCTCCATCTCTGGCATCCCGTCTCACAAGATGGAGTGGTCCCTTCCTGAGCTAATGACAACAAACTTGTGCACTGTGCTCTTTCTTCATCACTTGCGTTCCACTGATCTCCTTTCTGCTTGTGGAAAAAGTAAATTCTTTCAGGTGGGCGTTCCCTACTGGCCTTTCTAAAGGACTCTGAGGACTGTTAGGAAAGACTGAAGCAATAAAACGGAATCTCTTCTCTCGGCATTGGTTAAATTACTGGATTTCTTAAGACCATATGTATGAGGAGGGTGGGGTGTGTTTTGGTTTTTTAATTATCTTTGCCTGGACAGTATAAAGATAAAAAGCTGCTCTCCATTATTTCAGGGAACAGATAACTGTTGAGATGTACAACTGCATAGTAAGAAATTGTTCTTGTGGCCTTGCATTAAATGCTAGCAGAGCACAACATGGAGTGGATGCCCTCGTCCTTAGAGCACTGTGAATGCTCACCTGAAGGGTGCATGCCTTGAAAGCAGAGTGGGGTGTGTCTGTGCTGGGGGTGTTTGAGCAGTGGAGGCCAAGGACAAGGGTGAGTTAAAAGCCCTCGTTTCTTTCACCCTTTACTTTCTGAGATTCACTAGACCAGGCATAGCACAGCAAGACCATGCTTGACCCTCCCACCAGACTGCATCTTAGAGTCAGATTTCATTAGTGATGTGACTCCACATCACAAAACCAGAAAAAGGGGACTGCACAGAATCGTTTGAGCCTTGAAATTTTATTACCTTGTTTGCATCAACCAGTTATTCCCTTCAGCACCAATAAAAGTCAAAAACCCCTCCCTATTGTTCAAAATACCTTGTTTTTTATCAGGTCTGAGATTGTGGTTTTCTTGCAGGCAAAGAAACCAATGAAAATATTTGAATTTTTTTTTTTTTTAATACATTTATAACAAAATGTCAGAAGGTGTGTGCTTACCATATAAAAACATTAGGTTCCAGAAGGCTACAATACCGAAAAATCATTGAAATAAAAAAGGTTATTGTTATTATAGGATTCCTAAACCTCAGCAATAATACAAGTCTGTAAAAGCGTCAAGATTATATTTAAAACAAGGTGGCAAGGAAACATGAGACCTTCAGTAACAATTTGACCCTTATTGTAATGGATGATAAAATGGGGAGTTTTTCAAAGTGCCTGAATGGTATTTTTGTTCTCATCCTGTAGTGTCAGGAGGAGGTAAGAATGCTTCCTTTCTGAGCTGCTGATATGTGCTGACAGTGTGTTCCTGTGTGATCCCAGGGTATTGCAGAGGGGCTTTCATAAACACTCTACCAAACTGGGGACAGTCAGATCAACTTAATCTGGACCACCAAACAAAGGCCATTTAAAAAAGCCCAAAACAATCTTTATTGGATTTGTAAGTTCCTTAAATCCTACTGTCTTACCCAACAAGTAGGACTGAGGGCCTAGCCAGATCAGCTGAGAGTGCTCCTGGGACAAAACCTGGTCATAACACCAGCACAAGACAAGTAAACTGGTGACACCAGACAGCTTTCTCAAGGGTTTCTCTACAGTAGGCCACGCCTCAGTGGGCTGCAGGCTTCTCTTGGAGCCAGTCTGTGGTGCAGTTTGTGTTTGGTTTCTTTAGACAGCTTCTATTAAGCATCCAGTTTGTGATGGAATAGAACTAGCTGGCCCCTGTTTGAACTAGTTATAGTGAACACTTTTGCACATGGCATGAAGCTGTACACCAGGTGCTACTACCCTGGTCCTCGGTGGCTGAGCTGTGGTGCAAAGCAGGTGATCATGCATCCCACAGACACACAGATTAACTGGATCTGAATGTGCCTGGGACGCTGCGTTCGGTAGGTTGTGGTTTTGAAGTGGTCTAAAGGTACCAAGTTTATGAGGACCTGACATCCTTGAAACTTCTGGAAGTTCTTAGTTTTTGGCTGTCCTTGTTTGTGTCTTTTGTTTACTTGTTCTAGAAGTGCTGTTGTAAAATGCAGATTGAACATGAGAAACAGAAGACATTACCTAGCTTTTATAAAAACAGGTAACACTTCATCTGCAGTATTCTGTGGAGTGGCAGTTACTGAACCAAGAATAGCATTATCACCCACTTCTTGAAGATACCTGAAATTCCTGTACAAAGTGGGGTAAGCACAGTAAAGTAAGCGTAACTCTGATTTCTTGTAAATAATGTCCTACTAATACATTGGGTCATGCTATCCTTAGGCGAAGTGAAAAAGCTATCCAGGGCTTGATTTCCTGGGCATGTTCTCCCTGCTCTGACCCTCCCTTTATTTTCCTCTTAAAAAAAGCAAAGATTCTATTCCATAGTACTTGTCTAAGGCTTGTAATGATTGATACCCTGCCGGTACAGGCATTGTCTGACTGATTCTCTGAGATAGTATAGGAAACCGTGGTAGCAGTGTGTAGACAAAGCTCGCTTCTCTCCAGGATGTTACTGTCCTGGGAGGCAAGGCTGCTGTTGTGGTTTACCGGTAAGCGCGCTCTCTGACTCTTGCAAGCGCACCAAGGCATCAGAAGGCACAGGATCAATGCAGAAAGCAAGGAGCATCTGTACAGTGATGCCACAGTGCTGGACCTCCCAGCATCACTCTCTGGCAAAGGTAGATCCTTAAGACAGTAAATTAGTAAGAACTACCTGGACTGATTAAATGTAGGTGTATTGTTTAGAGAGAACATTTGACAGCCATCCATTTCTTGATCACTGAAAAAACAAGAACATCAAAATCTAAAACAGCTTACTTCAAATTTGAAAAAATTTCTCAGTGTATCTCAAAAAGTTGTCAGTGCCTAGTTTTTAGTCAGCACAAAGCCACAGAACTAATTTAAAGTAATTTAGACCATATTAGTTTTACTGTAAATAAAGTAACATTGTTTGGCAGTAGTTTTATGATTCTATCCCACACAGTGTCAAGTTCAGCTCCTGCAACTGATACTTAGCAAAGTTGATATCAAATTGCAATTTACATTGTTTGTTAGGAAAGCTATTAAAAATACTGTACCTTGTATTTAATCTTACTACTGAGAAATAGCTGCTGGACAGCACACAAATTGCTACTGATACTGTTTGGTTCTTTAAAAAGGTTAATAAAATACAAGCAAGGTAGAAAATAGGATTAAAAGCATTGTTTCAGGTACAAGTTTTTCTGAATTAGGTGGGGAGATAAGAAACCAGAAAAACACATTGCACATAGGTGCACCCTCTATATAAAGAGAAGCATACAAAGTGGGAAATGGGTGGTGCACTGGCATAGTACACTGAAGTCTCTGATGCTGTAAACTTGAGTTCTGATTTTTATCAAAAAGGGGAATTGAGTCTGGTTCCATTTTTGAGTCCCCACAGGTGACACTTGCAGACTACCCCCTGGTTTGGCACAGTACACTTTTAAGAGGCAGTCTCTGCTGAAGGGATGCCAGGACTGGAAAATGAGGCATAAAACATGTCAGGGCTAGGTGCAGTGGGGGAGTGTGAGCAGTGGTCTACAGCCTGCTTGGAATTAGCCAATACTGTCGGTCCAGTACTCTCATGAATATTTTTCCCTACTTGCAAAATCAGACTGATCTAAGTAAAAGCGCCAATGTTTACTGTAGCTAATTAAGCCAGTACCAGAGGCTGTGTAGACTGGGATTTCTACTTTAAATCTATTCTGGTTTTAGCTCAAGCTGATTCCTGGCAGGTATAAACTAAAGCAAAACAAGAGCATCTTCAGGAGTTTGAGGCCAGTGTAACTAAAACAGTTTACTTAATGGAGTAAGTATAAGTATTAGATTAACTCTTCTCTTTTTAATACAGGGAATTTGTAATGTAAGAGGAAATAACACTAGAATTGAACAGGAAGTAGGCAGATGAGACTACATATTGGTTAAAATGCAAGGGGTTTCATTGTTCTCCCAGCAGCGTAAACCCTTCTGAATTTAAATCCCTAAAAATCTGCCAAGTCTCGTTGTGGACCTGATTCTCTGCTTTATGTTGAGGGTACAGAGGCTGGTCAGGTCATGGGGCTAAAATGGCAGAGGGGAGCCCCACATTTAAAGAGCTGTGGGGGAAAGAACATACGAATTAGATGGCAAAGACACCTATTAAAGCCTGTGAGGGAGTAACAATCAGAGAATTGTTTCTCATAGACAAACAAACCCTCTGCTCCTAGGAAGTAGCTACCTAGGGCTGAGAGTCACAGTTCTAATCTCTACCCTCTAGCTAGCCATGCTACACTTTCCCTTTAAGTGTACCGATTCCTTTAGAAAATTGTGAGGTTGTCCTGCCTTATCAATTATACACTGTTCTACATTTTTCCCCCCAAAATGTCACTTAGGTTTAGTTTAACTCTATCTAGCATGCATTTTACAAGCTATTTCCCACTCAACTCTTTCTAGCTAAGGCAGAGTGTTGTCTTGGGTGTTACCAATGGTACTACAGGAATCTATTCATTCTACCGTAACATACATATCATCCCATACCATAATTCAGAACTGTCCCACGTATGGGAAAGAAAGAAAAGACATTACAGGGAACTGTATTTCTTCTTAAGGGAATAAGCTGCGCTTAGAAAGCTAAAGGCCCAATTCTGGAGTCGTTATTCAGACAAAACATTTTCTAATTTCAGTGGGAACACAGCTGAAATAAAGGTAGAACTGTGTTCTTAAAGTCTTAATTCCGAATGTTTTAAGTATCCTTAAATCGAACAGGAAGATACCGGTCTGCAAATTGAATAGAGTTTTTGTTTGTTTGCAGGTCTATCTGTAATGACAGAAGAGTTTGCCAGTCCCAGAATGCCTTGCTTTGGCTGGTATCCGATTCTTGAACTCAATTCCATTCTGATACTCCCCATGGTATCTTACTGACTATTTTATCTGAGTGGCATGCAGTGCGGGCGCATGCTACTGATGCAAGCACGCTACTACAACTTTAACAGGCTAAAAAAAAGAAGAAAAAAGCTTTAGCTTCTTAGTTATACAAAGAAATGATGCAAAAAACCATTGAGCAGCACTAACTCACAGACTAATTACAAACTAAATTGTGCTATATATTAGTATAAAAACATGTTTTAGTAAGAATGGCACTGGTTCAGAAGGAATTAGGACTTCCATCTTGGTTCCGTTCAGTCCACAGTGAAAACATTGTAGTACAGGCCTGCCCTGTTGCCTGAGCAACTTGTGACCATGGCTTTTGGCCACAACCGCTTCCATTTCTTCCCTTTTTATATCCGCCATTGGTGGTACATTCTGGGAGTAGCCCAGGTCAGGTCTGGTCATCTTTCCTAACGTGGCACCAGAATAGTTCATTCTTATCCTCTGATATTTTCTTAATATCATTAATGTTTCCCTCTTCTGATCTCTCAAAGCTGGTCAGTCTTAAGGGTCATCTTCTCCTGTAGACACCATGAGACGCATTGCTACTGGTAGATGGTCTGTCAAGCCTGCTAACTGGGTAATAAAGCTGAACTCTTCCACTTCCTGCAGAAGGAAAACAAAAGTAAGAAGGAAGGAATTGAAAAACTGACCTGTTACACCACACACCAGCACTCAGCTTTTATGCCTCTTTTTTGGTTTACTTTGAACTACCTTACTGTATTAGCAGATATATGGGACCAGCCTAATCTGGGTCTGCAGTGCTGTCCAGACAAGTTTGTTGTGTGAGTTACAGCTCTTTTTGTCAGCTCTGAAACTCACCACTTTCCATTCCAGGTAGAGACCTTCTTCTGTATAAAGCATATAGTCAATCCTCCTCCCGTTTCCTTTCAACGATGCCTTCCTCCCCTTCTGACTGGAACTGTGGTTCTTGCTGGTGGGATAGACTAAGTATCCTTTCCTTCCCTCTTCACTTTCCAGCACCCTATTTCATTAAAAAACAAAACAAGTGTTTTAAATGTTTGCTTATTCTGGCCCTCCATGCATTATCTAGATTCTCTCCAGATCCCCAGTACAGGTAACGCCTGTCCAGAAGGACTGTTAAACTTCTAAAGCACACCTGCTTCCCAATGTGTTTTGTGATAGGAGGCTGTACTAACTGCTGACAGCACTCTTCAAGTCTAACGGTGGGTTTGGCATCACTGGTGCTGTGCTGGTGGACCTACCCTTGTAGCCAGAATAAACCTCTGGGAGGAGGGCCTGAATCTAACAGAGGAGGAAACTGTTCCATGGATTAAACCCAGTGCTTTGATACCAACCTCTCCATTCTGATCAGGGCAACTCCTTGTGAAACTAAGACTACCAGCTTTACAGACAGAGTATGGATGAGGAATGGTTTTCAGGAGCATACCTTTGGGCATGTACTAGTTGGGTTTGAGCGAGCCTCAGCATCACACTACTGTGTCTTGGACCTCAGGCTCTTAATGTCTAGTAATGACAGCCTAATTTATTTGACTGCTGTATGTGACGCTCTTCAAGCTCCTCTACAGAGGACTGACTCAGAGGGTGTATTAGTACTGCCCCCATCTTGCATGGAGATTTCCCAACCTAAGACCACATACAGAAGCAAAGTGAAGAATCAGTTTTGTAGATACCAGTCTTGTGTTCAGGTAATTAAATTGCAGCTCTCCCATTAAAATTTGTAGTTTGGGTGCTTAAACCTTAACAGTAGGTTTTATACTTTATATAGAAAACTATTAAGGCCCCTAGCAACTTGATCTGTCTTTGAAGTTAGGCCTGCTTGGAACGTGACTTTGGACCAGAGAGCCCCCAAAGGGCACCATCAGTCTATTTTTTACAATAATTCTATGTTGCTGTGCTGTTCTGTGTTGTTTTGCTGTGGTATTGGGTTTGGAAGGAAACTTGTTTGACCTTCTTGTATTCTATTTAGAAGCTAAGGAGGGCTAAAGGCAATGGGTACAACTGTGTCTGCAAAAGCAGGAGCTGCAGACGGTAACTGCATGGGTAGGGCGTTATGAAGTCAGTGGCAGCTGTTTGCATGGTAACTCTGCATGCAGAGTGGGACAGATCAGGTTGTGGTTTTGTTATCTGGCTTGAAACACGAACAATCTACTTTCAAAACCACCTCCTGGAAAATCATTTTCCTTTACTTACCTGCCAAAACCTGAGCTCAAGGTTCTGTGATTTCCCTTGTAAGAGTTGATTACACCATTAAGCTACATCATCAACTGTAGCAGGAGAAACACTGAGCCATGAACTTGGGTCCTAGCAGGTACAAAGCCTTTAATTTCACCTTGGAAAAAAATAAGATATTTTTGATCACCCAGTTTTTAAGGCTTGACTCTGGATGGGTTTTATGGGTTTGGGTTTAGGAATTTTTTAATGCATGCGAGAGTACAGAATGAAGGAAAAACAAAGAGACAAACACCAGACTCTTGGGCTGTGTTTTAATGTTTAAGATTCAAATGGTTTGTCAACTTTTGTCTCTTTGGAAGGATGCAAATGGTGGCAGAGGGGACACACCACTTGCTACAGCTGATTGGGTCTTCGTATAATCTGCAAGCTCAGGTCAATTGATACATACAAGAAGTTACTTGGTCATATAGTTACTTCATTGGAATTTAACACCCTTTGGACTTAGGGAGCTATTGAAGGTTCTTAGAATTTACCGTAACCAGTTTATGAGAGTAAGCTTCCTTTTATGTATTATTCAGGGTTTTTAGATTGTCGTGTAATAACTCGTGTTAAAATAGCATACTGTTTGCACCCCATTTGCAAGCTGATTCTACAAAGAGCTGCTGCAAATGATTCACTTCCTGAAATTCTTTTTCTAGGTTCAAAAAAGCAAGCTCTTTGATGGGACTGACCTCTTTCAAAAATTGTATTTATATTTGGCAAAGCTAATTAAGTAACAAAGTAGAAGAAACTGCTGATGAGTGCTGCAGTATTACTGCAACAAAAATCTTATTTGCATTAATTTAAAAGATGAATTTGTTTTAGCTTCAATTGTTTCTTTTTAAAGGTCTCTGAATGTTGGGTATTCACTTCATGTGCACAACTGCTCACAGAAGGGAAATGTTAATTTCAAATACATGAGGAACATGAATTCTAAATGTGCATCTTTCTGCTTCTGACTAAAACCTGTGTCACTTGCTAGGCAGTGGTTTGCCCTTTAGTCTCTACAGGAAGTAGACACAAATACTGAAATCTGGCTGTGCCATGCAAAGTTAAATGCTAACAGTTTAAGGGAACATAACTGTAACTGAGTTGCACAACTAAACCTGAGTTTTATCAGAATAATTGTCTTAATTCAAAGAACACAAAGAAAGTGAGGATAAAAAGCAATTGGAACTTTATTTTTAACTTGAAAGATTTTTCAGTCCCAGTACCTCCAAGGTTTAAGTGTGACATCAGCTGCTCTCCAGCTGATGGTTTGTTTAGGGGTGACTGGAGCTGCAGTGAACAAAGGAGTGTGAAGAGCAGTATAGGTAAGGGAGCCATAAAGCAAATCATACTCCCCCATCATACAGCTCAATGGACCATCTCTCATTGAGGCGAGAGGCACCCAAGTTAAGGAAACCTTTTCTTACTGGCGTTGCAGCCTGTCACCCAGAATTGTGAGCCACTGTCCAGCAGTGGAGACTGGAAGAATTTGTATTGAAATCTTGTTTCATAGCTGTGCTGTAATAGTCTCTCCTGTGCCAGAGTCTATTCAGGGTTTAGAGACAAAACTGGGCTTATTCCAGTGCTTTGCTAGAAGGTGACCATCATCTTTGTGAGACAAGATTATTTGTGCGCGCTTCATGAAGCCTTCCTGAGCAGAAGCTTGTGTGGCTTCCAGCATTGTGGCAAGGCCCAGATTGTTACATCTAGCTTATTGTTCTATAATTATAAATGACTTGCTCGTTATTTGCACCAAGTATGTTCCTCTAGCTCAATGTTTTACATATGCTTTACTTAATATGAAAGAGATATTTAAGAACTAGTTGTTCTGCTGCTTTTATAGCCTAATTAGTTTGGTACTGTGAACTACTTAATTTTATTTATAAACTAGAGAAGAATGCTGATGAAGAAATAAGTCTCTGGGTAGCTTACATTGCCAATATAAACTTCTGTAAAGCTTGATCAGGGTTTATTGAAAAACCTGAGAACGGATCAGTTGGAGGCTGTACCCTGTTTTGCTGTGTATGAATGATTAGCTAGTCAGTGCTGCACAGCTTCTGGGCTACTGAGCATTTAAATGCCTTTAAAGCCCAGATTCCACTAATGGCTGTTTTACCAAACTTCCTGGCAGTTATGTTTACCAGTCCCTTGCAGAGATAGGACAGGCGTTCTCAGCCCCTCGTGGAAGTGATGCTTTCTCTAACATGTAAGCACACCTATGTACACATGCAGATCCCTGCAGATCTGCATAAAAAGCTAGTGGGAATTCTCTTCCAATAGAGGGTTTTTTCATCAGTTTAAGAGAATTAGAACATCTTGCAGAAAACTGAGAGCTTAATGTATATTCTGTTAGGAACCCTCAGTTATCTCATACTGAGGTGCTGTACATACACATAGGTAGCAGAAGTAATACTCTGAAATCTTTATTGATGATTTCATAGCTCGTTATCTCTAAGTCATGTATTTGTCTGTGAAAATTAATTGCTTAATTACAAGTAACCGTTCAGGGAATAAAACAAAATACCCCAAAAGTAATTTGGTGACAGATTGTTTCAAATGGCCACTTGAAAACACAGGAGGGTTTTTGGTTTGTTTTTGATTTATTTTTTTTAAAGAGCTGCAAGCCTGCTCTTGGAACCATAAAATAGAATGTTATGCCCACATACAGATTTGCATCTGCAAACTTGATTGTGGTGCCAAATTACCTTACTTTTGCTTTCCAGAAATCCCTTTCATATGTACAGAATTCATATTCTCAACATATGAATAGAAATGCCTTGAAATTGTGCAGGCTCTTGAATGTGCAAGCTAGAACATCTTACAGTTAGCCATGACAATAACATGTTTAATCCATTAAACTAGCCTGCAAGATAGAGAAGGTGCAAAAAGGATTATGGCATTCATTAAGTGCTGCTCTAAAATATACAAAGATTATTAATTTCTCTCCACTGTACAGGTATCCAAGAAATTTATCTTAAGACTTCTGCAAATTAAGTATTTTTATATTTCTCAAGTCCACTAGCTCAAACCAAAGATGGCTGTTTCTCAATATCAAACACCCCTTAAAAGTAATGCTGCTCTAGAGTTGCTGATAGGTGTTAAGTCATATTCCTAGTTATGGCTGCTGTGCTATTTAATTCCTCTCCCTCTGCAAACTTTCTTTTTGAGGTGTATTGAATTCTGCAAGCTTTCTAGAAGGGGTAATTAGTTGTTGGGTTGGGGGTGGTGTTTTAAACTTTATGGGTTTTTTATTTGAGGAAAAGTACATTTCCTAGTAAAATGTGCATTTCCAGTCTAGGTAGGACCAACTCCAGACATGTGAAAACCCAGACTGCACTTGTTTTCATCTTTTCACCCACTGAAGCCAATTCTATTAGACTTTGAGAAGCATCCACTTTTTCCCTTTTTTCCTCTTCCTCAAGTCTCCTGAGTGAAAAATTGGTTGGTTTAGTTGTGTTTGGTTTGTTTTTTACAGTCCCTAAAACAGCCCTCGGTTTGTGAAATGTTCAGTAGCAAGCAATGAACTGGCTTTTAAAGAAGTTGTCTAAAGCATGTGGGAGGATTAGGAATTGCATACTTCTGTAGGTTATCTGGAGAGCACACTTCTTCATCGTATAATCCTTCGGGATCCAACAAGGTACCTGTGAACAGAAAGGGAAATGTGACTGTCCCAGCGTACCTCCGGGGACATGCCTCTGGGGAAGCTTCCAGAGGCACAGGATCCCTGTTGGGGCGATGGGAGCACTCTGACTGAAAGCACTCTGCATTCACTTCTCTCTCCAGAACTCCCAACTGGCTGCCACCCTTCAAAACTGCTCCCTTGCAGTTTCCCAGCCCCAGTGTCTGTTTTTTATGATTTTCTGCTACAACAGTAAAGCCACATTGTTAAACAGTTCCACGTTCTTACCTTTAGTATCTTCACCGCTACAATTGTTCCTCTAGTCTAATTTCTGATCTAAAAGTTCACCAAGTATCTTGGAGTTCCATGAAATCTTTTATAAGATGAACCCTACAAGTTCATAGTGTTGTTGAACTGCTTCGTTACGTTCTCACTTAGAGTATTTACAGAACACCAAATGGAACGTTCTGATCAAAAGATGCAGGCTTCCACTGCATGCAGAAATAATTTGTGTTTTACCCCCCTGCAGCAAAGCAATCTGGAGATTATTTTAGAAGTAGAACAGGTGTGGGACGGCATTCACATAGCTTGATGCTTAAGTTCTAGAATGTGGAGTGAGGTTTGAGATCTCTGTTTGGTTCTTAATTACAATTAAACAAGACACTGTTAAGGTTTATAAAATACATGTTACAGAAATACCCCTTGTAACTACTTGGTCTCCACCAACTCCTCCAGTTAGTTAGCTGCACTACCTGCTGCGTATAGATGTCATGTGGGTGACAGACAAGTCAATGTTCATACACTGACGGCTAGCCAAGGTCTTACCGATCGCCCATGGTTTATCCTCCCCAGGACCAATTCGACATGGGTCTTTGTAGTGCGTAAACAGAGAATGCTGCTGCTCCAGCTTGTCGTCTGCAGGGAAAGAACAAGCCCAAGAAAAGGAACATCAGCTGCATGTTGTGAACCTGTGGACAACTCTGTGTTCTGCCACAACAGAAAAGGCAAGTCCTCCTTCCTGCTTGTATACATCTCTAGAGTTGTTCTGAATCAGTTCAGTAGTAGCTTTACAGAACAGAAATATCTTGTCTTGATCAGAAATTCCAACAAATGCTTGCTAGTAATAGTGCTTTCCTACAAAGTTTCTTCATGAAAGACATATTTTGGTAGTTTCTAGCTGTAAACTCAAGTAAAAGTTTCCCAGCACACTTCCCTACCCTGCCGTTGCCATTGCCTCACTTACACCAGTACCAAACACTTGCTGAGATAGACCCCACAGTGGAGAACTGGCCTGAGTTCGCAATGGCAAGATAAATGGCTGTTTGGGGTGTACAGACACAGCTCACTGACTTTGAGATAAAAGCCTGTGCTTTACTTGCTTCAGAAGAATTGACTGCCTGAATGTTTTCCAAGCTATAACAGATAAGAGAAAGGACAGGCAATTAATAATTTTCTTGGGATATTATCTACATTATTAAAGCCATTCTAAACATAATCAGCATGACCTATCAACTTTAATTAATTTCTTGCTAATTGCTACTCTGCTCCTTGCATTTCAAGTATACAGTGCATCAAGCTCGTAGGATCATTTAGTAAGAAATCCTACAAAAATGTATATATCAAAATGTCAGACACTGAACAAATAAGCATGTTCTGTGCACGCTGTTTAACGTAGCAGTCATTATACCTGGGGAACAAGCACAACCAGATCTCGAAAATACCAGCTGCTACAATTCTGGTTTTGCTAAATGACAAAGAAACTGGCAACAGCTCCTGATAACTTTCTTTCTTGCAGCAGTTACACCTTTTACAAGGTTAAAACTTCTTAGCAACACTTGAAGGCTCTCTCTTGGGATCAACAGAATATTTGCCTATGTTTGGAGCTGCTGCTGGAACACATTTGTCACTGTCTATTGCCAAGACAACAGAACATGTAAGTACGCATGAAAATGGCCTCCTTTGAAGTCAGAAACCAAACTTTGAATCGTGAGCTGTGTATCCGAGACAGAACACAGCTCTCACTGTAGGAATCACATGAGATCCCCTTGTGTAAAAGGCTGTTCTTGCCAAGTGAAGGAGTGGTTGCCCTCTCCCTGTTCAGGAGGAAGCAGAAGCCAAGCGTGGAATGCAGTGGTACTGTGTTCATAGCTGTAGGCGCTTTCGCCATTTTGTTATTAATAGTCATGACTCTCCTCCAGCCTCTGCATCCACACCAGCTGATTCATCTCATTACAGCTTTCTAGCTTCCCCCTCTGCCACCCCAGCTAGCTCTTGATCTTGAGAACATCCTCGTAATTGCAGGGAGATTGAAAAATGAATTTGCCTGAGTATGCTGAAGCTGTGGCAGAGGATGGGAGGACTGACCCTCCCTAAGATTTGCCCAATATGCAATGCAGGGAATTGCTTTGTTTGAACAGTAAATTGTTTATTTCATTTTTATGAAAAAGTAGAAGATGAAATCTGTGCAGTTGTTCATTTCTCCAGGTTCTCTCTTTTTATATCATATGTCCACAAAATTTCCCTCAAAACCAAGATAGATTAAAATTTTATCATGATTACTTTGCAACTGTGGCACTGACACCAACAAGTCACAGCTGATAGGACAAACTTAACTCATCTGACAGGAAGGCATTTTCTTTTATGCTAAAAGATTTAAAAACATAATAGGCTTTTATACAAGTCAATCCAAAGCAACCTGACGGTAAGTAGCTTCCTAATATAATGTTCCCACTAAGTGTGAATTCACTGTATGAACGTTGTCATAATGTTCTGTAAAACTGGAGGGGAAAACTGAGTTGCAGAAAATTTGTCATAAGCATAAGGTCACTCATAGACCTGGAGATCTTTGAAAACTGTACTGTCAATACAGCTAAGAATAGAAGCTTGATATTCACTGAAATGTTTATTACTTGCCATATCAGTCTGGGGAGAAAACCATATACAGAATTACAGGAAGCTTATTATTGCTTAAAAAAAACCTAATCACAAGATGTTCAATTCCCTGTAATGCTAACAAATGTCCCTAAAACAATGAGTAATATAAAAATGGAGGAGAAAACTTTAAAACATTGCATTCATCATGCTTAGTGGATAAGGAAAGAAAGCTATCTAAAAATAAAAAAATCAAATAGCCAGCTTCATTTCTGTTTCCAGGCTGTGTGGATATTACAGGGGAGGAGGATGTAAATAAGTGGCAGAAAGAGCAAAAATAAAATGGATTTTTATAACCTACTTTTCAATCCTCTTTAGTAGTAGTTGCAGTGTTTACAACTATTATTTGCAAAAGCAAATAGTTATTTTTACTTCTGCTTTAAAAAGATGGTCACAACACCATTAATTATACTCTGTGCTTTTTGTTCAAGATTCTTGGTTAGGGTGCCAGAACTTGTTGGGTAGAGAATACTGACCATATGTTCTGCCTCTGAGCAACCTCCTGTTTCTCTCTCTCTTCTCACTGCACAGTTGAATTAGATGGACACCTATTATCCTACAATTTTAGTTACTAATGAAAGACATGTATGTTACGGGATTTTTGTAAACGGGGATCAAAATCACTTTCAATTTGGGTTTGACTGGGCAGTCTCCCTTTTAGTATGCAGCAGATTGTTTATTTCCTTGATGGACAGCTCTGCCTTCAGGCTACTCCATCCATCCAACAATATCACAAGTGAAACAGTCAAATCACAGCAGATGTGTCCATTTGTATCCCCCAGCTTCTGTCACCTTTCCTCAGGACTGCTGCAGTTGCCGGCTCAGCCTGTCTGTGCAGCATCTTGGCTGACGACCTGTTAAGACCACATTTCTTCCTTCCTTCCCTAAAACACTCACTAGCATTGCTAACATTACATTTTATCCTAGTATGTGTTTAACTACAGTATTCTGTAGCCATTCCCACTTACTGTTCACCTCCACAGTGCATAACGGATTCTTCTACCAGTCAGAGCGCTTGGCAGCACCTTCTCAGACATTCTGAGTTTACTTTGGATCAAATAATTGTGAGTGATTTATTTTTTGTACAAACAACAGAAGGGCTGTGTTTTGGGTTGATGGTCTTTTCTACCCAATTAAATGTTTCTCCAACTTTGCTAAAAATCTTAGTGTCTGATACAAGTCCCTGAGATTAGACAATACTGGTTATTTTTCAGATCAGACAATGCCTGCTTCTTGTTTCTTAAAATTGCCTTTGGCCCAGTGGTTGCTTTCAGCCTCAGTTACCTGGGCTTCTCATGAAGACTAGAGAATTCCCACTGCACTCTGTGTGGGCTGTTTAACTGTTAACAGAACAGAAGATTTATGTTTGGAAAAGGATACCATCTCTGCACACTCACCACCCATTAATTATGGTTTTGTGGAGTTTTTTCTTCTAGTACCCTCTGCATCCAAATACAGAAAAAACCCCCAAACAAACATTTTATTAAAATAAACCCAGAAGTACACAGATTCAGTTAATTTTTTCCCAAGACTGATTCAGCAACATTTTGTTCTCTCTGCATCATTAATCTTCTATGTCTGTGTATGTGCACTATCAAATTATTTTTAACTGCAAGAATTTACTGTTTTCTCCACAAAAATCCTGTAACACACATATCTTTCATTAGCAACTAAAACTCTGGGACAATAGGTGTCTACCTTATATTGCTACTACAAGTCACAAATTACTGCCCTTTGTGCCTTGAAAACCATCATGCCTAATAACTCAGCAGAGCTCAGAAGCATGAGCTGCTCTCCTTGGCTCATCTCAAGGCTAGTTCCTATTTCAGAAGTATCTGTGGCAATTAAATCTTTCCTTGCAAAAGCTGGTCACAACTTAGTACACTGCCATAAGCCACAGGAATCAAGAGCTTTCCTGTTCCTTTTTGGAATAGGAAGACACCAGGAAAAGGAAAACCTTGTCTTACCAGAGGAACAGTTATCGAAGTTGAGATCTCCACAGATGACATCAAAAGCCACCAGCTCCTCTGGATTGGCTGTACTGGAGGAGGAGGTAGATTTTCTGAATTCAGACAGCCAATCTTGAAGCATATCCAGTTGCTCACATCGAACAGTAGTATCTCCTGTAGAAACAAACCAACAAACAAATAGGCAAACCAAGAAATAAGCCCTCCCTTTAGCATGTTACTCAGCTAAGCTCCTGCTAGACATCTTGAGAAAAAGGAACTACACGTTTTGATGATTTAAGTGTCTCCCTCCTGGAATCAATCATAGTAGGGACGCCTGAAGAAATAAAGAGAGAAGTCATCTGTGCTGCAGCCAACCAGACCAAATGATGATGGTTCTAGCCACAGGAGGAGGATGAGCTGATGTGCTACATTTATATTCAGGAGTTCACAGTTAAAATCCTACTTCAGACAACACTGGACAGCATGTTCTGGGATAAACAACCTAATCATTCTTGGCTTTGCTTTCTCATTTTTAAAAATGAAAAATTTAACTTTAAAGTATTATTAGTAAATACACATCAATGGTAAATTCAACTTACTCATACTGCAGCAGTCCATCAAGGAAGAGTTCTATTTGTTTTCAAGTAAGAATCCCTAAACGAAGTATCTTTAAAGATATGTGTAAATAAAGGTTTAGGTGGGCAGTACTTCAGAAATTAGGATCCAAAGCATTTTCAGCAGCTGCAAGGGAATTAAAATAGGCTACCTGTGCTGAGGAAGTGCTCCTGTTTTATAGGAGTGATAGGAAAGGGTTGATATTGATTAGTTGCAAAATACTTATTTGTGAAACCATCTGACATACAAACCAGCTCTTTAATTATAGCAAGTAACCACACAACTTCAGGCACATTAGCCGAGATGAAGTCTAAGAAAAAATTAATTATTGTTTCTCTTAAAATGATTACAGCAAAAGCTTAATGTGGGGAAAAGGAGCAGGAAGAGACATATTCTAGAAATGACTGTTTACTGTATTGTCTTCCCTTCCCTTCCCTTTTGTTTTCAGTGTACCTACAGTTAGCAGTTGTAATTTTGCTTCTTTCAGACTTGATATGTCAAGTCAGAACCTTACTCTTCTTCAAGATAAAAAGATTTCAAATGCCACAATAAGAAGAAAAAGCAGCAAACTGACAATGACTTAGTCTGACTACAATTTTATTTTAACTGTACTTATTACTTCATGCTAGCTGTTAAAAAGGTGTACACAATTAGAAACATGAGTTATCTATGTCCAAAGCTCTTTTCAGTGGCCATGAAGGAGATGGCAACTGCAACCTCACAGCTTGTTAATAATTCTTCTCAACTGCAGCTGTCTCCTACACTCTTTGATGGACTTGTAAACTGTGAACTCTGCAGCACGTTGTAACTGCGTTAGCATACTGACAAACTTGTGTTATTCCCAGCAAATCTTTACCAGTTGGGCTGTGATATAAAAGCAGGTACAAGTGCTTCCTGGATCTATTCCCTAACCTACAGTCTCTAGTTACTTGTACCTCAAGTTCCCATAGTACCCTGATCACGCAGCTTGACACAAACCCTGACCAGTGTATTTTGGAGCAAACCCCTTGCTACAGCAGCACAGGAAGCCCTGCAGTGGAGGCGTAGCTAGACAAAAGCACAAGAAATAGGTCACATGGAATAAATACAGCCTGGAGCAGGTGACACTAACCACAAAAGGTGTGCGTGACTACCACGTACCTTCTGCTTAACTAAAAGATACAAATGAAGTTACAGATTCACAGAAAGCATGAGCTTGAAAGGGACCTCTGGTGATCATCTAGTCCAACCCCTCTGCTCAAGCAGGGTCACCTGCAGCATATTGCTCAGGACCAGTTAGGCTTTGAGTATCTCCATGGTTGGAGACTCCATAACCCTTGGGTAACCTGTTCCAGTGCTAAGTCACCCTTGCAATAAAAATGCTTGTGCCTGTTGCCTCTCATCCTGTTCCTGGGCAGCTCTGAGGACAGTCTGTCTTCACCTTCCTTACACCCTCCCATCAGGTATTTACACACTTGGATAAGATCCCTCCTGAGCCTTCTCTTCCTGAAGCTGAACTGTCCCAGCTTTCTCATTCCTGGGGAAGCTTATGGACAGTCCTCCTCCTGCAGCATCTGATTTTTTCTCTCCTATCTCATCTCCTTCAGTCAGTACTTTCTTCTGCCCTGCCTTTTTTTCCTCATAACATAACTTTTAAGCGTGGTACATGTTGACAATAACACAGTAACATCTTGCTCCTCAGAAAGTCCTGATTATATAAATTGCTTAACTGTCTAAGACCAGTGTTTACATCCCTGAACTGTCAAGGGTTTTTTGCCTTTCTGCAAATTATTCAGCTACCATGACTTCACTCGAATGAGTGATAAAACAATGCAGCCATTACCATGTGGGCATAAAACTCGGGCACCAACCAGTCACAGACCAGTGTGAACAACATAGCAAACCCACACAAAGGTAAAATTCTCCAAACCAGAAAACTCTTAGGAAAAATAAAAGATAGGCAAAAACATTCTCAGAGAATATTATGAAAGGTGTCTGGTACCATGCGTTGCTATTATTAAAAAAGAATTAGCTACATAGTGACATACAGCTCCCTCGGTAAGAATGCTGAGCCTTTGTAGCAGAACCCTATGCCAGAGAACATCAGGGCTCTACAGGATCATTGTAGACTTGGGACTCTAGAAAGAGATGACTTATTTCTTTTCAGAAGTGTAGAACCTGTGAGAGTCTGGCATCTCTGGTTATCCCCACTAGAGGTCATAGCAGTAACTGCACTTCAGTACACTGTGCAGTGAAGTGAGCTACATTTCCGTGACAAAGATGGGATCCTCTAATGAAACTTGAATAAAACTGTTTTCCGAGCTTAGTATTAAACTCACAGTATCCAGCTTACTGCAGCTATACAGCAGGTACTGCGTGTATCTGTACACAAAGGTTACCAGTGAGGTTCAGTCTTACCAGCTCCCAAAGATCAGTAGCTTTGGAGATTAAGATAACTGAACTAATCAGACACCTAAGTAGAGGAGAAGCCAAACCTGAATCCAGAACAATCAAGAGAGAAGAAATTTCAGAAACTGCTGCTGAAATGAAATGGCATCAGAAGAGAACTGAGTAGTAACTCCCAACACTAATATTCAACTTCTTCTTCCAGCCTTCAGCTTTAATTAAACATTCAGATAGAATCACTGATCTGATTGACTGCCACCAGTGATTAACCAGAGAACACAGGTTTGTGCTAATTGCTCTACACTCTTTTCCTCAGTAACTGGCCTGGAAAAATGCAAATAATTGTGTTGTGGCTAGTTCCCACAGTCAGCATTTCCCATTTCTTTCCAAGTTCCCTTCAGCTTCAAATTTTGTGGAAAGATGAAAGGGTAGTGTGAGAAACCTCAGCCACCATAAATAAATTCTTCACCTTTGTTCACTATGGGATAATCATACTTGCCTTTCCATTCACACTGGAAATGTTTCATTGAAGTCCTGGCTTCAGTTAGAGCTTCAGGTAGGTAGACACTGAGGAAGACCGTTTTGTCCTACTCTGAAAGATGTTAGAAGGAGCACTTTGGTGGCTGAACAAAGCAGCTGACAGGCCTAGTCAGAGGAGGTGCAAAGATACAGTGGAGGTTTTTAGAACTAGAGTTCTCAGCAGTAGTAAGTGCTATGGGATACACCAGCATTGCTAGTTCAGAAACATGGAATCGCTGCCTGAGGAAGCTTAGCACTGAAGTTACTCCTGACTGCATGGTCAGGATTTCAAACACTGAGGGATTGCTCAGTCCTGAGTGGAGTCCTCTTTAAAGCTATGTGTAGGCTTGTGGGACCCGAAGCTGGTGCTCCAGAAGCATGAGTTGCCAGTCACTGGTGCTGCTACTGACCAGAGTCACTCTGAATGCAAAGCAGGGACGTGAAGGAGGTGATGAGGTAGCTCCAGCACGCTGCGTCATTGGGACCCTGGGCTGAGCTAGCTCCAGGCTTACTGTCCCCATGGCTTGCTGGGGACTCAAAGGGACTTGGGAGGCAGGTGGATTCTAGGCAGCAAAACCTATCCAGAACATTAATCACTGACTAATAGAAAGACATAAAAGAACCATGTAAATTTAACAGCCCCTTGGAAAATAATTACATTCAAGTCTCATTAAAGGATCCCTTCATTTGTCACAGAAAAATGCGGCTGTTGCCACAGTAGAAAGGAAGAGCTGCTTCATAGCACTGTTCAGTAACAGGTAGAGAATTGTGAGGATAAGCTACATCTAATTCCAAACTTTTATTGACAAAGGTGAATGTCAGGTCTGAAAAAACTGCTCAGAACAGGGTTGAGCCAGCACATCTCTTGAAAAAAAGCATTAGTGGTTCATCCCTGACCAGAAGCAGTTGGATCCCTTCATTTCATACTCATGTAAGTATCAGAACTGTCAAGTCTAAGTTTATGTATTATAGAAGGGAAGCCAAATTGCACTCAGCCATGTATGACAGGATGATTTAAACAGCTAACCTTTTAAACAGTGCTTGTTTTTATAGATACCACAGCTTTACATCGTTGAACTGGGTTTTGGATAATTTTTTTAATGTGTGAAGTGTTATGAATCAGATGATACAGATCAGAACACACAGCTCTGCCAAACTTATGAACTTTAGTTTTCCATTTCATTACATAAACTAATATGATATATCAAAGGACAGTTAGACTCTTAAATCATTGTCTGCTCTATTTGAATGTAGTTTGAACCAGATAAGCCTAAAAATATGAAGCAAGAACATTAAGTAGGAAAAAGAAAGGTTGCGTTTTACCCTTGAAGAAGCTTTAGGCTGACTTAGAAAGTAGAACATTACTTCCCCATTTGTCTTGCCTCCCCCCTCTTCAATATTTTAGGGATTTCACAGTGTGGTTATCGAAGGCTACCTGTGAATACGTGACTAGGTAGTAAAAATGGACATTTATAACCTCAACTAGAACAGCAACAAATCTGAGCTCCACAAAAGCAATCCCTCAGTACGTTACCATAATTCTAGAGCTAAAAATAGAAAACCAAGAAGGATGTTACACCGTTAAAATGAAGCTGAAAAATTCATGAATCTTCTTTAGACTACGGAGTCTCTCTAATGTACGTCAGGGACTGGCAGTTTTGTTCCCAAGTCTGTCTCTGTGCAAGCGAAGCCCTGACAAAGTGGAATGAATGCGAGCTGCCTGGCTGGGTTAACCCAGACACGCTGTAGTGCATCGGTTCAGAGTTCTCCATTTATAATACATCACTGTCTCCTCAGCTTCCAGCACACATCCTGTCTTCAAGCCATCCAGGAGGGCTGTGGCTGCTCTCCAGCTCTCAGGAGCACAGGAATCGCAGTTGCTCAAGTAAAACTAAGGATATCCACCCCTTTGGCTAAATTAAATTCTTACACAAAGTAAACATTTGCAGATTTGGCTTCTACTTTATTGCTACACCTACTCTTAGTATAGAGCTGATAGTTTTGACACAAAAGACAGGGGAGATACATGGAAATTTTTCCACAGATACCTCCAAGAATTTCAAGTATTTGTCCATTTTAATTGGTGAGCATTCAGTCAAATAGCTAAAATGGAGAAGTGTCTTGATTGCAAAATGCATGCACCAGAACACGAAAAATGGAATTAGCTGACCCAAAGTTACTAACTTTTCTTCCCCTTGCTTTCTGGACTCAGGTTTAAAATGGACATAAGGATGCCCATCTACCTCACTCTTGTTCTGAATGTTAATATTAACAGGAGAGCTGAGTGTTGAGATACCACCAGACAGAAAAGGACGTAAGATGGTTGAGGAGGAACAGGCTCCACCACAAGCTAACAGAGCTACATGAAATTCCAAGT
The DNA here is from genome assembly GCA_013401335.1 of Brachypteracias leptosomus. Taxonomy (NCBI): domain Eukaryota; kingdom Metazoa; phylum Chordata; class Aves; order Coraciiformes; family Brachypteraciidae; genus Brachypteracias; species Brachypteracias leptosomus. The sequence continues at coordinate 59,961 of VYZX01004568.1, read as the reverse complement.
CTGGTTATGGGAAGCACCAGAGCCCACATATCTCACAGACACAGAAATCTGCTATTAAACAACATCTCATTCTTTTTAAAGATAATTCAGTGAAAATTCAAAAAAAAGTGCCTTGCACACCCTGCTAGGAGTTTTTGCATTTTATTTCTCTTTAAAGACCTTAGAAAATATTGTTTCATGAAACTAAGGGAACGAAGCATACTCTGTCTTGCTGTAGTAAATGTAGTAGTGGAACTGCTTTTAAACATGACCAAGAATTTTTCAATAAGCGTGTTAACTTTCTAATCATTTACCTATGAAATTTGCAGGTCAAAAACCAGAGAATTTGGGCTTATTCCAGCTGCTGATTTCTGATGGAAAAACTGCCCTAACTTGTATCTTCTGATAATTCCCTAGTTATGTACAAAGAGATTTTAGTTTGTATGCTGACACTCCCAGTATGAGTTGTTAAATGCTGCTGACTAATGATAGTAGCAATGTATTCGCTAAAATAACAGTATTTGGTTAAGAGGGACCAAACAGGAGAAAAGCTCTGAAGGGATATTTGTTTGTGTCCTATAGCACTTAATTACTCCAAGACAGAAAATGTGAAGGTTTGGGGATAGACTTGTCCACCCTTCTTTCTTGGCTGTTTCACTGCCAGTTGCAACGCAGGCTGCACTTTGTTAGAAATCCTGGAGGAGCAACACCTGCTACCATTGCACAAGAATCCCACCACCACAGGCTTAGAAACAGTGAAAAACTAAGATAGGCAAATGAGGTCAGTACCTGCAATAGCTTGCAAGTGAGTGCAGGAAATGTATCCCACAATTCTTTGGTCCTGAGGTGTACTTCCCACTTGCACCTGGAAGGGAAGGAAGAAATAAAAAGGTGATTAATGTAAGAAGAGCTCATACAACTCCACTTCCAGCCCCAGCTGTGCAGCTAGTACATGGTACTGGCTTGGATCACCACTGCTTCCATCTAGCTCCATTTCAAAAACACACATGCAGAAAGCCACCAGAGACACACACTGGGGCTTACTGGGGTCCCTCTTGCTGCTAGCTCACTGACTCTTTCCTGATCACCATTACTTCTACATTTCAATTTTGATCTGCCACACATGCGAAAATGTGTCTTGCTCCCGCTCTTCACAGTCCCCACTAGTTCTCTGTCCCCGTTGCCTTGCCACCCTTTTGCACCCCAGCTCTTGTTCATAGGCAAGATTCAGGCCCACCACCACCCCAGTGCTGTTTAATGCCAATACTGTCAGCAGGCTAGATCCTGGTATCTGTGTAAGGCTGGAATGCAGAAGGAAAAATTGCTGAGGGAGTCCGGGGAAAAGGATGAAACATGAAATAAATATTTGTTTTGACCACGTTTTCTCCATTCTACAGCAAGTTTTGCATCTTGATGGATTTTTTACATTCTTCTGCAAAGAAGGGGGATTTTTGCACCATCTCAGCAAAGCATTTACATTCTTTGTCTCACAGCAGCAGCCCCATGTCTGTCAACCAGATGAAAACACCACGTGCACCCCTGTTCTTACACACAGAAGAGGCAGGCTCCCAGGGAAGCTAGAATGTAGTTTAACTCCTTGTATAGCGTATGCTACAATCTTGTAATAATGTATTTCTTTGTGGACACCCAAGTGAATTTGAATCAAGTTCTGGTTTAGGTTTTCACCTCTATTGAAGGTTTTAGCAGTTCTGGACTTATACAGCTACAAATCAAAATTCTCAATGATTTGAGGATCAAGATTTGGATTGAGGCAAGAAACTAGTTTGAGCATATGGTTTGCCTCTTGACAGTTAATGTGGCAACACTGCATGGGCTGACAGAGAAAAGGCCTATAGAGGAAAGTTGTACCCAGGGCTCAGAAACCAAAACCACAGCAGATGACTCCTTCGTGAGGCTAGGCTCAAATTTCACCTGACACCTCGAAATAACAAGCAGAGCTCCATTTCATACAGACACAATTTTGTCAGCTCGGTCGGTTTCCTTGGTTTTCAGCTATCCAAGAACCATCTGATTCATTTTCTAACAGGAAAGTTAGCTTTGCAGTAAGTGAATTTAGAACTCATTTGTACTCAACTATGCCTTGTTAGCTTTCACTTTTTGTTCCAGCTAGACGAGTATGTAATAAACAACGTGCATTATTCTGTCCTCAGTCTTTTCAGTCTCCCTTTAGACAGTTTTTCAGATGGATATTGATGGTGTTCTTATTGCTGTTCCCATACAGTTAACCTGCTTCAGGAAGGGTGAAGGCAGAGGAAGACAAGGAAAACACACGCAGTCACTGGTGGATCTACACCTAAGCCAGAGGATTCTCTTCAACTCACAGAACTGTAGCAGTCTCAAAGGAGGTGTCCCTCTGCTGGATGGCTATTAATGACTGCTGCAGAAGCTTTGCTATGCAGACCTCTTTCCTCCTCCCTCAGGCTGCCTTGGTCTGAATATGTCACAGTTGAATATTGTCAAGGTGAGTTAAAAGGAGCATTCTCTCCCAATTTTTTATGCAACATATGCCAGTCCAATAGAAAAGTGGGAAACCATTAGTTTATATCCTCTACTATCTTGGACAAGCAGGTATATGAATTATATTTCCCAAACTTAACTCAAGATCAGATTTTCTCTTCAATACTGAAAACTATATGTTGTAAAGTCTCTACTCGTTTACAAATTGCAGCATCTCCTGGCACAGAGAAAAAATGTGAGTGTGCTCCATCTTTCAATGCCATCTACTGTAACCACACTGAATAGAAAATCCTGGACGTAAAGTTTTCTGCCTTATAGCAAGAATATGCTGCTTATAATCCTCTTATTGACTAAAGCAGATGGAATCATTTTCAAATGATTTCTATCCACAAAGCATAAAAGATTTAAGTCTAAAAGCTGAACATTCAAACATAAATTATAGTCAGTTGAGAAAAAGAAGTCAACTCAAATTGGCTTTAGAATTTCCTGTGCAGCCTTAATGGAGTGCCTGACAAGGCCTTGTACTCATCAACCAATTTATGTGTAGGATCACACTCATTCCCATTAATCATAAATAAATATGTACAATATGGTGCCTTTGTGTGCAGAGACCTGAACTGAAATGGACGTGGGACCTTCCGCTCTGAAAGCAGGACAGGAGGTGGCCCAGCAGACAGACTGACTGCCCCATGTGCAGGTGGGTGAGTCCAACACGTGCCCCTTGGGTTTGCCACCACAGGGGACAGTGCCCCAGCATGCTGCACTCCCTGGGAACCAGGGCTGCTCTGCACTCGCCCCTGAGGGGAAAGGAAAGGGGCTCTCATAAACACTCTACTCATTTACAAAACCAACCAACACCAAAACTCAAAAGCAAGAGCTGAAGCTATTAACAGAATTAGAATTTCCTTGGAAAGTGCCAGCATGGAAGTACATCCAAAGCAGCTTGTCTCCCAGGTTATACATTTCCTCCAGCTTTTTTTGGCTTGATTGGAGTTTTTTGGAGCAGCAGTATTGATGTAAACTGCCAAGCAGAGTAATTTTGAGAATAATGATAATGGAAGCAAATATTTGTGACAAGTATGAGGAGATAAAATAAATATCCTTGCAGCCTCTTAATCAATTCCCAGCTACAATAGAAGCACTAGTATATAAAATATAATAGAATCATAGAATGGTTTGGGTTGGAAGGGAGCTTTAAAGGCCATTTAGTCCAACCCCCTGCAGGGAGCAGGGACATGTTAACTAGAGCAGGTTGCTCAGAGCCCTGGCCAACCTCACCTGCAATGGTTCCAGGGACGGGGCAGCGACCACCTCTCTGGGCAGCCTGGGACAGGGCTCACCACCCTCAGTGTAAAACATTTCTTCCTTCTATCCAGTCTAAATCTCCCAAAAGAGGGAGATTCTAAACTAAAATAAGTTTAAAACCGTCACCCCTTGTCTGTGACAACAGGCCCTGCTAAAAAGACTGCTCTGAAATAAAAAGGTAAGGAAAATATGGTTGTGCAGTCTAATTTGGTGTTTCACAGATGGACAAGGATTATGGGATGTGCAGACAGGAAAACTACTTAACCTCTGGAATATTACAAGCTCTGTAAATATGCATAAAAGCATTCCTTTGTGTGGCCAAATACAGTGGCTGCTTTTAGACTTCCATTTTTAAGGGTATATTATGCTGTGGTGACTCGGCCTGCAGGAAGGACTGAGCACTCATTTCAGCCTGCAACGTGGATCTTGGCAGAAAGGTCCCACTTCCACCAAGCTAAGTCAGCACTTCACAAATATAACACAATATTTGATGCTTAATACAGGAGAGACTTTTAAATTCACAGTTACAAAGAAAATATATGTAAGCAAATAAGCCACAGTGGCTCTTTCACCATAAGCCTGACTTAAGTTCACCTCAAGTGTTCTACGTTAGTAGCTTTGTATTACTAATACATTCACTGAATTGCCCTTCTATAGGTAACTACTTCAGATACTGCTTTCTAAAAATCATTATATAGTTTTAGTTGTTCCATGGACCACTCTTCTACATCTATGGAAATGTATAGGAGGGTAATATCTAAATATATTCCTAAGTTCCCCATATTTTAAAGTAGGATAATTCTTGCAAGAGGAAAAATTTGTATGTGATATCCTGTTAAACTCTGATGTCACCTAAAGGTAATACTAAACCCAAGAGAATATATTCATGTTTAATAAAGTCTCCTGATATAATTTTGACAGGAAGAAAGCAGTATTTTTCAATATTGTGCTGAAATACGCAAAATCTATTGCATATTTGCAAAGGTTAAGTAATCAAACTAGTCAAACATTTGGAAGCCTGGAGTGGATTCTGATCCCCACTGCACCAGTGAACATGACATTTTGTTAGCTGTTGGGGTGGGGGTTTACAAAAAGCTCACTACAGATGAGAAAGAGGCTTTTTTCCATAAAGGGAAAGCCTAGGAAGGTTGTGCTTGGAATTCAAAATGTCAGTTTCTACTGCTACATATTTCTATTTGTCCCCTGCCTGTAAATTAAATAAGTGCAAAACTGACAGCTCTGAATTTTTATTTTCAGAGCACTGTGTCAAGCACACAACAGTACTTGACATCAAGTACTTTCATTAAAAGATTTCCTCTGTATGCCACAGCACATCAGTACAGTCTGCTGGGAAGCCATGCTGGTCCTGTGCTGTACTGGGCAACCTTGTGTTTCACAGCCTGGTCCTGGATGGACTAAGGACTGGTACGTCCTCCAGTTAGACTGGTCCAGGTAATAAACAGTGCTCAGGAAAGAAAACAAGGCTACCAGCAGAGAGATTCTTGTTGACAAGAAAAAAAAAGTAGTGATTAGCAACAATTAAAATGTTAGAGCTAGAGTGAAGGAAATAACTTTAAACTCAGTCCCGTTACTTGCTAGCATGGGAATTGTCTGAGATAACTGGAAGATCTGGCACATCTCATGTTTTCCATAATCTAGTATAATAAGTATACCAAGCTGCAAACATGACAAATATCATATCTTTAACAGTTTGTATTTCCACACATCTCTCCCAGCAGTGCACAACAGTTTATTACTGCTGGATGTCAAGAAAAGCATCAACAAATTAAAAACCAGGGAAATGCTATCTAAATACCAGGGGTATTTCAATACCAGCTTCAAACGTGTCATTGCTGTGTTAATAAAGCATCAACTTCTGGGAAGGAAATGTTCTTTAATGCTTAAAAAATTGGGCCATGCCATACATGAGAAATCTCACTGGATTAAAGAATTAAACTAGATTCTCAAACACTGACCAATAATGCATAGACAAAAAAAAAGCGCCTTGTTATGAGGGGAACTTAGCCTTTAATGACATTTTCTAGAAGCTTCCCATTGCCAGGAGGTAGCCATTCAGAAAAATCCTAAATGAAGTAGACAGTTTCTTAAGTGTGTGCCCTCCAATATGAACTGTTCTTATATGTACAAGTCCAAGCATCTGCCATTGCCTCTTCCTTCATGAGAAGCAGATCCAGGTGTGCAACCCAGAAGAAAGCTAAACTGTTGGAATACTCCTGGAAAAAGAGCTCCACGGGGTTTATCAGCCCCCGATGTACACGTGACCAATAAACTCAAAGCTGGGAAAGGTAAATGAGCAGAACGCACCATTAAGAACCCTCCAGGGAGACGGGATGCTCTGCAGACTAGCTCTAGCTTCAGCCATTCTAGTTTAATCACATCTTGGACTGTAAATGAGCAAAACTATTCATTTCATCAGCTTAGTTGACCATGAAGGTGTCAATTATTGGGATAAATGTGAACTGTAGCACTGACTCCTGCAGTACTCTCTTGAAGAAGGTACCTCTCCAAAGTATACAGCTCTACAGCAAACCAATTTACAGTCATGACAAGAACCAAGCTAACGACGTTCATATTAGGAAGAAAAACTAGCCAGGTTGAAGAGCACACCAGCACGCTCTGTGGGGAAAAACCTCTCTCCTTAAAAACAGAAGCATGAACAAAAGTATTTGTAAAGAACATCATCTAAGCAGAGGCCTCGAGTTACTGTTTGTCTTAGAAATACAACACCCCAGACAGAGAAGAAGAGCAGGGCACAGAAACAGACTTCACAGGAGATGTGACACTGACTTACTTACTCCCACAGAAATATTCATCTTACCATATGTAGCCAATATTGTTTAAGTTCAAGGGAAGCTCCATCAAAAATAAAGCAGCATGATTCAAGTGAATTACTGCAGATGAAGCAGCTGTCTGTACACAAGCATAGACATATCTCCACACGCTCGTGGTTCAGACCTCCCCAGTTTGATGCTCTGAGACATGCTGGTTAGCAGCACACTGTTTGTACCTCCCTATCTCAGCTCCTGTGGGAATTGCATTATAGACATCCTGTAATTACAGCGAGCAAACAACAGAGTGAGGAAGAGAAAGGAAAGACATGGAAAAACGAGTTTCTCTTTTTTTACAGTACAGCCTTTCTGTAATCTCCTGAATTGTGTCAACCCCTCCTGGACACTTTTTTCCAATTCAGCAATTTTCCAAGACAAGTGGGAGGGTCGCCACCAAGAAACTGACTGGCATAGCCAGTCCACCTGTGTGCCCAACTCCTCAGCTGCTCACATGCACAATTAAAACACTCCTGCCCCACAGAGATGACTTAGATTAGCAGTAACTTCCACGAAAGATGCATTTTATTTTTGTACTTTGTGTTCTTTAGAGCAGTTTTTTGGTTAGCTTTGACAGAGTATAAAAAGATCCTATTTTTAGTACTTTGACAGCTCTGCCTTTTGCCTTCAGGGATATGTAGCAGCTTCTAAAGAAGACACATTAGTTAAATTACTAATTTATTATTAAAAATATGTTATTTAAGCTTATTAAATAAATTTTAAAAGTTAAAATGTTGTAGAGAGCACCTCAGAATTCTGCATGGTACTCTGCAATTCTTTCTAGCCACATTTGCACTTGATTGTTTCAGAATCCTATTTCTCCCCACCTACCATGTGGCAACAATTACTGTTCAGTGAACTCAGAGCATTAGTTACTTGGCAAAGCTTCATTAAGCTTGTACGTGAGGGAAAGTGGCTGCAAATCAGTGCCATGAATGGAGGGCTCTTCCTCTCCTGAAGAGGATAAAGCCCACAACTCACATTCTCTCAAACCTGTATTTCATTCTGGACAACAGTTTTAATTTGCCCCCATTAATGAAGGAGAAGACCATGATTAATAACATTAATTACATCACAGTGAAGGAACATGGTACAGTGCCATGGTAGGGTCTTTTTTTTTTTTCTTTTCCAATAAACTGTCAGGCAGTTTATTGGACTTGATCCAATTCCTGCATTAACATTTTATAGCAGAAACTGAACATGTGGAGAATGTTTAGGTTAGCCTCCTGACTTAAATGAGGAGTTTAGAGTTATCTAAACAAATTCATGAACAGCACTAGACATTTCTTTTATACATCAAGAGATAACTGTGGATACTGGACAACTGATCAAGATAATCTAACCACTGAACTCTCTGGATGATCTTTGACTGGGGTTGGAAAGCAGACATGCCCCTTTTCCACGTCTTGCCTTCAATATGTTGCACAACTGCAGAGCACAAGTTGCCCCTTCACTCTCAGCCAGCACACACACGAGTTGGCATGGGACAGTAAAGACAGCTTAAATTACAGAAGCCAAATGTATCTGCACCAGTGATACCAAAAAGGAGAATCACAGAGGTTAATCCAGGGATCCCTCACTTTATCATACAAACCAGGCACTTCAAGAGTAGCAAATAGTAAAAACTGTGCTTCAAAGCAGCTCCACAATCAGAGCTCCTGCTACCATCTGTTACCACTGTATCAGCTCTTTTGAAAACAAGTCTAGCTTTGCACATGCAGCAAAGGTTGCTAGGTTTCCTTTAAGCAATGAATAATAACATGTTCTCTGCACAATTACTGTACTTCCTGAGAACAGCATTCATTTTCAGAGAATTTGAAAAGTAAATCTGTTAATAAGCTTAGGAATTAATATTAATTAAACACAAGTTCTTTCAGAAATTCAGCAAAAACCACAAGACATTTTTTTCCTTTTGATTTTGTTAGAATACTATTAGCTGTTCAGACTACCCACATCAGACTGCAGTTTTGCTTTTGTTCTCTGTTCACATAGCGTAAGCAAGAATTCTTCTTTTTGCTGAAATTCGCTCTTGGCAGATGCCAAAACCCAGAATGAATTCCTGCTAAGACTGGTAGGAAGAACAGCCTTCTGTGCAACATACTGCTGTATCTCCAGTGTCTGTGGGAGGAAAACCACTCCAGGACCTCTCCTCAGTTAATAGCTGTTCTGAGAATGATCCCTCTTTAGTGCACCTGCTCACCCCAGGTCTGCATTTACCTGTCTCGTATGCCTTAGATTTATGTCACAGTTACAGCTGGTGCAACGTAAGGGTAAGAGGCAATATTTGTCAGCAGAAGTGACAGGTTTTATTAGATTGATACATCTGGAAAAATAGGGACAAGCTTCTCCAATTCAGTAACTCATCAGGTCAAGTGAAAGATGTTTTCTGGGTTTCTCAGCCTGCTGTCCAGAACTTACACAGCATCCCTGAAAGACACTCTAACTAAGGCTACAGACTAATCCCTCTAGCTAAAGACGAGTGTTGACATTTTGAAGCCTTCTAGTAAATTATGAACAAGTGATACATTACACAATTGCTGCTCAGCACTCATTGATACCTTTCAAACTTGCTTTGACTGCAGAATGATCATCTGCTTTCTGAAAGGGACAGGAATTTTAAAACTCTCTTTAAGTTCATCAAAACCACTGCGAAGTAGAATTATGTATGTGTCAAACCAAGAGCTGCAGAGTAACTGAGAACACTGCAATGTGCATCATGTGATACACAGATACATACACAGCAGCTCTTTAGTTAAATCACCAGCACAGTCCCACTTCCCTCCCCTGTCTGTAGCAGAGCAGCAGTAAGAGACAACTGGAGTTATAAAACCTACAAAGCAGACTCAAGGGTTCTTTTGCTGAGCATTTTAAATTAATGTGAAATGCAGTGCTGGAACAGAGAGTCACGGCAGAGTGTCCCAAGGGCCCAGGCTGTCAAAGTATGAAAATGGATTGGCTGACTTATATATTTGCTAACTTCTCCTCCGAGTCTTTAGCAGTAACTAGGAACAGTGCCTTAACACTTCAGACATGCAAGTGTCACTTAGATGCAAGTGACATTTCCCCCTTCTTATATGCTATTTTGTCTGTGACTGTGCTCCTCTTATGTCCCAGTGAGACCCTCAGACTGGAGACAGAAACATTGCCAGAGTCTGAAGAGATCCAAGTCCTTCAGTTATGCTGAAAATGGGCTTTACACAATAGCTACTCACACCATGTCATCCCCATGCCTTCATGGAGGCTGACCTGGAACGCATCAGCCCATACAGATGGAAAATGCCAGCAGCAGCACCTTTTGTGGCAGACATCTTGAGGAAGAGAACAGACCTGGGCTGGCAAAATTCCTTTGCACAGGTCTCCAGGTAGCTGTTAGGTAGCGTGACGTCAGTAGCATGAAACAGTGTTAAGAGCCTCTGTAATTTACTTCCCACTTCTCTCCTTGGTTGTGACACCCCAGGTGTTAAGCCACAATCAAATCACTTTACCTTCCTGTGCTTTAGTTTTGCCTTCTCTTAAGCAGATACTGACCTTTCTTTATTATGCACGCTGAGATATATGAATGAAGAGTGGTATGTAGAGCTCACTGTTACCGTAGCTACTCTAATACTAACCCTTGAGCTGTGTAAGCCTCTCAGGTAAAATAATTCCGTATGACTAAGCAAATCTCTCAAATCCTTCCAAATCTCCACCTGAACTTTACAACCTAGATGGTGCAGGCAGGGCAGGGAAGAGGGGGACAATGGGAAATGTATGAGTGAAACACTTGGACAGTAGTGATCTGTTGTGTAAGACAACTCCCCCAAAAGAGTTTTGCCTTTTTGTTCAAAATAATTCAGCTTGCATTAAATATTTAGTTTGGTGACCTTTAGTTTATCTCCTTAACAGTTATATTTGTAGTAAGGAGATAAATGGTATTCATTACATGAGAGCCAGTTTCTTTCTCTGAACATTCTTCTGAATTTGGATGTTGGGTCTTTCCTGAGTTTCAGAAAGATCTGAATCAAGGCTTCATCCTCCCAGTGAGTGGAAACATTAAGTGATCTTACCCATATTTTCAAAATCTGCAAATCTTCTCCCCTCACTTGCTTTTCACAACATTTTGGTTTTTCAAGCAACATAGAGAGCTCCTTTACTCAGAGATGGAAGCTACGTAGGGAGAACAGTCTTTGCAAGTGTCCTTCCAAACCAAACTCAACTGATATCTTTTCTGCTTCAGAAATGGGAACACTGTGCTTTCCTCGGGAGACAGGGTCTAGAAACACAGGGTTTGCATAGGACAGACTTAACTCCAAGCCAGCACTGAACAGAAGGTGATAGCAGACTTGTTCTGCAAGGCTCTTCTACTGTCTTTGAAACTGCACTGGGGTAAACTCTGCTGTAGGACTGCATTGCATTATATACATGCAAATATGGTAAGAGCCAGTACAAGAAGTACCTGAAAGCAGTGACACAAGCTGTTCTGAATGGCAGTGCTGGCTAGAACAGCACCTTCCGAGCACAGTTACGCTGGGCTTTGCTAGCTTGCTGCTACCCCAGTGTAAGACCTCAAGACTTCTGAAATTAATGGATTGATTCTCACTGACTTCAAAAACAAACCAGGATTTATTTGCTGCAGCTTTTGTCTCTGGAGTCCAGACACTCACAGTTGCTGATTAAGCACTACATAAGAAAAACAACCTTCAAACCTACTTTGTTTCAAAGCTAAAGTTAAATAGATAATTCTTACTTTTTTTCTGTCAAAGAAAGAAATGACCCATGATCGCTTAATGTACAATTAAGACAGGAAGTCATTTCCTATCAGGATAGACTTAACTCAGAGTGAAAAATATTTTAGGTATAAAGTACAGTGTGTCTTGAGGAAAAATGGTCTTTTAGCTGGGCCAGAACTCTGTCATACTTAAAAGAATGTGGTCGTCTTCAAATCTTCATCGTAATTGGTCCCTATTCCCTGCTCAACTGTAACATTATTTAACAACTTGAATCCATAATTAAGTTCATCCTCCCAGTGGAATTTTGTAAAGAGGCTTAATTTTCTGCAAGAGGAATGGAGACATTGTGGCCTGCCTAGCAGGTACCAGATCAATGACTCAGCACTGGGCAGTTGAAAGCAGATTGGTTTTAATCTCTTAATCCCTACTATATGCGTACGTTGAAGGGTACTCTTGGTGACCCGTGTGGTATGTACACTGCACAACATGTATGTTCATTTTCTGCATGCAGCACTTCATGGTGGAGAAAATAAACTTTGGCTGTTTATAAAGACATAAGAGTAAGTACAGTATAGAAAGCTTAGATCCCATTTTGGGAAACCTATATTCAGATATGGATACAAAACAAAAGCTTTTATGTCAAACATACATGAAATACTGAACTACTCTCAGACTGCAAATTATATCTGCTCTTCTTATGCAAGTCACAACACCAAAAGTTTTTGCTTTCTTTACAAATTACAAATCCACTGATCCTTATTAACAATCCACGTTCTTAATGGCTGTTAATGGCTTTTGTTGAGGACTTGTGAGCATATGCACTAGCAAGTATGTGTAATTTGCGTATACTTGATGTATTTTACTACCATTAGGAAAAAAAGTCAGGTTTTAGTTAGTGAAACCCGTTACAAACTGCGACAAAATCTGAAATCCATGATTCTGGGAGATTTTCAGATCTGTCTAGGTTTGGGTCTGCAGATTTGGATCTCTGAACAAAGTTTTGGGTTTCGATTAATCACAAATTAGAAGAGCCTGCTTTCCAGTTTATGAAGAAAACAGCCAGACTCTCCCAAGAATGAAGCACAAACAGCCCCTGGTCCTGGCAAAGGCAGTCACTGCATGCAGACTTTTATTTCTGCTTCCCATGGTTTACAGACATATGACCGCAGGCTCCTGTTCTCACTGCCATTAGTTAAGTAAACTCTGTTAATAACGCGTAAAAGCTCCCCAGTGTCTCAGCCTATTATTTGTTTACTCTTCTTCATATCTCCCCTTAACAATTCTTTTGCAACCAAGAGAGGGACAGCCATACATTTCATTGCAATTATTTCAGTTTTATCCTACTGGCATTTTATTTAGACTTTTTATTGTCTTTTGATTCCTACATAAACACAAGACATGCATAAGCTGGTTTCCAACCAACAACCAGTAATGCCCATTGTACTATATTTGTGTTATGAACCTTAGAAGTTGTGCATTTTATTACAGAGATTTCTGTAAAAATTAAACTAGTTACATGAAAAACTACTTCAAATTTTGACACTTGAAATTATACTCAAGTTCTGCCTCCAAAAGTCCTGCACTACTTCATGCACATCCATCACTTTAATACAGTATCTAGGCCACAAAGCCTATATATAGGTCGTACCAGGTAATCTAGATCTGAATGTTGTCTCTTTGAACTCTAACAGAAATGACTGAGGGAAAATAATGCAAGTTTATAACTTGTCACATAGATAGAGTCACTATTTATTGCTTCAGAAAGGCTCTTACCTTGAGAAACAAGGCTCCCTTGGAAGCCAAGGAGTCCATTCCTCTTCCGTTGGGGTAACAGTGATAGGCAGCATCCATAACAGGATAGCGGCTGGCAAAAAGTAGACCACTGTTCACAAACTTAAAGCTACAGCAGCCATGGCAACTGTAGACCCCAACATCGTAGAGAATGTATTCAAAATAGTGATGAAGCTGCTCTTTCAATTTCTCCGCAGCTCTTTTGTCAAACACTTCCTGCAAACACAGAAAGTCCAAGTTGGCAGGGAAGAAAGCAGAGATCTCATGATCAAAGGTCTCATCCGTATGTTTCTTTTTCCGCACTGAAGTCTTCTTCATGATTGAAGCTTTGTAGAGGAGCTTGTTGTTGACAGTGCTTTGGTCCACTGTGCCATCTCCAACACGAACTTTAACTAAGGACTCTCGTGAGGCAGAGTAGCTGTCTAAACTCCCGGAGTCTCCTTCCTTCTGTTTGTGGTTAGGGGTTTTGGAGATCTCTGCATCGCCTTCCAGTGAGGGCTCTGCTGGGCCACTGGCATGAGCTTGGCCATTGACGGTGTCTGTTTCTGTGTCTGACATGTGGCCATTATCCTCTCCATTTATGCGGACAATACAAGTGTTTTCTTCTCCCTCATTTGGCTCTCCAGCTCCACCTTTATCTTCTCTACTGTCCTCACTGTTGTTCGAGCCAGAATTGTCTCCTTTATACTCCATTGATGTTGTCCTTTTGATGCCAGCATTAACAGTACGATTAGTGCTATCTCCACCCTGGGGGGAGACCAAGCTGCTGAAACTTGCTGCGCTGATGGACGTGTTGGTAGGAGAATCTATATATATTTTGATCTGTGGTCTGCTTGCCCCATTTCGGATCCTCCGGCCGATCTCTTTGGCCCTAGCCTGTGTATTGAAAACGTTATTAAATCTTGCCAGCGAATCTGGCAGCAGGCAGACATTGGCACTGCCAAAGCAGAAGCTTTTCCCGTTCCCTGCAGCTTTCCATTCAGTGAGCAGTGTGGCTCCATTGGCATGGTTCTTGTCTTCTAGTCTGGAGTAGATGTACGGCCTTCTGGCTGACTGGAGCGGGGACCATAACAAAAAGCCAATGAGGGCGAAAGGAAGAGAGGCTACCAGCAGTGCCAAGTAGATGGGAGTGGTGATAATGATGCAGAGCGCATGGAAATAGCATGGATCGTCTGCTCTCTGGCGTTTTTCATAGGTGGTGGGAACAAAAGAGGCCACAAGCCTATCTGCTAACCAGTAACATGGGAAAATCAGGCCCCAGGAAAAAGAATGCAGCACTGACAGAAAGCTGTTAGGAAATGGAGAAGTGTATAAAACCATTGCAACTTAATTATGACAACGCTTCAGGGCCTACTACATGATGTCACCGTGTCAAGCATCCATGAGAACAGTGGGGCAGGGCTGGGGAAGAAGGTCCAGTCAAGAGTTAGTTTTTTCCAGTGAGAGTCAGTAACAAAACGTTAAGAGCACCATGTCACTGCCTGGAGTACAAATGGAAGAAGGCCACGTTTCCGTCTGGCTTTTTGGCATCGGTAGCTGCCCAGGGCTGTCATTGTTCACGGGAGGCTGCCATAGCGGAACGCTCGGGGGGCGAAAAGGGGATCTGGAAAGACAGGACACAAAACATGTAACAGTTATTAAAAGTTTAAAGCAGATACTCTTGCACCAGTTTTCCCTTACAGTCTACGTTATTTCCCTGTTTTGGTTTAATTTAGCATTTTGGAGCCTGTTAAAGACGATGGATCTCAGGCAACTCCAACATCCAGGGACTGGTGCAGATGAGATCAGTACACTGGCCACTTAATGCACGTGACTAAAGCTGTCAGGAAACACATTGCTGTTATGAATTTTGGGCTTTGCATTAAGAAAGGTAGTTTGGAGATTCTTTTATTTTATAATTCATTCACACTAATATTTGTATTAGCTGTGTTCAGAACCTTGCAGTTCAGCAGTTATCCCAAGGCTGCTCTAGAAGACTATTACATCTGGTATTTTATCACTGAAGTTAAATTTGCTTGAATTACTGAAGTCCTTAAAAAAAATGATGGAGGTACGTGGCAAAGGCATATTGTATTTAAGAGCAAAAAACATTTCATTGCCATAAAATATTATTTGCCTTGCTGCACTTTAAAACAAAATGAGGTTACTTAAACCAATTAAAATGCTCTTCATGTGGCTGAATATGGTTTCGAAGTTTTAATTTTCAGTTTATTAAAAATAGTAAGGCAAACTTCCCAAAGATACAGGTATTTAGCACTCACTATTTAGTTTAAGCTGCAGCTGAGTTTCATTTAACTACAGCCCACAAAAACTCTTGATATGGTTTCCTACTAAAGATTTCTTACGTATCATGAACACTTCAGCAAAACAGATTATTAATCATTATTAACATTATTGGTTTTAAATTCCAATTTTCAGCTTTTAAAAAAATATACTAATTGAATATATCAAATAAGAAAAACAGTTTCAACATCTTTCCTCTGAAGACAGACATTGTCTTTTAAAAGTTGTCTCACCGGTTGGGAAATTCCAACCTAAAGACATCAAATTGTTGGGGGCCTGATTAAAAAAGCTTAGCAGGATACATACAGCTTTTTAAGTAATTTAAGGCATCTTAACAACTTATTATAAGTTAAGGTTTTACCACAGGTTTTGATAACGTAAATTATTAAAAAAGAAGAGTACTCATGTTAATCAAACTTTGTCAACCTTGAGAATAGTGTCACCAATGACTGCATTACCACACTCCATAAACCGGAGCTGTGATGCTAACCAGTAAGAGGAGCACAGAGCAGGGTGACTGAGGAAGGCAGAAGACCCATTTACAATGGTTCAGCTTTCAAACCTAGAATGTAAAGAACATTAAAGAGCGCTAGATAAGAGCCATCCACCGAACAAGAGAGGGTTACACTGGACCATGCTTCAAAGCCCACCTTTATTTTTTACATCTTGGAGAGATGAAAATTACAGAAGAATATTTATTGCCATAAGTTGAATTAAAATGTAGGACCCTCAGGGAGCCAAAACTAAGGAAATAGTGGTTTGATATGTGTTTTAAACACTCTGCAGGGTGCCCAGAGACAGAGGCATTTGTATTTCTATTTGATAGCAAATAAAACAAGGATATGGGACACAAGAGAGAAATACAGTTTTACAGAGCATTGCTGCATTAGAATAAAAACAAAATTCAGATTTCTCTCACCTTTTAGATTTATGCTTCTTCAAATCAAGCCCTTGCAACTGATTTATCCTCCAGCCAGCATATTTTTAATTGTGGTGCACATGCCATAGCAGACTGCTGACACACACTGTGCAGGTCAGAAGCGATACGTAAGGCATTCAAACACATGGCTTAACTAGCTCTCTTTTTACCACACATTTTGTTGTTTATCAGGGATAAGAAAATTCTTTCCTCAGTCTAGATTCCTGATGAGCAGGACTAACACTAGTCACAGCACATCAGATTTGCAGCCGTACAGTTTTGGTGGGCACCATGGCAAAGAAGAATTTTAATAAAGGAACAGATGAGATAGTTTTACAGAAGGAAAAGGCAACCCTGGGAGAAGCAAGCAAGCATTAGTCTGAAAAATCTAGTATGGTGTTGACAGGGGCTCCAACAAAAACTAACTGGAGGTAGGAGTCAAAGCCTAAAATTGAGAAAAGTCACGTTGGGTGGGGACAAGATTACACTTTCCAAAGTGAAACCAAGTAGTTGGTACCCAGATACCAGAACGAAGGACACCAGTAAGTGCAGCATTAAAAAGGATGGCAGTACCACGAGAGAAAACTGCTTTAACTCCTGTGTCCTGGGCACGCAGGGAAAGCTGGATCTTAGAGCTCTTAGGTGGAATCTTCAGAAAACAATGCTTAATAAACATGCATGTACCAATACCAGGAAAAGATTGCCAAAACCTGACTGAAAATACAGGGGGGTGGGGAGAGGAGAAAAGGAGCTGTTTTGCTGCAGCACCACACAAGCAGCCTGCTGAGTGCAGGAATAACTCCCCAGCAACTGCTCACCACCAGTGCACGTTGTGCCAACACCAGGCAGTCAGTTATGGTTAATGGGATAGATGGTCCAAGGCATTTCTGCCTAGATGGAAGTTGAGAAGGTTGGATCAAGGGAGGTGGGTTTTTGTTGCTTTTAATGATTAGCTTAGCATAACTTTCACAATCTTATGCAACATGTTTGAGTTTAAATAAATGAGTGACTAGTCAAGTGCCAAATAACAAATGCTTGGCATTTACTCATTGCCAAAGGCATTTTGGGATGTTGATGATAGGGGAAGCCTAGCAGATTTGTTTTCCTGAATGATTTTTAGGACTTTTTAGTAAGACTGCTTAAAAGAGACTTTGGCATCTACATCTTAGCTAGAAAAAACCCCACTTTAAACCTGTCCAATTATGTAATTGCATTAGACAAGAAAAAAAACTGTAAAGAAGTTATTCTGTTCTACTGGATGCTTAAAAGGCTTTATAAAAGCCTTGTCTATTTACATAATCACTCAGCAGACCAGAAAGGTTCTTGTTTACAGCAGTGCCAAGGGTAAAGAGAACACTGTTGTTTGGAGCATGTGAAGTGAGGACAGGCTGCAAACCTTATATTCCCACTTTCAGGCTCTCTGGTGAAAGCTGCAGTTGTGTTGCAGGCTATAAGGTCAATTTGACTTTTACTATTTTAAAATAACACGCCAGAGAAAAATGCAGAACCACAATGGGTCTGTAACCATTTGTCTAATTAGGTCTTCTAGAGATAAGTATTTTCTTAAGTACATGATGACAGGGTGTTACAGCTCCTAGGGAGACATGACATCAAGTGACAATTTTGTAAACAGAGTAGTCAACGCCTGCTCCATGATGTGATGAAGTACAAAAATCAATCCAACATAACTCACGCCAGTTCTGGTATGGACAGCAGCATCAATCATCTGCAAGATAAACAGCTGTCCAGCAAGCCATAAAATGCTGAACTGAAACGGCTTCACAAAAGCAATTACCCAGATTATAGGGACATCCTAAATCAAAGGAAGTAATGTTTACTGTAGAGCCAGCATACTATCAAGTGTATTAGTAAAAAAAAGGAAGAAAAATGAGCGCAATCACAAATCCTTTCATGGGATAAGATTGCACAGCAAGTGTCACAAGGCAAACTGGTTCAGACTGAGGTCTGTGTTAAAAATATTTAGCCAGAATGTAATTCTTTGTAAACACTAAGGACTGAATGATGGTTCAAGGCCACACTGGTGACTCCTGCGCTTCCTCTGCCTTAAACAAGGCCTAGTACCTTTGAAAATCAGAGATTTGCTGGACACTCTTTGACCAGGTGCCAGCTGCATTCCTCATTGCTAGCCATTGAAGTGGGGAGGCAATAGGGACTGGAGTACAGAGATGCATTCCATCCATTTTACTCTATGAATTCTAATGGAATTCTCACAAATAATGACACAGGAGAACAAGCACTCTGGTACCACAGCAAGTTTTAAAGTACAATAGCTGGAAAAAAGGGAGGAGGGAATAATGAGCTGGATGCCCTTTAAATTTTTGCGTATTGCAGGCAGACATCACCACATCAAGGCCCTAGTTAAAATATTCTTCCTGCAAGTAAAACATTATTCTAGTTTATTAATGTTCTAGATGAAGGAAACCACGCCGTTTGCTGAAGGTCTGTTACATACTCACTGGCACACACACAAACAAGAACTAAGTTTCCTACTCCTGCCTCAGCCACCAAACCATATGCATGCTAGTGTGCCCCAAGCCACCCAAAGAGAGCATTAAGAGAGCCAGCAGAGGCACATGTGATCTCAGCAAGATCTCAAAGGGTGAGGGAAGGCACCACGTGAGTCAACAGCAACTTGGAAAATATGACGTCAGTAACATCTTTCCTAATGCAATGGTTTAGATGGAGCCTAAAGCTAAAGTGCCTAATTCCTTGTGATGAAGGGTATTACTTGGTAATCCAATGCTTTATTCATAGGGGTTTGAGAGATTAAGGGAGAATTTAAGATATTGCAATGAAACAGATATTTTTGTATGCTACAAGGACGTAAACTGCAGTCTTGTTTAGTTGTTTTTATTATTTTCTAAGTATTTGAAGGCTATAAAAAGATTTTATTTAATTTTTTTTATGGTTTCAGCATAGAACATCTCAACTTCAGTGATAACAAGACATCAGGTGGAAAGGTTTCAAAGATTTTTATGATTATAATTATACCCAGAAGTACGCTAGAGACATCATAGATCAAAAGAGATGTTCCTAGCTCCGACATAGCTTGCAAACTAAATAAAGGACAATAGGAGTCAACAAGTGATAGAGAAACAAAGAAAACCAATAAATGTCGCAATAATCAGGTTACACGGCCAAGAAATGGCCAGAAAAGTTTCAACTTGTTTTTTCTTAGAAAACTAAAATACCCTTTCAAATTCAGGCAAATTTAATTCAATTTGCTATTAACATCTCAACTGTACTTTTAAAATACATGTAAATCACTGCAAGAACAGTTATTTGTTTAAAACAAAATAAAACTGCTAAAGTGACTAACTGATATGAAAGTTACTCTATGGCTGATTTCACACAGTAAGTCACATAAATTCATTAAAAGTCAGTTTTTTTGAATCCTGACAATTGCTTGGTCTTCAGTGAAAGCCATACCAATATGCATCTGAAATTGCATTCCAGAAAAGCTGACTTTGTTAGCTTTGTTTCATGATTGTCATTGTAATCCGAAGCAGAGAAATGCAGCTTACAGCAATGCTGCCACTACACCATGCAAAGCAGCAGGAATTACTGTTTGAAATTGAGAACAGGTGACATGAAGATCTGAGAGAAGGGAGAGAACTCCCACCTGGGCTCTCATCCTTGCTTATTAGACAAGCCACAAGTTCATCTCTGCTTCCCCCCATGGTCTTACCTGGTTTTGCTCCCATGCACAATGAATAAACTCTTTCCCCTGATTATTATTACACATGCTTTTGGTTAGGGTCTAGTTCAAGAACTAACTGCTCTTCTGGGAAAACCCTACTCCAAGAGGCAACGCACACGTGCAGTGTTCTCCACACTTGATTGCATGACTCGGGTAATTACAGAGATGGGGCTATCTCAAGGTGTCAGTGGCTCTAATGGAGATGCTTTCTTGTGTTGCCAGGCACCTCACAGCCTGATGTCAGCCTGGGTAGGACTCCTCCCATGAAGCAGTTCAAGATGTAAGGTAAGGGAATTTAAGCAGCACTCACTGGCCCACCTTAACTTCCATTTAAGTCAATAACAGCTTATGAAAACCTTAGTAAAAAGGTAGATCCACTATGATACGAGAAGTTGAATTAGGTGTATTACTGATGCACAGTACCAAGCACTGAAACCAAGGATTTCTCAGAAGGAAAAGGGAAGGAGGAAAGCATTTTTGCAGACTTGCTATTGCAATGTTCATTTATGAGTTTCTCCGTAAAGCTTCTTCCTTCTTTCTAAAGAAGGGAATCACACATTGCTGAGCTACTCTGCAGCTTGTCTCTTATGTCCATGGCTGCCATCAAGCAAGAAGTCATTATAAACAAGCTAGCTGAATTGAACTAACCTGTAAAAACTGAAATATTAACAAGTGTGAACTTACAGATCTCACTGAATACCAGTGATGTCAGCAGTTAAGTACTGACATACTGACTGTCAGCAGTTAAGGCTGCAGAAAAACCCCAACCACCCTCAAGAGTTGGCAGTCTGCTCAAGCCTCTGGCGTAGTTACTAAGGAGTTATGACCATGCAGTCTCTGTTCAAAGTAAAGAGCTGTCAAGCACCTGGGCTAAATTTTCAAAAGCAGTCCTTGGAACCTCAGTGATGCCTCTCACTGAATTTCTGTAAAAGCTGCACGTTTAAGCAGAGACAATGCTGTTACTAACCACAGCCGTGGTGGCTTAAGGGACCTGAAACAGGTCAGACTACTCAGAGGCAGTCAGCCCTTCCATCACAGCCCAGCCTGCTGGAGTGGGATCCGTAGTGACAGCCTGCCCACAAGGAATGGGAGGTAGCAGTCCTGTCCATCTGACAGACAGGCTGTAGCTGGTCTCCTGCTTGGTCACCTCAGCAGAGAAACTGAGATTCATGCTGGCATGGTGTCCTCTATTACCTCCTCACTCCAAATGGGAGGTTTGCTATGACAGAGCTGAAGATCTGCTTGTGATCAGACTATAAAACCTGCTCTCTGGTTTACAGTTGAGTGTGGCAACAGCTTCTCATTTCCAAAAGCAAATCATCTCCATTTGGTAGTCCCAGATCACATTCCTAGGCCAAGACCCATACCCACACACCTTCTGCTACCTAAATCAAAATGGATTAAGTTTTAAACAGAACATTAAAATATACATTCAACTATGTATGAAAGCAACCAATGGCAGTTATGATCAGTGAGGACACTACTTTAAAAATATAAATTTAAATGCATTGCTTGAGTAACTTCTTCAGGAATTCACACCAAAAAAATGTGATCAGCAAAACTGTCTCTTCTTGGACAAGAGACACAATCGTACATCTCCAAATTATCAGTTCATGTTTATGGCCTTAGGAACTGGTATGAAATAGAACCAACAGCATATCCTCTAATGACTGAAAATAACAGCAAATGCTTCCTACAGCTTTAAGTTTCAGAAAAGTTTTGCTATCAGGCAAGATTTAGGTAAAAGAAATTCAACTGACCACTTGGTGATCTCACTCAGTACCTGGAAAGCTAAACACTCTCTATTTTGAGACCTTATTTGGTGCAGTTCAGTAGTGAGACAAGTGCAGCACACAAAGGCATGGATCTGTGACACTAAGCTCTGTTTATACAATAGGAATGGAATGGGCTTTATTTACAAAATCGCCTTTTAGGCTGCTTTAGCCTCGTATTTTACAGGAGCTGGAGTAATTCAATACTGGCTAAATAAATCTGATCTTTGTAGATGGTTTGTTTAACAAATCTTAGTGAGATGGAACAATATTAGCTTTGGGTGCCCAAGATGGAATTGGAGATAAAATTTTTCCTACTCATCTTTCACCATTTAAAACCTCCAGAGGCCTGACTCCAGCCATGCCTAGTCCCTAAGTTGTCAGAGGGCATTGGTTCCTGTAAAATGAAAAGCTGTACTTTCTCAAGCAGCATTTTAAGCCTTCAGGCTTCTGGTTAGTCCAATATGGCTCTGATAGAATTATAAAGTAATCAATTTTCCCCAGAGTGGGTATTTTTATACTGTTGAAGTTGTTAACAGCTGCCAAAGAAAAGTTATCGTAGCCTACAGTAAATCCAGCAGAAATCCCTGCCAATAAATAGCTGTTCTTCAATAAAAAAAACTCACCTCCAATTCTCACAATACTTTATAAAGAAAATTAAAATACAACACAACTGAATTAAAACACAGCTACCCCTATAAAGAAAACTAAAGTACATTATTCATGTTTTACATAAGGAAAATTGGAAAACCAGAGTATTTGTAACTTCAAGAAGTTTTCATGGCAACCCTGAGATGAAACCCATTGACTCACAATTTCCTGCCCTACTGACAAAAGCCTATTTCTGTGGGTTCACAGAATCTGAGTGGCTGGTGGATAATCATAGAAGAATCAGCATTACTCAAAACTCAACACATACGTACTGAATCTTTCCCCTAAAACTTGGTACCATATCAGCCTCTCTGATAAAAATGCAAGAATTCAAACTCAGGGATTTTTTTAAGTTGAATATTTTGTTGCATGTTTTTCAAACAGTTAAATACAAGTCTATTAAAATTCTGTTGGGTTTTTTTGTTTTGTTGAGCACTCTATACTTCTGACTTTTCAGATGTGGTAACAAATTCAAGGAAAAATATTTTGTTTACTTATTTGTAAATCCATTTCACAGTAATACACCGGTAGACTAAAGTACACCAACCCTCTCATGTTTTCATTTCTTCTTATAGAGTAAGACATTAAAAAGACAGTCAGGGATATATGATTTTTTTTTAAATATCCCATCCCATCAGTTTGTACTTTAGGAGAACATTTCTTGCCATCTTTACATAAAGCATGGCTGAATTTTGCTCAGATATTACAAAACCGTTCATCTCACAAACATTCATGAAGCAGATATTTAAAATCACAACATCTGTTTGGTGATTTGTCTTAAAACCACTCCTAAGAAAGCAGAGAGGAGATTTTGTGGAGGTTTATTCTGGGAAGCTTCATGCCATTTTACAGCTACCAAACACACCACAGAACAGTGGTGTAGACTTACTGCAACTCTTCACTGGAGTAATGTCCTCTCTGTGTTCCCCGGGGTTTCTCTGGAAGAACAGTAAGTTATCCCATGCCAAGGATCCACAATCTAACTTGTACACATTTCTAGAGACAGCCTGTAGCAGTTTTTAAATGTGCGTGCCACCAAAAGAGAGTTCTTGACAAAAATCTATGTAAAACAGAAGGACTACCATATCCTTACCAGACATCCTAAAAATTATTTCATTTTTTATGAAGTATTGGGTTATACAGAAAATGCTGATCCTTCCTCTTTCCCTTCCAGGACATCCTGACAAACTGGGAGATGCACTCAGTGCATTCTGGCTGCCTCACAGCCCAGAAGAAATGAGCAGTCACAGAGCAGCCCTGGGAGTCTACCAGTGCTGTGTGGTAAGTACCAGGTTTCTGGCACTCTCCACTGCCCAAGAGCCTCCCGCATTTTCTGCTGGCAAAACAGATCCTGGCTCACATCTGGATGCTCCCAACCTTTCAGGTTCCGTGTTTCAGAGATTCCTACTCCACACACATCACTGTCTTCTTGTGCATCAGTTGGGGTGGGGATTTGGTAGAACAAAATGAATGCAAAACTGGGGGGAAACAAGGGGTTCAGAGAGGAGAATCTTATTTCTGAGCTAAAAGATTTCATATCTCTGTGGAAAAACAAGAGTAAAGCAAAAATCTCATTTTTGTAGCATGGACAAAATGATGTTTAATCCATAACACACCCTGCAGTATCAAGATTGTGGTGGTGTTACTCAAAGTGGTCTATGTTTAGAAAAGAAACAAGAGAAGCTACGCCAACTACAGAACATGAACACTTTGCCACTAGATCAGAGAGCAGCACAAGTCAGTAAAAGCACCTGACAAGAATTTAAAAGGGAAGGAACAGTGAACAAGTGCAAATGAGCAGTATTTCACTTGGGCATGCATATCTGCATACAGAGTTCACCTTGCTATTCTGGGGAGTTTATTTCCCTTAAAACTACAGTAACTGTTTATGTTTTTCTGTTATTAAATGCACTTGTAACGGTGAGGACAATCTACAGATATTTCATTTTACACCACTGACCCCCATTTTTCAATCACTCTTGCAACTGCAATGAAATCAGCAAGTTTTCTACACCCAGAAGGAGCAGGAGGGGCAGAGTAGTTTATTTACGTACTTAAAAGGGATCCCTGCAGCGTTCTCATGCAATCACCAGCAGATGATGCACACTAGCTGCCTCTCTCAGCCATCAGCTGAAAAAAATTGTTTAAACATTCAATATGCTTTTAAAAATTTCTACTGAGTCAAACTATTACCAGTTTTTTCATTGCGACTGGAAGTAAAATGTTTAATTGAAACAGCTGCTGCTTAATAAATAACCAGAAGCTGTGTGCACGAATGCATGGCATTCCCAGATTAGATTTTCATGCATGGTATTTCATGCACGGTATTTTCCATATACTAGAACAATCTCAATCCAAGTAATGAAACTTTAGAGAATCAGAAGTGTTGACTCCAAAATAGACCTGGGCCTACACCTCCAGTATAGACAACTTGATCTCAGTATTACATTTGGGATGCAAAACAAGCATCCTGGATCCTCCCTGCTGCTTCTACTCAGTCAGGTAAGCTTTACTGTTGCAACTGTTTAGCAAAAATATTGTTGTTGTTTGTTTCTGGTTGGTTTTTTTTACTAGACCTCTGATGCATACTCATAGTGCAAGCAACTAGGTCTAGCTTCAAAAAGGCTGGTTTTAGTAGCCTGTGCACAGCCAGTTCTGCCACGGCAGTCCATTATTTTCAAAGAGCATCCTGAGACATGTACAATACCTGTATAAATTAACAGGGTTATAAAAGTGCTAAGAAGTGCAGCGTTCACACAGTAGAATTGTTAATAGCAATGCCCGAAGCTGGGAACTCCTACATCTTTCAAATCAACAGTCTTGTCCTGTCATTGAGTAAACTCACTTTGCACTGCGATTCCCTTCAGAATTCAATTTGTAAGAGTCATTCTGGAGAACAGAGATATATTCCTAAAAAAATCCAGTTGTCTTTACTAGTAAAGCAGGCCTTTGCATGTTGAATGCTGTGACCTTGGCAGTGAAGCTCTTCACTGAAATGAAATTCATATTCCAGTGTAAGTTTGCAATATCTTTGACATGTAACAGGACAGCTGTCCAAGAAGGTGTAAGTGATGGAATGGTGTGTTTCTGATGCTTTTAATCTCCTTGGCTTTGGGTTATCTGATCCCCACTACATACCTGAAGTTGTCACGTACCAGTACCCAAGAGTCTGTATTGTAAATGGTACAGTTTCAGTGATGAAACAGCAAATGTCTTTTTTTTTTAAAAAGTGATCTTTATTAGCCATTAGTTGCATTTCTACCTCTGCTAACTGCCCCTTGCCTATGCTGCACTTTCCAGGACATACATTTATTCGAGTATTGCAGGTAGAGGTGTCATTTCTTTGTTGGCTGTGGCTTGTTCTCCTACATTGCCTTTCATAGGACTCCTCCCAGAGATAAAATTGCATCAGTGGAGCAAATGCATACTGGGAATGTATCAGAGAACTGTCAGAATAACATTATTTATACAATTCTGATTATTATGCACCCCAAATTTTGTAAGATTTGAAGTGATGTAGAGGGAACATACTGTTAATATCTTACATAATTCATCCTGATCACTTAAATAGTTTCTTAAAACAGCATCCCCTGGATGCCTGCTTTTGAAGTGTTTAAAGAGGTATACATAAAAAGGGTAATAATTATAATGGGGGTGTAATGAGCTTCACTATCAACGGGAGTCAAAGTACAGTAGATTTTTATCTCAGGTAATTATTGTTATGTGCAGTAAACGCACCAGCAACACTGAAGAAACAAAGCCTTTGACTTGCCTCTAGTGAAGGGAATTCACAGAAGAGAACATGAATTTTTAGTCTCAATTTGTTATGTGAAACTGACGGGTGTTAAACTGATATATCAAGAGACTTGAAGCCTCATGTATTGACACAGAACTATACAGTGCAGCACATAAATGAGAACTTCAAACTGCAGCGTGTCTTGGCTACAGGTAACGAGAAACCACTTGTGTTTATGCAGTTAAACATCAAACTTTCCACACCAAAAGGACAAGTCATGGTAACACGATCAAGCAAAATCCCTGCCCTAACTATGAGCAGCAGACTGCTATCACAGCTAACCCGGGGAGCAGCAGAACCCCCAGGCTGCACAGGTACCCTGCACTGAGTGACCTTGTCCTGGGGAACAGAAGGCAGTTCTTTACAAGCCACATTCATTCACTCTTGAGCCCCACAGTCACAAAGTTCCTGGGACTGCTGATGTGCTGTGTGCTGTAGGTATTGGCAAGTGGTCAGGGCCTGGGCTGAGCTCAGGGAACTCGCACAGGACACTGACAGCAGGTACCACAGCTGGTTACACCATTCATCCTGGTTAACAGGGTTAGTGATCTGTTTTGATGGGAAGTACTACTGGGCAAAAGCCATAAGGTCTGTACATGCATCCTTCCAAAGACAAAGCTTTTGTACTAAAATGAGGGTTGTGTTCTGCACTTTTGTTCTGTGTTCCATTTTTCCTAATGAATAACTTTTCCTTTGTATCTCAGACTGTCTTACGCATTTAAAGAAGTAATTTTATAGCTGAGAACAAAATTACTCTCTGAAGTTATTATCCTGAAACTAATTGGGAATTATGACTGGCTCCACTAAGGCAAAGAAGCTCAACTGGTAAGCAGTGAAGACAGTAGGACTTTGCTGCTCACTCAGCTGATAACACAACCTGATTTTCAGCTTTGTGAGAAATTAAGTGCATAAACTCACCGAGGTCCTTTCGAGAGCCTAATCTCATAATGCTCTTGTTGGTAAACCACAAACTTGTCAGGGTTCCTTCACATGCTACTTGGGTTTTAATTATGTCATCATTATGCTATGTTTTTAAATACATGCTGATACATATATCAACGAAATTACAAGGAACTGACAGAAGGAGGTATGAATACAAGCTAAGTAAATTCAAAGCAAATTCATGAAGTTCCAGAAGCACTCCTCCAGTATGAAATACGTTCTTTGAAGTCAGCTGTTATTTAAATGCAGGTTTACTCATTATTCTTTTTCTACATCTCTGGATTTTCTGTGCTGCAACATTATCTGAAAACAAACAAAGCAGAACAACAACGACTAAAAGCCCTAATTCTATGTTTGAATGTTTTGCAGAAGCCAAATAGCTGCCTTGTTTTACCACATTCATCCTCTCTTCAATTGCAAGAACTGACAAGTTTTGAGGAAACAACTGCTTTTGTAATCAGCATTGATCTCTGCGGGCAAATGTGTATTGGCTGCTCCCTGTCTTGGGCCTCTACTATGCTATTTGCATTCACCAGCTACATTACTGCCACTTGCAAGAGTTACATAACCCATATTTATATGTTTCATTTACATAACAAGTATGAACTGGAATCTGTGAAGTACTGAAGTTAGGACCCACTTTTGAAAGTTCTTTGCTGAGTCCACCTACAATGGCTCGTACCCACAAATCTACACAATTGATTTGCAACAAGTAATTCAGCCAAGGTCTGAACCTTTTCCAGACTGTAGCTGTGGCTTTTCAAGCATGCTTGTAAACACCAGCTCTCCAGTCCACTACAGTCAGTGTCAGTCTCTGAAGACACATCATCTACTTGTAGCAACAGCCATGTGAAAAAAGTACTTTGAAGCAGAACTTGTCTGGGTAGAGTTAAAAAAGCTCAGGAACCTCAAAGTTTGCATTACTCTCAGCACAGGTGCTGAATATCTTATAGAACAGAGTTCAACCCAAAGAGTTTCTCTACTGTGTGGCTCTGAGTAGAACATTTGGAAAGTTGAAATAACAGGAAGGTTTATGGGCTTTCTGGGGTAAAGCTTCTATAAATAAATCAAAAAACAATTAAGAAGAAACAAACTAAAACTTCTTTTTCTGATCTCTTACCCACACACACACCTCCTAAGCAATCTCCCATTGGGACTTAGAACAAGATCTTCTTTTGTAATCTTGGGATATGCTTCAAACAATATACTTGAAAACACAGATTAATACTCATCAGTACCAGTGCCATATTTCAAAATACTGTCAAAGACTTGAATACTACTGAATGCAAAGTGCTCACTTTGCCTTTTATTACTACACACACAAAGTGATCTCACGTGCAAATTAAGTTACCACCACAGCAGCTGAAGGCCAGCTTCTGTCACCAGAACACAAGGGACTTGGACCTGGATGTCCACAGACTCCTCCAAGGGAGATCTCCTAGTACTGACCTTTTCTTCCTTAATTTGATTGCATTTCAAAAAAAGGCATGTTAAAAACAACATTAGAAATGCTAATAGAGTAACGTGCAGAGAAGTCAGAAAGAATTGAATGAAGACAGCTTGTACATACCACCTGCAAGCTCAAACACAAGGAAGCACTGAGGTGAACAACTCAGTCTTCACTGCACTGGGTTTTTGAAGTTTAAATGGATAGGGATGACTCATGTGAATCTGAATTAAGAATTCAGCTATAAAAACCTAGGGTTCAGTATGCAGTACCACAAACAAAAAGTTGCCCTCAACAGAGTGTATGAAAGGCTCTAATTACATCCTTGTTTGCTTTTACAAAATAAATGCTTCATGTTAAAATACCATCAGCAGAAGAATCAAACCAGAACTCTATCACCATTAAGTAATTTTTATGATATGTAAAAACCATATTCCATTACAAGCTAACTCACAGACTGCAGCTTGTTTCCCAGACAGGCAGTGAGCAGTCAAACCCTCACGTACCAAACTCTCACTGTCACCAGCACACACACTGATTCTCAGAACCCAAATACCTTTGTATTGTGGATCCCCTCTGCCTGAGCTCCCCAGTTCCCTACAAAGGAGCTGGTCTCTTGTCTGGAGCCACAGGCTGGAGGCTGCCCGGGGAGCACAACACTCAGGAGCAGACATCACCGTAACTCTGGCAACCAGAGGGAGGCTGAGGACAGCTGAGGGGGATTATTTGATATTGTGCCTCGAACGAGGAGTCTGCAAGCTGATGAGGTTTAACTACTGTAATTTCAGTTTCACATGGTGAGGCGAGGACAGACCTCATGCTTTAATTCAATGGAAAAAACCTCTTCTTTATAAATGGATAATCTAGGCAATGTTCCCATCAATGCATGATGTGTGACTTGATTTTCTGGTTTGCTTTCTGATACAAACCTGTTACCCTAGGTTTTTTAAGATTTACTAGCCACTGGACATATTTGTCCTTATTTATTTTTCCCTATGGTCTGTGACCACATCTTTTTTTCCCCATAGAAAAATCTGTTGCATCACTTCTATTTCTTCTTAATTGAGGTAGTATAACTGTATTATTATTACTATTACTGTGTGGAAATTCCCCAAGCAGGAACAAGTTAGGTATACCTACACAAAAACAGATCATCACCCACAAAAGGCCTTGCCATTCCCACAGTAGGAAACCCAAATACAACATGCCTTGTTTTTCCTCTGCCTAACATTTTCTATTTCACAGTTTGCTTTTCACACATGCAGACATGTAAGAACTGCTAATACATCTTGTTTCTACTCACTCCTAGTTGTATAGCATATGACTGCTCTTACCTACTTTTAGATTTAAAACACTGCCTTCAAGACAGGTGAAATTAAAAGAGAAATATTACAGGAATGACCCAGAGATGCAACTCTTGTCACTAGCTTTCACGTCCAAGAGACAGTGGTAATGGTGGAATTAAAAACTAACTGACCTGTTAGGCCAGGGCTAAAGGGTGATCTCCAGAGCAGACTAATACTGTCATTCTAAATAACCTGCACTACGTTTTTTAATTGCCTCAGGAAGATAAACTTGATGCCCAGAGTGATGCCCAGGTTGTGGCAGTCAGGATAGGACAAAGCACTGATTCACAGATTTCTAGACATGCTTCAGGGTTTCCAACATCTCTGTATCATCCATGGTCCCAGCTCAGATGCTGTCCTGCCTTTGCCTCCTTGCCACTGCACAACATAAGTAGCTGAGAGAGGGTGATGCAGAAACTGCTGAGCAGCAGGAGCTGGGGTAGGGACACAAAGCAAAGTGTGTTCCTGTTCCTGCATCCATCACCTGCCCCGAGGCAACCTCTTGTAGTGTGTACCTCCCCATTCACTGCCCCGTTTCCCACTCCAGGCTGACTTAATGGCTAGAGTTCCACGCTGTGTTAAACCTTGAATGTAGGCATAGCTTGTTAGGGAGGCACCTCACTGAGCAGGAGCCCAATGAGCTACTGAACCTGCAGTCAGACAGCACATCAAAGACAAGCTGCCCTCTGAAAACACAGATTTCTGTTCTTGGAGGCAACAGTCAGCTGGGTAATTCTAGTCAAGCAACTTTCCCCACTTAGATCACTTAAGTTCTTGCCCTGTGTCTCACCCCTTCATACCATAAGCTTTTAGGAGAGCAGTAGCTGTCAATCTTGGTGTCTTTGATGGACAAATTGTTATTCATTGTATAGGATTCCCTATCACGTATAAAAAAAGATATATTTCATAATCATCACCTGGAAAACCGACACATTTTCATCAACATAATTAATGTTTGTTGTATTATCACTCAAGTAAGTATATACAGTTGTGGCTCAAGAACAACACTCGGCTCTTTTCATCCGTAGATCAATGCAAATGCAGCTGGTAATTCAGCTTTTGTGCACAGGCCATCAGCATGACCAGCATATTAACAGCTCAGCCAAGGAGCAACACTTAGAGGCATTCTTTTAAAGGTTAATGAAATGGCTCAGTATGTACTTCAGGGGTGATTATTTCCAAGAAACTGGTTAAAGGCGAATGGGACTCACTTGAATTTTAATTCAAATTATAATTTTAATCTGACCAGTTAATATAGGTGTTGCCTGATGGTTATGAATATATGCTTGCTCCTGATCCTGTTGTAACCTGCTTAGATATGGTCATATTAATTGTGTAGAGTGTTACTAAGTTCCCTGGGCAAGGACAAAATACTCATATATAACAACTAACTCTCTCAGCTTCTTGATTCTAAGTTCATCATCATTATGCCAGTATAGATGCAGATACATGAAAGCCAGATGTTTAGTTGGTTCACAGAGTAAGCTCATAGTAGCCATAACTACTTAACGTGAAAGTTGTACAATCTTATCTACTTAGTTTTACAATGATTTGGCCACTCACCAAAATCATTTTCTGATAAGACAAACACATACACCCCAAACATCCATTTGGAAGCATTCAGCATATTAATGTATTATTCCTTGTAAGGACCCACATCGGAATCCTCCAAGGAACTGTCATTACAGCCCGATCAAAGAGCACCCATTCCAAAGTCCTAAAGCCCAAGAGGTTCACCCAGGCAGCCTACCTGCTGCTACACAAAAGCCACCATTATCTTTGACATTGCTTCAGCCAGGCTTTATGTCTCTTGTAGGGTAATAACTTCACCTCTGCAGTCTAAACTCTTTGAGGGCTTCTTAGAAATACAACCCCAGAAAGATGAGACCCTTGAGGTGGAACTGCATCACTGCTTGAGTCATAATGCCCCAGGTAACAACGCTCATGCACCAGTTCCTCAGCAGAGGCAGCCACCCGCGGTTCAGCTACAAAATGCTGAGACCATGCTGTAAATGCATAGCCCCAGACTGACTTTTTCTAAATTAATACTGTCTAATTGCACATGGGGATACAGCAGACAGAAAAAAGGATTAGAAGAAGGCAGTTCTTCCAAATTCTTACTCTGTCTTACTGAGCAGAAACAGAAATGTTAGGGCCAACTTAGCCTGGCCTCACTATCTTCTGAGGAGAAGGGTTCTGGCTGCTGGAGGGTGCCTCTCAGTAATTTCTGGGGATCTTATTTTTAACCAAAAATTCAGTCTAAGCCTGCTAAAACTCCTCAACTCATATCTGGTATTACATCCTGAGATACTGGAGATAAAATTCTAAGCTCTGTTAGCACTCAGTCTACTAAATGTTGTCAAAGGGATTATTTAAAGCTACTCCTTGCAGACATAAGATGTGAACTTAGCAAGAGATGCCCCTTTGAATGCAAACAGCAAAGCCACATGAAACAATAAGAAACAACAGTAAAGAGGCAAACAATATTATATTCATCAAAAATACCATCAAAAGCTCCCAACAGAGGAATACCACCACTTGCTTAGCCAGCAGGATTGCTGCCTGTCTTTCCCAGGAACAATGCAGTTACAGCACCTGGAAATTCGGAACTAAAGTGTTCAGGGGCAGGCATTTTTGTGTGCTCACACTGGAAATGCTAAGCAGGGTTTTTGCTCCAATGGTACACCATTTAAACACGTAGAGACAAACCCCTACCAGCAGTGTGGTCACACAGTGCATGAGAGGTGAAGCTGAATCTGTTCCGGGTCCTGTGGTGGGGCATGTCTTTGCAAGGGTTAGGAAGGAGCTGGCCCTGACAGATGTGTTCTGCGTAAGGAAGGAAAAGACAGAGCTCCAGTCACTGGAGAAATACACGGGGATTATTTGGGGGCATTTTTGCTATTTATTCTGCTTCAGTTTTGAATTGGCACCTGTTTTACCATTCTGGAACATTGTCTAGTGTTCTGTACTTCCTCTATTTTGTGCTGACTTTATGGAAGCATGAGGTAACCTAAATTATTTTAATTAAAATTTTTGTTTGCATCTACAAAGTTATTTAATAACTTTCTATACTACTGCTCTAACTGTATTTTTAAAGTCTTTAGATAGTTTCTGTTATTATTGTAAATTAAATAAGTATAGGTGCTACATAAATTAGACACGACACTTGGAAACAAATCTTACAATATCTGCTAGGCAGAATTCCCAATTAAATTAAGGAAGTTTCTCCTGAGCTATGCCTAAATAAGATCTAGATGAGATGGCCACAGTTACCAGCTACTGCCTCTTAATAATAAATAATAATTTAAAAAAATCATTCTAATGCACATCCTTATTTTTTCCAAGATCAGTTAGCTTCTTCTCTGGGTGTCACTGAAAATCATCTGACTTACAACTTTACACTTACAATCCTTTCAAGATAGGCCAAAGCAAGCTCAATATTCTCTACAGACAGCAAGAAATTTAATTACTTAAAATCTATAAGCATGAGCGGTTTAAGAATAGAGTTATGATAAACCACCCAACCTTTTAGATTTTCTGTTACTCAAGCACCGTCCGCTCCTCCCAGCTCAGCACATCAGGCACCCTCAGTGGCAATACACAGTTGCACCCAACAGCCACATTTTCAGTCTCTCCTTGCATATTCTACTCCTGTAGACCAGCTTTTTCCTTGCAGTTCTGTGAGCAGCTCAAACCTGAGCAAGTCAAAGACAAAACCTGTCCACTAGCTGTGCCTGTGTCAGGTGTTCCACAGGAGCAGATCATGGCAGCTCAGAGAGCAATGCAGCCAAAAGGAGCCTGTCTCCAGGAGCTGGGAGACACGTCAAAACACAATTAGGAGGCACTGAGAATTTGTCTTCACGAGGGAGCTCGCTCTCTACCGTGCTCATGGCTTTCTACCTAAGACTTCATCTGTATGGACTGAGGAGTGTGTAGGTGGGCAGGAACTTTCATGTCTGTATTTGCATAGATTAGCATTGACTGGCAGAACTGTTAAGCTGTTGTATAATCACTCGTGAGAGCTATAGGGAAGAACTGGTGGATTTCCTGTGGTGCATATGTGCATCTTTCATACTGCCAGTATGTCCTTCTCCAGACGAATACATCATTTATTTCATTCAAACAGGACAGAGTGTTTTTACTTCACGATATAAACTCATCCTAAAAACAAAAGAATTAAAAGTAATCACAGATAATATGAAAAGAATAAAAAATACCTAAAATTCAGCAAGAATGTATCCCTCTACTGCATAGAGAGATCCCAAGGGAGAAAAGGCTGGGGAAGAAGAAATTCCCTCATATATAAATCTCTTCTGGAGATTAACTCAATATAGTATGTGCCTCTGTGGATTAAGAAACTCCAGATACATAAAGTATACATTCACCTGTTCATTTTCTCCCAAATAGGGAAAAAAGGTGAGTCTTTCAAGAAATACTAAGGCAGAAACAAGAATCTCATCTTTAGAACTCCTTAAGGAGCTAAACAACTGCCTTTATGGCTCTGAAAACATCCTCCTATTAAAATCAACTTCCATGCTCCTGTAATGGGTGCTGATCTGCATCATGTTCTGGTAACACATTCACTTTCTTTCTCTTAACTAAAGAGGCTGTTTGAAATCAACCCACTAAAAGTTACTTGCAATGAATAGCTGCATTACTAGACTATCTTTTCATACTTGTTCATTTATATTCATCTTAAAGATAATTTATACTACGAAATGAACTGTTCCTTGCAGCTCAGAATGGTCGAGTTGTGCTCTGGACAGCCACGCTTCAATAGCCTTGGTGGCCCTTCCAAACTGCTGAGAGGTTTACACACACTCTGTGCCAACTAGCGCCTCATTTTTGCTTTCAGAAATGCAGTTGGCAATAAGTGAACTGCAAAAATTCTCAAGTCTTCTGAACTCTGTTCTCAGCTAATTGTAAGAGCTTTCTTTTTTCTCACAATTTGTATGCAGTTCATTACACTTCAGCTTTTCTTCTTGGCCACGATAAAACCTGAAACAGCAGTTCACTTCTTAATTAAAAATATATTTTACATTGTTTTAAGGTTTTGGGAAGTGCTTTATATCTTTATTGTCTCTGGCAAAGGAGGGTATATTAAAAAAAAACCCTCTGTGGGCCTTTCTGCACCAGCTCTGTTCTATCTCTGCTGCCTGCAATTGTGAGGGCTCTGCATTGATAACCCAGATGGTCCCTTCTAGTCTTACATTTCTTAAAAAGGACACCAAGTACTGTAAAATGATGCCACATGGCATACAAAAATCACAAAATTCTTTAAAATGTCATGCAGTTACTGAACATTAGCCCCTTAATGCAGTTTCACTAAATGTGAAATACCATTTTCAAATACAGTTTGTGTTAAGATCTGAAGGCAGAAAATTAATCCAGCTCTACTATTAAACAACAGAGGCATAAATGCAGCATATCTCTCATCCGGAACTGCATCACAAGTCATATGCAATCTTGACAACACAAAAAAAGCAACATTTTCTTGGACATTATGATCCTAAAAATAGTCTCCAAGATGAATTTTTGTGTAGAGGTGTTTGACAGTTGGAGGAAACACAACCCCCATCACTGTTACTGTGACCTACATCTTCTCCTCAAAGGTTTTACACCTTTTTCTCTTCAATGCCATGTCAACACGGCAGCAAGCACAGGGAGGTGCTGACCTCCCAGAGCCCTTCCAGAGCATGCAGCGTAAGCCAACGCCACAGCACATTTTCTGCTAGGAGACTCTTTGGATCCCAGGAGCAGCATTTGTTCCTGCGCGCGTTCGAATCGCTCACGGGAGCTGTGCTGGTAACAGGGAGCTCAGGGCTTCCAGCTACCTAACCCTGACTACCCAAAGCCACCATTAACATGATGCCAACAAAACATAAATAACTCCAGTAGGGATCCAGGCCAGCCTGTTTTGGAAGCTGGGAATAAGCTAGCAAGGAAATGGATGGAGAAAAGCCTCAAGTTAAGTCTGCAATAAATATGGCAATGCATGCTGGAAAATGTAATACCTGTTTGTGTGACAGCACGGAACTAAACCACTCCTCTCTGTTAGACATCTCTTTGAGGGTACACTGCTCACAACTGATCCTTCCCAGGGATCCAGACCAGGTATCCAAACAGCCATTATGGCCTCCTTGTTACTAAGAATGCCTTTGAGAAAGCATGAGTTTGTCTGCAAGCAAGGAGCTGTTAGATTAAGAATGCTTGTCCTGAAATTCTGAAGCCACTATGAAGTCTTATCAAAGGCTTTCCTATTGCAAAGGCTTTCTAAATCACCTTTGTTTTACCACGAGGGATTTTTAGAAGGCACAAAGAACAGTTTGGTACTCTAATGCCTTTAGAAATGCCTTTCATAGAAAGCCACCAGGGAAGTCATTCAGTGTTACAGTTCTGACTTTCTCCAACACTACAAATCAGTGCTTTGTTCTTCCTTTACAAAAAGAAGCAACACAGATTAATGCAGTTTCTTGGAATGAAGAATGAAAGGTACCCCTCTTCACACACAAAGCATCAGAGGTGGGATTTTCTGGTCTCCTTAAAAGTCAGTAGCTCAAATAAAACTCCATCTTTGACTCACAGGGCTCAGAGAAATTTATACCAGTTTGTAACAGTGGTAAAAACCCTGTCCCTCCCTTCCAGATGTAGGCTGACCTACTTAAGCAAGATGAACAAAAATTTAAATAAATAATAAATTTTTTTAAATAATCAAAGGAAACGTGACAAATTCTCAGGAAGTATCTGCAATAAACAGTTGTGGCAAGAAACCACTGCAGTAAGCAAGGAAAACTTTGCATCAGTAAAATGATTCTTTGCATGCTGCCACGGGAGAGAAGGTCCCAGGCTGCCATACCCACTGTAAACAGCTGCTCTTTGGATCTCTGCTCACTAGAATACTGCCTGATGGGAGGTTCAGTGGGTGGTCCACAGTGGGGTTTACAAGAGAGTGATTAGGTTGACTTACCATAACTCTGTAATGTATGGTAGAACTATCAGTAAGACTTCAAAATGTGAAATGCTCCTGCTATGCAAACCCCTGAGAACCTTGAACAAAACCCTCATTTGTACAGCTGCTGTCAACTAAAGGAAGATCTGGTGTAGTATGCATCATATGCATGCCACAAACGTGTTAAAAATCCACTTTTTACAGGACGGAGTAAGATTGTTTTCCTGTCATCACCAGGAAAAAAAGCACAAGTGCTGAAGAATGATGATTAAAAGCCAAATACTCCAAGATGTAACAAGAAGACGTGTGCTTGAAACAAGTATTTAGGAACACACGTTCTTTTTGAGAGTATTGAGCTCCCTGGGGAAAAGAAGTCTGGGACATTCCCAAGCATTTCACCACCTTCAAGAGGTTTCCAGTAGAAACATGAATTTGCAAGAGCACATTAAGCTTTAAGGGAAGTGCTCCTAACTAGCAGGACAAGCAAGGATACACAGGCCTTAAGGACCTCAACTCAGTCGTGGATCTCTGTACTAGAGAAGCATCTATATGTAGACATCAAACTTTAGGCTACTAGATGTTAGTTCTAGCTTTGGGAAAAAAATTTTTTATATAAAAGGGAAATGCAAATTTTATATAAACTGGGTTAGTAGAGAGGAATTTATTTTCAAGGTTTAGTATTAGCTTTTGACTGAAACCAAATATCATCTGCAACAGATACAGACTTTATGCCAAAATCCATGTTCAAATGTCAGCCTTTGAAAACTGATCCACTTCACTCTTCAAGGTCACTACTGAATAGGAGATATTTTACAGTAATCAGTTTTATTAAAAAAGAAAAAATAGGAATCCACTTGCTGCTGAAATGCTTAACTACCATGTGATACAAATTGAAGCAGAGCCAACAGGTTGTTCTGAATCTCAGGAGGCCAGAAGGCTTTAAGAAAGAGTCAGGAGAAGCACTTGCATAATTTTTACTTAAAAAAAAAAAAAATTCTAGGGAAAATAGTAGATAGTCCATCATTCTCTTCACATGTATAAAGAAAATTTTGCATATACACTTTTGTATTTTACATGGAGTGTATATATATATATAAAATATATTAATACAAAACATTTATATAATCTATGTAAACACACATTTATCCACGTACACATACTTTCCCTATCTTTTCATTTGCAGACCCTCCAACTGAGCCAGGAAGGTGCTTTTCCCCCTCTTTATTTTCTTTTCATCTAAACCTGTTAACACAACCCTTTTGTATAGCTCGAGTTTATTCTACAGCCAGATGAAGCTGTAGATTTTTCAAGTAGGACCCTAATTAAGAAAAAAAACAACTTGCCAAACTATTAAGGTAAAGCCTAATGAGCACTCTGCAGAGAACCACATCTCTCAAAGGAGTATTTAGTTCACAATAATCAGAGTACATATTCCAAACATAAGCTCTGTTTTAAATGGGTATTACCGCTGCCTAGAAGATCAGCTTTCATTTAAATGAAAGTGTAAATTATTCCTCAAATTTATGCTTCATTAAAAGGAAGTTTGCACAGAATAATAATTATACCAAAAGTAGACAAGCTTAGGTGAAACTGTGCTTTTAAAAGTGTATGAAAAGCTGTATTTACTTTCTTCAAGCTACCTCAGCTAGTTTCCACTGTTATCTCTTCCAATAATCTCTTCTAAGCATCTCTTGTTTAAATTCTCTAGTATGAGCCCACAACAGCCATTTAACTAATGATTTGTTCAGTTCCCCTACTTCCCCCACTGACTTGTTGACATGGTCCATCAGCATTGTGTCCTTCATAGAATCAAGGCAGTATTAGCCCAAGCTTTTCCAATATACAGGCTGCCCATAGGAAACATTAGCCCGAACACCTCCAAAACACAGCAGAAGACAGTAAAATCAGTCAGAGGAATAAGCAAGGAGAAAGCAAAATGCCCAACTTTGTCAAGATTTAGCTAAAGCAGCAGCACTCCAACCCCCCAGGAGGACAGCAGGAAGAAAGGTCTAAGAACAGGGCTCTCCACCATACAGCCACATCACAACTTTCAAGGTTCCATTCGAGGGGATTCTCCTTTAAGGCTGCAGCAAGTTTCTGCTGTCATGTCCCCAGCACACTTCCCCAACAGGCCAGGATAAAGGTCAGAGGAGCAGTTTGCCTTAAAAGGATTACAAAATAATGACTTCAGCTGCAAAGGGTCTTTCCTAATGCATGTATAAACTAAATAACATCTGAATTCTTAGGGTATGTGTTACTGAAGTTTTGCTCTGTCAGACACACAGACAAGCACTAGCTGTTAAGTTTGGAACTGTCACATTGCAACTCTAGATTTGAACTTGGGTTCCTTTGCTACTGGCCTTTCACATTCTTAATCACTTTCAAAAATTCACACTCTTCTCCTATCGTATTTGTTCTTCTTTTTAGTATTTTATATTAAGTTGCTGCTATAAATAGAATTAGGCAAGTGGTTACATAGAAAGAAAACTGTGCTTTTGCAAACATCTTTAAAATATGAACTATTAAAACATGAACAAAAAATTAAAAAGGTGATTCATGCAATACAAGCCTGCTATCCATACAGATACTTAGAAAGAAAATGGATATATTTGCTACAGGAGTGAGGAAGGAACATGAGGAAA
>VYZX01004568.1:0-12282 GCA_013401335.1 Brachypteracias leptosomus | reverse complement strand
TTGGGGCAAAAAGAAGAGGAGGGGGTTTGTCTGAAAACAAAACCAATCCTGCAAGAGGCAGAAGCACAGATTAAAACCAACCAAGCAAAAAAACTCACAACAAACAGACCACATAAGGAAAAGTTCTACATGGCTGTACTCCTCAAAACAGTGTCAAGAAAGAGTAAGCAACAAAAACTCTGTCAGCCTGACCAGAGTCACATTAAGGACAGAATGGGCTGAATTCCATTTTTCCTCCGGTGCCTTCATTGTTAATTTCAGTAGAAGAGCAGAAGAGGGGTCAGAAGTGGAAAGTCTTTAAAAGACAGCTCAGTTAATTTTAAAATTATTTTTGTAAATGAAGATGTTTTTCAAGTAAGTTTGACCCTAAGTTACCTTAATAGCCATCAGATGTGTAGATCCAATTTTATATACAGGAAAAATGTCAGCTTGA
The DNA here is from genome assembly GCA_013401335.1 of Brachypteracias leptosomus. Taxonomy (NCBI): domain Eukaryota; kingdom Metazoa; phylum Chordata; class Aves; order Coraciiformes; family Brachypteraciidae; genus Brachypteracias; species Brachypteracias leptosomus. The sequence goes on along the minus strand of VYZX01004568.1, from coordinate 11,849 downwards.
ACGTTTTTAAAGCAATGGAAAAAAGTGTTTCATACCATGCTTCCATTATTTTATCACAGCAGAACAACTTGCAGACTAATGAAACCCTACATATTAGAAGGCTCTCAGCAAACAGGTTTGGAAATCACAATGCACATGGTTTAACCTCAGCCCTGTCTCCAGGATTCCCCCAGTGACCAAGTGAATGATTTCCTGTTACTATTGCCCCTGTCCATGCTCCATTTGCACAATGTGCACTAACTTGACCCAGTCAGTCCCGTGGTGCATAGCAAATGATAGAACTCATCAGACAATGCGTGTAGTGGATGTGCTGGGGAGGTGGTGAGGGGCTAGAATAGATCCCCAGGACAAGTACTGAGCAAATTAACTAAAGGTTTATGTAACTTTCTCTTTTATACGTGCAAGGATTTACTCAGTAGTTAGAAAATGTGCTGAATAAAACTATTCTCTAGGCGTTTCAGGCATCTGTAATATGTGATACTCTTTGCACCACCACGTAGTAATATCTCCACCTCTTCTCGCAGAAACAAATGGAGAACATGATTCTGATACTCTGGAAATTTCTGTGCCTGTGAATTAGACATGCTGTCAAACTGCTATCTCAACTACGTTTTGTTCTGCTAAAGCGTATCTCGTTCTGCCAGATGATGATGTAAGAAAGAGCAAAACCAGATTCTCTTTCTTTTCTAAAAGTCAAATCTATGTCAAATGCATTTTATCCATTTCTTTCATACTGCAGCCTAGGTGACCATTAATCAAACTTCAGCTTCATTCTTTCCCAGTTCCTTACAGCTTTTTAGAAAATAAGAAAAGCAATATCATTAACTGAAGTGTCCTGGCTGCTTGTAAGATCTCTCTCAGTTATTCCACTGTACCTCCCCTATTCTCTAAAACATTAGATCTCTACAACTACTGTCCTTTCTTGCTACTCATCAATAAAGCTGATCTTCCTCAATAGCATTCAGAGTGCTCTGGCCACCGTCAGTGGGAACAAGTGGATGTGGAAATCCTTCCATGTTCACTCTCACATAGTCTAACCAGGGCAGTCTGACAAAGAGAAACCACAGTGCCTGGTCACACGGTGCTGCGTGCCTAATGCTTGCCGAAGGAGCATTTCTAAGGACTGCAGTGTGTGAGGGGGGTGCTCTGAAGGCTTCATGCTGTACTGGTACTGTTACTTTACTGTTCAACTATGTAGAATTCAAAGAGAGTGCAATCAATTGTAACCCAACACTAGAGCAAGCTCCTGTCTATCAGGGAGATGAATACTTTAAAACAAACATTTTTGCCCCTCTCTGATAAGATCCTTTTACAGAAAACAAGAAGCTAAAATAGAGGGGGGTATTATCTGTGTTTCAAGTAAATGTTTAGGGTACAAAGAACTGAATCAGCCTGGTGCATTTACACTTTTAGTATCAGGAAAAAAAATAATATGCAAACTTGTTCTGATTAGTACCTACAATTCCCAGTTTTCTGGAGAGCACAGTTCTCACTAGTGAAGGTTATTGGCAGCATACCGATTAGGCAGGTATGGCCAAAAGCCAATCAGGAACCCAAATAAGTATTTAAGAGCTTTTCTTCTTGATTGAACAATAGGGTCCTTCACCACCACTTGAGCTCAGTTCATTTCATAAGCCTCACTCTGCACAGCTCTGCTGTTTCTCGTACTGTGAGAGCCCAGGCTTGTTGAGTGGGGGTGAGCCAGTATTCCTGCCTCACAGAGTTCTGTACAGGAGCTGCACAGCAGCTTTGGAATGAATTTACCTTCTAAACATCTAATTTCTTAAATTGACATCGAGAGTGGAAAAAAAACCCCCAAAACTTATCACTTAAACTTTGTGGGAAAGTTGACTAGAAACATCATCTTAAATATTATTACAGAAATCCATATGACCATTTAGCATTTTTAATGGCATTCTGGGTTTTATATGTAAATATTTCTTTTAATACACATGCTAATCTTCACTGTCCAAATTATTATGACCAAAGTCATTCAAAAGAATCCCCTTACAACATGTTATTTCATAGCATGGCCTAATCATATGCTATATCAAAATAAGATTTGGTCGAGGCAGTACAGGAAACAAAGGAAATAAGATTACACTAATTCAAACACTGAATAAAAATGGAATGACTGTCTTAATTCAGGCAATTTGAATTATTAATGAACTGTTTGCATCTGTAGAGATTTACTCTATTAGAAAGATTTCCTCTACCATCTGGATCAGGAAATTGGAACCTCAACTTCTGAAAGGTCAGATGCAACAAGCTGCAAAGGGCTGCTCTTTTTCAGAACTTATTTCTGTGACTCAAACAAAATTACCAGGAAGTCCATCCTCATACGTGGGTAACAAAGTGCCACAGTAAAAGGAGTGGGACACTGAGCTAGCAAGTTAAACACATGGCTCCCAAAGTACTCAGACACCATGAGGAGATGGCAGTTGTACCACTGAAATACCACAGCAGCAGAGCGACAGCTGCGATGCCAGTTTGTGTATGTCTCTCATCATACATTACTAAACAATCACAGCAAGGAAAGAAGTCCCATTTTCTCCTGCACCTGGTGCCCTCACCTTTTTGCTCCAAAGAAGATTATTTGTTGTGAAAGTTGATAGGTCAGGTCTGTTTTAGGCAGCCCATTACACGTGTTGAGAACAGAGAATGCTTTTGACTTTATTTGTTCATTCTTCACACTGGAGAATTCTAAGACTTTCAGCATCTTATGTGTAAAATCACTCAGACTATGTAAATCACATGATTTCGTTATTAGTAGACCTCTAGGCTTACAATAATTATCTAATTTTTCCTCTGTACCTAGCACATTCTACTTAAAGAACAGCACTATTTGTCAGTGTCTATATTCGACTGCCCATGAGAAACTTATTATTGCCAACATGGCTAAAAGAAATCACCAGTCCTTTGCACTAGACATTTTATCCCTTTCATCTTGCTTAATTATGTCTTTTATTTATTATTTTTGACCTCTCTGCATGCTGTTCTTTCAGTAATTTGCCAGTCGTCTTTACAGTTACTTCTACTGCCAAAAATGCCCTCCATCCTTCTAATGTTACTCTTCCCTTTCAAATGGAAACCAATGTTCAAATCTGACTTTATGTTGGAATTGCAATGAAAGGGGCAATTGCCTTCTATTCTACAAGCATTACAGAAATTCAGGAAAAGAAATAGAGGTGATCTCTCAGGGACTCAAAACATTATTTTGCAGCCTTGATGTTAAGATTTGCACTCATGACCAGAGGCCATCTCTTCACCATAGTCTATCAGATGCTATTACAAAAAAATAGAGGTGACTGCCATCCTCATAGAGTGCACTGTAAATAAGAATAAGCACCAGTACCAAGCTTTAAAATTTTACATACAAAGGTTAAATATCCCCTGCATTTATGTCTCACCAGTTGCTCAAACATCCTTTGCCTTGTAATCACACAACCCTCAGAAGGGATGCATATAATCAGAAAATGCTGTCAGTGATTTAGGCATACCAGTTGGTAAATATACATCAAAGGTACTGTAAGAGAGTTGTACTACCATCCGCACTAGGAAAAAAAAAAAAATCACTTTGTGTAATGCTTTAAAGTCAGCTGGCTAATGGTACATGGATAATTCTCCCCTCCATATTGTAAAAACCTATTAACAGCTGTAGGATCCTGCACATCCAAGCAATGCAGCTCCTAAAACTATGTCAATGAAAATCTTGCAAGTAAGACAATCAGAAGATACAGGGACAGATGGCACTAGCAGTCGAGCACCACTGGGGCTTAGAGGAACCCCTTCCCTAATAGGGTTCCCCCACATCTTCTCTTACCCCACCACATCTTTTAAGAATCTATTAAATGACATAGCAATTGTTATTATGCTCTTGGCAAATCTTTTTTCATCAAATCAAGTCTAGTATTCCCAACAGTCATCAAAAATTACGTTTCCAAGCCTGGATCCACCAGCACATTTGTCATATATAATAGATGCCTTAGATTTTCCCGATGAGTGTAAGTCACAAAGGCCAAATAAATTGCATTACATTTGTTTTGTACTTCCAGACTTCACTCACTCGACCTTGCCATTCATTTCTGCCATGACTGAGACATTCCACACTTCATTCAGCATCTTCCAGTTAGAATATTCTTAAAACAAACCAACCCACAAAATAATAAAAAACCCCACAACCAAACCCCACATTTTTACCACCAATATGCTTGCCTTGCTGTCATTCATATAAGACATGTTTACCATTCTTTCATAAATTTCAGCAGTGTCTGTTGAAGAGGAAAGCTGCAAGATAAACACAGCAGATTTCTGCTGGAAAAGAGATATGCAGCAAATAATGGCATTTTCAGAGTTGTAGGTATTAACCCTTGCTAAGCAAAGCATGAGAAAAGTGTGTGTCAAAGCAGATTTCAGTAATCAAGTAATCAGAGGTTTTCCTTTATTCTAATGCCTCATTCTTGACATTTAGCTGTATGGTTGAGTTCTACCTACAAGTTCCACAAATCCTAGATGGAATTACAGAGTACCTCATGCACAGTCTGTAGTAATCGAGGCTTTACAATTAATATTTCTGAAACAAAATGGGCTCTAATTACTCTAGAAACTTACTGCAAAAAAAAGTGGCATAAGCAAAATGTAACTGAGTTCCAAGTTCAACAGTTACCACAAACACCTGTCAGAAACACTTCACACAGTTCTGCTCCATCCTCTGCAAGACTGGATGGTCTTATACAGCCACCTTTTGAATTGTGGAAAGGAACATATGGCACAAAAGTGATAAGACAAAACAATGGCTGCTTTTCGTTGTGCCTCTGAACAACTTTGTTCTGAAGCAGCCAGCCAGAAACACAGACATACTCATTATTAGTTTTCAGAGGCACCGACTCAACATTTTTTGTAAGAACACAGGAAAAAAGTTAACTGTGATGCATCTCAAATCTGCAGGTTATCAGTAGAACATATGAACTTCCCAAAGGCTTCTAAACATTCATTTATTTACAATATTAATACCTCAGCTATGTTTCCAAATTTTATTCAGTATGAGTATCCCTAAACAATGTTTAACATTCTACACCACAGCAGAAGCTTCAGGCCTTTTTTTCCCAAGAATAGCCATTTTCCTCTCCCACATTCAGCAGTCAGCTGTAGGTGTTTCCAGCAACGTGCTCAGCACCCTCTTCTCTCCGCAGCGGTGCTCAGCACAACGCTTCATCTTCCTGCCACTGCAGACAACTACTGTGGTGGTGCAGAGAGATCCTGATTGCAACCAGTACTGCTGGACTGAGGGAGGGAGAATACATGCAACTGTCTAGGAATGCTGACCACAAGAGGACAGAACCTTCCAAGACCAGGAACGTATGTCCTGGCTTCCCCAGACTCAAGATCTGGCTCCTAAACAAGTTTGCCGTGTTACTATATTAACATCAATAGGAATCCCACAGGTGAATATTCACACCAGCTCCTGCATACATACATTTCTGGTTTTCACAACTAGTACCAGCATACAAAAGGTAAGAATAGTTCTATAGTCAGGGCTAACTGGGAGAAAAATCATATATAAATGATTAGGAATATATAAATAGTTTGGCGATTCAAACAGGGCTTTAAGGAAGAAAAAGTTTCTGCAATGCTACTAATACAGATTTTTAATTTATAAATACCCGTCTCTGCTTCAGCAGGTTAATTTGCATCCATAAATCCTTGTAAACTCGAGAGCTATAAAGAGCTTTCTTGAAAACAAAAAAAAGCCCTCCCAGCAGCCTGTTTGTATAAAGATTCCACAGCTATTTGTATGTGTGAACATTCCAGAACACATTCCATTATCAAATTATTGAGAAGATATGAAAAATGAAACAAAACCAAATGACATTCCCAACCCTAGTAGTTTGGTGTTTCCTCACAAAACCATGACTATGCTGTCAGTCTCTGAAGAGTACTGCAGCATAGACAACCTAATGCTCCACAAACTATTTCTAATGCAAAACTTCCACATTTAATATCAAACAACAACAACTTTGTGTATTTCCCCAATAAACATATTGCTTGCTAATTCTAAAGACCTATTTGGAAAGCATTATGCAGCAACCTTTTCTCCTCAGTGGGATTCAGCAGCAGATTAGCAGCAGTTAAAAACCTGAGATTTGTACCCTGGGGTTAAGCAAAGGAAGAAGCCATGCTGGTTGCTAATATTTTGGTCAAATCTGACTTTAAAGAAAATAAGAAGCTTGGGACTACTGACTGTGATTTAAGTACTATTCGACATGGGACAAGCTCAACCTTTGCAATAATAGGACAAATTTTTGATGACAGGTTCTAGAACCATTCTAAGACTTTCTGCAGGGGAACAGTTGGACATACAAAAGTCATGCTGCTAATCACTGCAGCCGTTTGTGAACTTGGTTCACATACAAGTGAACCTGATCTCCTGCTGGCTTCTCTAGCAATTACATTTGGCTTTATACAAGCAACACCTGCAAGTACAGTTTGACTGTGAGTATGGCTGAGCTGATTATTTTAACTTGAGCCCACAACGTCTTGTGAATTCTTGTGAAATTAAAAAACCCCATCTATATACACAAACGTTATGGTTTCCAAACCCAAAAAGTCCTTAAAAATTGTAAGCCTATTGTGAAGAAAACTTCCAACAGAAAAGGAAGGAACCTAGTAGTAATCTCCCCAAACAATATGAGAGAAATAAAGAAGCTAAATATCATTTACAAGAATATCTAGAAATGGTTTTCATCTGTCTCTGTTCAGGAAACAGACTTCAAATTTGTCCCTTTCATGCCAGTAAAGCGAGCAGTACATTACTGTAGTCCTACAAGTATTAGCAAAGCCCTCCATGTTATGAAGGACAGCATTCCTCTCCAGGTTTTCATTCAGAAGGGATCAGTCTTGTGGGCAAACAGCCTCTAGGCAAGCTCTGAGCACCCGAGTCAGTGCAAGGTGTGCCTCTAGGCCAATTCTTTCGTTTCCTGGCACCTGCTGGGTACAGCTGCTGGGCTGTACTAAAGAACACCAACAAAAAAATGAAGCAAACTGTAAGAGAAATTATATGCAAAAAAGTAATCAGAAGTTTGTCAAAGTTCAGCATTTCCCAAAGAGAGCAAACACACATATCCCTCCTCCAAAAAACCCCACCACACTGCAGGATTCCAAAGACAGCCTGCACTAAAAAAGGAAAGTGATGCAAGAAAGACGAGAGAAGTCTCCACGTAGGCGACAGGAGAGCTAAAACATGCAGTGTAAAGCCTGGGGGAAAGAGCAGCTCTGGGCCTCCCTCCCCACTTCAGGTCTTGCAGTTACTCACAACTGCTCGGTTCCATCACTAGGCCACTGTTTTGACTCTGGTTCTGTCTGTGGCTCTTGCTCACAGATCTCACTAAATCCTTTAGGTTTTAAAAGTCTAAAACATGCATGGTTCTGTCTTCTGTGAATTCTTGTGGAAAGCACAGTATGAATTATTTTCTCAGATCAGCAAAAGGTCTAAAATACTGAAATACTTCCTCAAAAGTGGAAAATTTTCAACTGAGTGTCTGCCCCCTCCATCTTAATTTTGGTTCTAAGTCATTACCTTACATTTAAATAATTGTGCTCCAGATTTAGGACTTTTCTTCTTCAGAAAATAACTGGGAAAAAATGGAGGGAAGGTAAGCCTGCAGAGACAGCAGCAGCGTGACCTTAGACTGGCCAAAGTGTATCAGAAACCACCCCAGGGATAACCAAGCAGTGCTCCCAGCTAAGCATGGTGTATTGACATCTGGCTCACTCTCAAAGTCAATCTGCACTTTCCCGGCTCCCTCTCTATTAATTTGACTTCCAACACTTTGGGCCAAGGTGAGGACCTGGATTTAGGGAGAAATGGTAACTGCTACTTTTCTCAGCTGTGCAAAGGCTGGGAAGACACAGCTACCGAGTATCTGATCAATAGCAGCAGGTGAATAGTCAAATATTTGGACCAATAGGCCTAGTTTAAATTTATATTTCACATATACAATTAGCCATACAATTCCATTTTTATACTACATCGATATTAATGACATTGTTACAACTGTAATCACAGTTTCCTTTACTGCATATGAGTTTGCTGCATAGTAAATCAACCTTACAAAGCACTAATAAATTTCATTTATTCAGTGACATATAAGCTACATAGTCATCTGATACGTGGATGTTATTACAGCTGCCAACCATCCGGACTAGTAGTAAACAGTTATCACATCATCATCAACTACTACCATAAAGCAACAATCGTAGCATGCAAACGAGCCCCGTTCCTGCTGGCTGTTCTCAGAATTCCATTCTTCACAACCACTCTCACTGAGGCTGAGCATCAGGACTGGTCAGCACCAAGGCTGTTCAGGAGACACTGTACCTGCCTCAATTAAGTCATTGTTTTTCTTTGTATAACTCACCTAAGAATTTTTCAGTTAAAAAAGCTTAGCTCATTTTCAGAGTAATGAATTGTCCCCCAAATAGGTTTCACCACACATTAAAATATTAAAGTCCTTAGTGGCCTCTCCATGTAGTCATAGGATCATGGGAAATTCAGCTTGGAAGGGACCTCAGGAGGCCTGTAGTCCAACCTCTGGCTCAATGTAGAGTCAACTGTGAGATCAGCCCACGTTATTCAGGGTTTTATTGTCTCAAATCCTTTCATTAATGAGAACTGGGACAAATATTAGTGTATTTAGCCCATGCATACTCTTTGAGCTAGTTCAGTAGAAGCAAACCTCAGTACTGGGATCCTAGTGCAGAAGAATCTGAGCTGGATCCACATGGTCCTGGTTGATTCAGAAAACCCTTTGTGGGCTGAGCTTAGTTTCAGCACAGTTTACAGTGAAATGACTACAGTAGTTCTGGTCCCTTAGCTAGGAAGCATGCACAGAACGTGGCCTTCTGCTTCTCTTCCTTTTAACTAGTAGCTAGGGCCATCAAGAAAAGTGCTTATCCATTTTTCTTTTCATATTTATGAACAAGAGTTAGTGCTTGATGTTTCAAATTTTCAAATTTTTAAACAGAAACTAGATTTATTCCTTAAACACTCTGTTCACCAAACAGAAGTTAATATAAGAACCATAACATTCTAACATTTGAAATATTTTTAGAACAGTCTGCCTGTAAAACATCTAAGTATATAACTTTTTTCTCCCTACACGTAAAAAAAATATGAGGTTTCCTAAAATAGATGCAGAAGTAAATGTTGATATATATAGTTCACAAATAATAATTATACTAATAGAGAATCCATAACATATAGAGGATTTTCTGAGTAGGTAATAAACTCAAGGGCTAAAGTTGCAGAAGAAGGAGAGGAGTTAGCTCTTCAAGTTTCTTGCTGCAGTTCACAAGATTAAAATTAAAGCAATCCAGAGTGAGAATGAGCAAACTTTATATTCAAATATTTCTGGCTCTTCAAATTTAGTCTCTTGTTAAAGTTCTATTAAGAACCCTTCAGAGGCAAACAATGGGCTTTTCAAAAATAAGACAGCAAATCTCTGACAAAAAGAGCCAACTTTTGAGTCAAACAAATGAAGATTATTAAACATTTTTTTTTATAGCTGAATGTATGAAAGAGTTTTTCTCCTTAAAAATGTAAGAATTCACACATAGCTATCAGTCAATAAATATCAATAGATTTAAGGGAAAGTACTTATTAGTTTTCTATTTTAAATTGGTTCGTACTTGCCTGAAATAATCCAACTGCATATTACATAGTTAAAATAACAAAGTGCCTTTGTACATAATTTTTTTAGGTGGCTGCCAATTTTGCAAAGTGATTACATTTCACAAAGATAGAAAAGAGTTATAAAAGAAGTTACATAATGAAAACACCTTCACTCTATAGGTGAAGTCCTTCCTGCTTGTATTGTCTGAACAACGAACTTTAATCTAACATAGTAAAATAAGAGAATCCACCAGCCCCGAACCATGGGCTCAGAAACTGCAGCTAAGGAATTGCTTCAGTGCAGCTACTACTTCAGCCAACTGGCTGGAAAACTACCAAGCCTCTGAATCTTCTCTTGCAGCATTTTAAAACCAGAGGCAGGGGACAAAAGAACAGCAAAAAAATAGAGCTTCAGCTGCCTGACAGGGACCAAGCACTCTCCACTCTCTTTCATTTCAATTTCTGTTTAATTTTTAGACAAAACATCCACACACATCTTCTCAGCACTCTCCAAAAAGTTATTACCAGAAGTTATTAGCCACAACCTTTTTCCCATCGAAGGGAGAAGCAAACAAATTCCATCAGTGCTAATGGATACAAGAACAGGAGCTGCTGCTGCTGCTGTTACATCTCTTTTTGGCTCTCTCCTTAGAAGAGACCATTGAAGAAAATGATGCAGTTTCTGCTAAAGCTCACTGGCTTCTAACCAATTACCAACCACAAATCCAAGTTAGATGTTGGAGGCCTACAGACAGCTTTGCCCTGGTGTGACCAATCCATTTGCTAGCTGCAGTCTGGGAACAGGATGTGGTCCATGAAAGGATCACAAAACTGGGTTAAAACCCAGTGCTTTCCCTGCAACACACACATATTCATAAACATACTAAAATGGGAGGGAGCAATGGTGATGTAACAAGTATTCAAGCATTAGTCCTATTTTTTGGAAAAGAAAATCTTTTGTGATGATATTACATGTAACATGCCTCATATGACTCATGGTGCTTTTTTTAACTTTTCTGTAGTCGGTAAGATCCCTTCAGATTAAAGAAGGTGCCGAAGCACTACAGTAAAGAATGATGTCTGTGGGTATAAAGCATGTGCAGAAATGCCCGTGTGGCATGTGCTGTGTGATCCCTCATACAAACAAGCAAGAACCAGGAGAAATTTCAGCCTGAGAACCCAAACTTCTGACACTTCCCAGGTCCTTCAGCAGGATCAGTGCCAGACAATAATATTAAGCTTTGTATACTCTAAGATAAATTGTTCCACCCCAGCAGAGACCTTAGTAAGACTGTATATTATACACATGAAGCTAAGTAGTGGAAGAAGTACTATATTTTCCATGAACAAAACCTTAAATGTCTTTACCTTCAACTTCAAATATAAGTTTCTATATGCAATTCATTTTGGACTGTAGGTCTTTTTTCCTCATCTTACAATGATACCGAAGTCAGTTCCCCTAGCATAAAAAATGTCCTGAATTTCCCTGCTCAGCGTCTCTGAATTCTAATATATAAAAAAACTTTGTGCAAAGAAAACCATGTACTAGAATACAGATTATGGAATTAGATAGTTGTGAAAAACCTGTATTTAACTGCACTGTCCCAGGCTGAAGTGTACAGGCTGAAACTGGCACATAACTAGAAACGAGCAGATTCCCTCCTCTCCCACCAGCATTTGCTGATGGAACTCACAAAATGGTTGAGACTGGCTAGCAAGCACCAGGCAGAAGCAGCAGCATCTCTGCAATGGAGGCACTCCTGTCCCTACCATTGCATTTTGTTAGTGTAATTTTGTGGGTCTCTTTTGAGGCCACGACCCTCCCACAGTAAAGCAATGAAGTTAGTTAAGGTGTCAATGAAATACACAATTAAGAGGCATGGGAAAGTGGTCCCCCTGTATTCCCCAAGTTAATTCCCTTTAGAGAGACCAAGTTATGCACCAGCTTGCATATTATTATTACTATTTATCACATTATTGCGTAATATTATATATATATGCACTCCTTACATTGTTCAGACTCCAGTTACACAAGCTGATTCAGAGATAGTTTCCTTGATATGGAGATCAAGTCTACCACATGCAGTTAGTACTATGCTGTGCCTAAAAGATTTGAAGTGCCTTAGAGCTTATATAAAATGGTCAAAACTCATCCCCCAAACTAAACAGAGCACAGATT